>CM042543.1:9685759-10233259 GCA_023630585.1 Cranoglanis bouderius
TTAACCACGTTCAGGCGAATGTATGACTGACGTATCAGGCGTGCAATCATCGCTCATGTTTTAATGTAATGATGTTGAGATTTCTTTAATGAAGGAGAGCTATTGTTAGCCATGATGAGCAATGCTGCTTGGCTGCATGCTGTAATGAATGAAGCCGTGCTGCTGGCATGAGCTGAGCGAGGCTATTAACCCCAATGCCAAGTCATCTGATTCCACAGCATCTCCTCCGTCTAATGAGACACTTGTTGGTCTGTCTGCTTTCAGCTGCAGCACTGA
Organism: Cranoglanis bouderius; assembly: GCA_023630585.1. Classification (NCBI taxonomy): domain Eukaryota; kingdom Metazoa; phylum Chordata; class Actinopteri; order Siluriformes; family Cranoglanididae; genus Cranoglanis; species Cranoglanis bouderius. The sequence continues at coordinate 9,686,036 of CM042543.1, forward strand.
TTCTCAGCATAAACACACAAGGATCAATATGCCAGGGAAAAAAAAACCCTGAATCTTGGATACCTTGTGAGAGGCATTTTTGAAGTTTAATGCTTAATGATGAAAGTAGATAATTAAGCGTTACAGTAATAAATGGATTTTGTATTACTCCTTATCATATTGTACTGGAGTACTATTGACACAAAATATGATGAATTATGAACAAGCTGCATCTAGAAACATCAGTAACCCCTACTGGCTTTTCCTAAACATCAGTAATCCCTATTGGTTATTCTGAGACATCAGTAATCCCTGTTGGCTATTCTGAAATATCAGTTATCTATATTGGCTATTCTGAAACATCGGTGATTCCTATTGGCTATTCCTAAACATTACTGGTCCCTATTGGCTATTCCTAAACATTATTGGTCCCTATTGGCTATTCTGAAACATCAGTGATCCCTATTGGCTCCTCTGAAGAATCAGTGATCCCTATTGGCTATTCTGAAACAACAGTGATTCCTATTGGCTATTACCAAACATTGATCCCTACTGGCTATTCTGAAATATCAGTGATTCCTGTTGGCTATTTTGAAGTAATTTTGAATCATGTCGATGTGTTGATTATTTGGCTTATTTAAAATATCAATAAATACATTATTAACAATTAAGTGTTAGTTATTTTGTAAATGTTATTTATGGTATATCAATGGTGATGTTCATAGTTTGTTCATGTTAACGAAATAATGCCAGTTAAGAAAAACTTAATGTAAAGTGTTACCAAAATATTATATAATCCCAGTGCACAAAGAAACTTCTGAGGAACTTACTAACCTTAAATTATGAATGATGTTGCCAACTTAACTGGTAGCTTAGTCATATTATTCTAACCCCCCCCTCGTAAAAATGTATCTGCATGAGGTACTGAGGTAAAACATCAAGTGTCCATCCGAGCCAAAGACCAAAGTTTTTCTTGTACACTTTGGTGGACTTAAAAATTTATGGCTAGTGACCCCAATACAGTAAATAAACAAAAGATAGTTATGACAATCAACTAGGTCTAGACCTTAGCAAACAAATTAGGTGTGACAACAGCATAAGATGCCCTTCAGCTACCAGCACTCACATTTCTGTTGTGTAATGGCAATGACTGACCCAGCAGGAGGGTCAATTTCAAATGGACGCTCACTTCACCATCCAGGTGTGTTTCCTGTACACGGTACAAAAAACGGACAAGGAGATGATGGGCATGCTTCCAACTCAACTCATCAACATCAACATGGATGCAGGTGCAGACCTGACAAATGTGTTCCTATAGCATCACGGAAAGGAATAAAAACAGCCTGTCATGTATCCCAGCTGCAAGGCAACACCATGACATGTCTGTTTTGGTGTTATTAGTCTGGTTGTGTGTAGAAAGGGTGGAGTTGCTGTTCTTGTAAATCAAATGGCCCAATGAGTAGAGACGGCATTTTTTTTTTATATCATTTTCGTATCAAGCACCGCTGCACCGCTGCATGTCGGACTGGCTCCAGAGCGCACACTCCCTCTCGAAATGACATATGCGTTCAGCCAACCAGAGAGATGTTAGAGCATTAAACAGCCTAAATGGGCATGACAGGACTATAGAGCAGCATATTAGCATTTGTATGCTTGTGTGCCGAGCGTCTCAGAGCGGAGACACTGCAAACAAATACATATGTGGTGTTACACAGTCTTACACAGATTGACATAGTGTATAGTGATCTTCCTGCAAAGATCATGGAGCCATCCATCCATCCATTTTCCATACCGCTTATCCTACACAGGGTCGTGGGGAGCCTGGAGCATATCCAAGGGTACTTGAGGCACAAGGCAGGGGACAGTCTGGACAGGGTGCCTATGGACAATTTAGAAATACCAGTCAGCCTACAATGCATGTCTTTGGACTGGGGGAGGAAACTGGAGTACCCGGAGGTAAGAGCAAAGAGTGCACTACTGAAACGGGTGTGGTTTTGGGTGCATGTTAACAGTGTGGCTTAGTGTAAGACCTTTATTGCCACCTTGTGCAACATAACATCTCATGTTCCTGTCGTAGCAGTGAATCCACCCACACCATGACTGCTAACATGATACACTAGGTTAAGAGTAGAGAGCCCATTGTCACCTTCAGTGTTTCCTCATTCGAGATCTTTCCCATGGCCACTGTTTATGCCGTACTTTTTAAATCTGCATCACACACAAAAGCAGGAGGTCTGAATGAGATGCAGGCCGACGTGACGATAAACAGTCTCTGTTCCAGATTAAACGCGGGGAGAGATTACATCGCTGCTGGTGTGAGGTGACTGATCCCAGCCTGGCATGTTTGATCTCCTTTCCCCATCCACACACACACACACACACACACACACACACACACACACACACACGGCACTTGACACTTCAAGAATGAGCTGCCCTTGGAGAGCTTCATCAAACAAAGAGACGGCACGGACACAGGCGAACACGCAGGCATATTAACAAGAGATGCGGCTGCAGCGTTAAGTGGGACAGCGTTTCCCCCGCACACACGGCTCACCGCGCTGTCATGAGCAGCGCCCTCAAAAAATCATCTGTGCATGAGAGAAAACAATTTTAATATGTATGAATGGGGAAAAGGACTGTGGAGAAAAATGCCACTATCATAATGCAAGCAGGCCTGGATCACGCCGGGACATGGTGCAGTGTGTGTATGCGTGTTTTTTTTTTTTGTTGTTGTTGTTATTGTTTTCAGAAAGGGGAGGTGAGGTGTTTTTTTTTCAGGTCAGGCTTTCTCACTAATGTGTCTATCTGCCATTCAGTGACACCGTTCACTCAGGTAAACTGCTACAATGACAAACAAATGACTAGCAGGGACCCGGTTAAAATGAATCAACTTTAACCTATGAGTACAACCAGAGACTTCATTTTAGCTCAGCTCTTCATCTAATAATGGCTCGCCTTTAATCAAAAGTCTCTGTTGTGGCCACATCACAGTCTCTTCACCAGCCCGGTGCTTAGCTCTGTTAACTCAGCACTCTGATGCATCAAGGCCACCGTGCCATTTACACAGTCCAATCAATGGCAACAAACGACAGCACTCTGCTCTCAAATGGCCTTTTTCTTTTTCATCATTTCGACGCGAGCCGTTTTCGTTTTCAGTAGAGGCCGCCGAGGTGCCGAGGGTTAATGTGCTCTAAAATGCGCCAGCTCTTTCGCTGAGGCTCCGGTTTTAGTGCCACCGCTTCAAATGTTTTCCCCATTAAACTCCTGACCTCACTCCAAGGCCAAGAGCAAGCAAAAGGGAAAAAAAAAGGATAAAAAATCAGAGGGTAAGGTTGATTCATGTTTTAAAATACAGACCATTTTGCCGGACAAGTTTGAATATGGCAGCATGTCTGGGACAGAGAATTTTCGCCTCTGATCCTGAGCGCAGACTTTCTCAGTCTCATTTCTGGTCCCAGAGGATACGCAACCTGGACCTGACTACCAAACTGTCCCCTGTTCAAGAGAATTTAATGCTGATGATACAGAGTGTCCCAAAAGTCTCCTTACATAGGGGACTATGTATGTCAGCACCTCTTCTCGGGTTGGTCCGCAACACTTCCAGTCTTTTTGAATTTGTTAATACGTTTGTTTCCTGTTAAAGTCCGTTGCAACCTTGCGACAGCTTCCCGATCCAGCCATGAGAACGATTTCAATACATTCTTCAAGGCATTCTTAAAGGCTATCTGAAAAAAGAAGAAGAATATATATATATATATATATATATATATATATATATATATATATATATATATATATATATATATATATATATATAAACCAAGTATGATTGGAAGACATTTTGCTGTTATTACCGCCTCACAGCTCCAGGGTCCTGGGTTCGATCCTGAGATCGGATTACTGTCTGTGAGACGTTTCACTTCTTCTCTCTATGTGTTTGTGTTCCTCCCACTAAGAGGTTCCTCCCACTGTCCAAAAACATGCTGGTAGGTGGATTATATGCTAAATTGCCCCAAGGTTTCAATGTGTGCTGTAACATTTGTGGTTTTAACTGACACAACATGGATTCTTCATCTTTAATCATCTTAAAGCGCACCACCTTCACACCTGTGACACTTGGCAATAGAGGCGTGCAGTGAATTGGCTCTGCTACTGTGAGGATATTGGTACTGGAACAGTTTCAAGTATTGGAAGACACTTAGAGCTAATCATATCTGAGCTGAACAAATATGAACGGAACATCCCTAATAATAATAATCTGAGGCCTAAATAAATAAACAAGTAAGTAAATAAATAAATAAATGAATGAATAGATAAAAATCAAGGGTAATATTTGTATTCAAGCAATAAGCAGTCAACATAACAAAACTGTATCAACACAAGAAAAATCCAGTGCTTAAACATTTTTCTCTCTTTCTTTCTTTTTTCTATACATTTGTTCTTTCTCTCTTTCTTTCTTTCCTTCTTTCTTTTATACATTGGTTCTTTCTTTCTTTCTTTCTTTCTTTCTTCTACGCATTTGTTCTTTCTCTTTTTCTTTCTTTCTTTTATACATTGGTTCTTTCTTTCTTTCTTTCTTTCTTTCTTTCTTTCTTCTACACATTTGTTCTATCTCTTTTTCTTTCTTTCTTTCTTTCTTTCTTTTATACATTGGTTCTTTCTTTCTTTCTTTCTTTCTTTCTTTCTTTCTTTCTGTCTGTCTGTCTTGCTGTCTTTCTTTCTTTCTGTCTTTCTTTCTTTCTTTCCCAAAACAAAAGTGTACATTTTTACATAATTCTCCTCCTCTGTGTGTGTGTGTGTGTGTGTGTGTGTGTGTGTGTGTGTGTGTGTGTGTGTGTGTGTGTGTGCGTGTGTGTGTGTGTGTCTGTGTTTTGGCCTGATCAGAATTTATTCTGACATGAAGAAATATTAATATTATGTGACTTGGTGTGTAAATCTCATGAATGGTATTGTCATATATAAAACAAAAGCTCAATCTCAATATAACAGCATTAACCAAAAGGGGATAGAAAAAGAGAGATTCCTATTTTACAATGAGAACGATGTGCACTCTTCCTTTCTTCCTTCCTTATTACTTACTAACTTATTAGTTACTTAGCAATTTACACTGTAACACATATACAGATTATTTGTCACTGGTGTAGTAAACACTGCCCTAATAAATAAACACGCATATCAATGGTTTCGTATTAAAATTCGAAGAATTGACCTAACTCATTAAAATCCTAGGCCTTAACTATATGAAGTTTTGCTTCAGTCTTAACTATTACACACTCCAGTGCTGCATACACCAGGAGTCTGGCTATCAGTATAGAAATACAATATGTCCTTTAGTATAATCCTAAATTAACAGAGCTAATATATCTAATTATAAGGAAATGCACAGAGACAGGAATAGCTCACTCTAGGCTGGTTCCTGCACTGGATCTGTGTTAATCACACTCATGCAATGAGCATTTTTGTGGCTACATTTTGCTAGTCAAATACCACACCTTATAATTTGTGGCTTGAATTAAGGCACATAATGACACCCTGCTAAAAAATAACGACAACATGAGTTGTGTGAGCGGAATTCACGGCACTGCCAAACAACTTTTCAGTCTTTAATGGGAATATTATGGTTTGAAAGCAGAAGGCAGACAGTGTTATCTGTACAGTATTTCACAGGGTTTGCTGTCTATGTATGGGGAAAGAATGTTATTTTAATAACTACATACCCATGAAAGGCAGCAACAGAAGCATTTTTTAAAGTCGGTTAGTTATTAGAGGCAACAACTTGGGATACACAGTACTGTGCAAAAGTTTTAAGCACATGCAAAGAAATGCTGTAGAGCAAAGATGCCTTCAAAATAATGAAATGAAATGTTTCTACATTTAAAAAAAAAATACCGTAAAGAGCAGTAAACAGTAGTAAATGAAACAAAGTCATTATTTGGTGTGACAAAAAAATACAAATAAAAATAATAGTCTCCGGTACAATTAGTGCAGTTTTATAAGGAAATGAGCTGGTAAGTTTTATTGAGCATCTTGCAGAACCAGACACTTCTGGAGACTTTCACACTCGCTTCTTATTTTTGCAGCAAAACCCAGCAGCCTTCATTGTGGGTTTTTTTTTTTTTGTCTAAAAAGTGCCTCTTACGTAATATGCTGCTTTCTTTAATGACATACAAACATTTTTCTGTAACATTTAATTTTGTGCTAGAAAACCAATGTTTGGGAATCTAAAATGTTTTTTGTACTGATTTGATAATGTAGAAGTCATAAAATAAAAAAATCTATAAACAAAGTACTAAAAAACATAGGGTGCCTAAAACTTTTGCACAGTACTGTAAATTGCATGCAAGCTCTAAACAAAGCCAGTAACTTAAAGTGTATTTCTTTAGTAAGGTGTGTGCATCTCAAGCTGTTTAAGGATTAGTGTAAGGCAATGGTGAGACTTATACAGCAAAGCTATATGTTGTCATTTTTGAATTAGCCTAATTGTATTATGCCCATTTATTAGTGATTATATATTAACATTGGACCAAAGTATATTTATAAGGACTTGGCATTAAACAATGCTATGTAATGACGTATTTGCAAGGATGTAGTTACACAATAGTTTTCAATAATAGAGTAATGCTAAACGGCCAAAAAATAAACTAAATGCACCAATAAAGGTCTATGATATGTACAATAAAATCTCTGGTACAAATACAATTAAAATAAAATACAATTATTGAAACTATATTCTATATTGTTGAAATTATATCACAAAATCTAATAATGTAAAGCTAATACTTGAAAAATGATCATTAAACAAGAACAAAAACATCCTTGAAAACCTTCATTGAGTGACTACAGAAATTCATTCTGCTTCTAATAAATGCATCACACTTCTTCCACACAGTTGATGAACTCCAGCAACAGAAGTCCAAGGTAATAAAAGTTACAAATGAGAACAAGCCAATAGAGCCGTTGATGCTCATTGGGTTCCCTAGTAATTAGAGATGCACCGATCGACCGGCCAGGGACCGGAATCAGCCGATTTTCCGCATGCTCGGCCCGGACCGGTGACCGGCCGGTGAGTCTCACGTCTTTCCGATTCTGAGCCGGTCCGTGTTGTTGCCAGCGGCACAGGCAATAACGTCACAGCCACGCTCACAGCCACATGTAAACATGTCGCAGGCAAAAACGCGAAAACCCATTGACCTACTGGAGGATCAACAAAGATCATTTCCCTGCGCTTGCTCCACTTGCCCGAGCCTATACCTCTCTGCTCCATGTACTACAAGTGTTGAAAGTGATCGCTTGTTTAGCTTGGCTGGACATGTGATAGATGAAAAGAGAAACCGATTATCAGGTGACAAGGCAGAGATGCTTCTGTTTGTGAAGAAAAACTTGCCATTAATGCTCAAGTATACATATGCTGGCAACAAAGAAAAGGTGCCTTGTGTAACGCTTTACACAGAGAGGCCGGATAGCCTGAATGGTTTTAGCCAGGTGTAAGCAAAACTCACGTATCTGATATTTCACAGTGGTTTATTATCAGCGTTGTCGATCCCCCGCACACATGGGGCAGTTTGCAAAACACTCGACTAACAACTGCGTTACTGAACATAAATAAAACAGGGCAAAGAGCAACAGAAATATAACCAGGCTTTACATGCATACATGTGATGATCATAGCTCGCGCTCCGTCTACCGACTGCCCACTCATCAGTGAGGGAGTAAGAGAGAGCGTTCCGCCTTAAAGGAGCAGTAACTAATTCTACTTGTTATACTTGTTATTTAATTATTAGCCACTGCACCTATTAATATTTGGAAGAGTATTGTACACTTCAGTTTTGTTCGTAGGCTTGTAATCTTTGGACTTTTGTGAGACGAGTAAAAAAGAGAAAAATGTCAATTTATAAACACAGTGGAAAATGATATCTGTTTTGTTATATAAAGCAACTCATTTTCAGTTACTTGTTATTTCTACCTCTTTCCAGTCACAGAGCACTTTATTTTGAGAGTTGTTTAAGTGAGAGAAGATCCTGTAAATTAGTGCAGTTTGGGGGAAATTGTAATGTTTAATAATTTTTTTATTATGAAAATAATACAATAATTATTATAATTAATAATTTTTTGAAGAAAAGTAGATTTTTGTTTGTATATGCTGTCAATTATAGCTCTTAGAAAGAAAATCGGAATCGGCAAAAATCGGTATTGGCAGGTCACACTTACAAAAAAATCGGAAATCGGAATTGGCCAAAAAAATTGCAATCGGTGCATCTCTACTAGTAATTAATTCATCCAGAAACTTCATCTATTCTGGAGCAAGGTGCTACCTATGTCCTCTGTTTTTTTCGTAATTCACTTATCTACTTCATATTTCTGAGCTCATGAGGTCTGCTGTTTTAACTGTTAGACATTTATGGGCTTTCTCCCCCATAAACACTCACTCATTCATGCAATTACCCAATCAGCCAATTGTTTGGCAGTAGTGCAATGCATAAAATCATGCAGATACAGGTCAAGAGCTTCAGGTAATCAGCTAATGCTGACCTCAAACCCGATGTAGTCTTCATCTCAAGCTTTGATGTGTTGTGCATTCTGAGATGCTTTTCTGTTCACCGTGTTTGTAAAGAGTGGTCATTTGAGCTACCTCAGCTTTCTTGTCAGTTCGAACCAGTCTGGAAATTCTCCTCTGACCTCTGACCTCTCTCATCAACATGGAGTTTCTGCTCGCTGAGCAGCCACTCACTGGATTCTCTCTCTCTCTCTCTCCCCCCCCCCACATCATTCTGTGTAAACTTTAGAGACTGAGTTGTGTGTGAAAATCCCAGGAGATCAGCAGTTTCTGAAATACTCAAAGCAGCCAGTCTGGCACCAGCAACCATGCCAAGAGCCATGCCTTCCCCCCCCCATTCTGATGATGAATGTGAACATTAACTTAAAGCTCTTGACCTGAATCTGCATGATTTCATGCATTGCGCTGCTGCCACATGATTGGCTGATTATATAATTGCATGAACGAGCACATGTACAGGTCTACAGGTACCTAATAAAGTGCCTAGTGAATGTATTTTTTTTTTAAATGCACACTGGAACCATGACAACATTTTTCTCCAACTATCCTGCCTAGTATCAGCTATCTAATTAGCCTAGCTGGTTAGACAGATTATCTTTATTATTAGTAGTAAATAAAGTAATAAAAATGAACTAAAGATTGTTTGAACTCTGGTAACAAGGAGGTTGTCTGACTTCGCTGAAGCTCTGAAGGAAGAAAATTCAAGAAAATCTGAGCCTCTTCTGCTACTGTATGTGACTGTATGTGGCCACAGTTAAAGTGGGACATCATATCACATTAGGTGGCTGAATGTCCCTGAAATAGCCCAAGTTGGAATATTACCAATTAAATATTTTCATTTCAACATGTATTGCCTCACCAACTGACACATTTTCACCGACACTGTCCTCCATGTTTGTTTTTCTCATGACCTTATTGGTCAGGAGGTAATTAAAAATAAAAAATTTTAAAAAAGCACCTGAGGTCACTTGTCACTTTTCTAAAAAGTTTTTTTTTTTTTCAACTGTGTGAATATGTTTTACAATGGCAAAGCTGTTTAAAAGCAGACATTTTCTGCACACCTTGAGGCAACTTTCCAGAGGACAGCATTTAAAATGTCCTGGTGGTTGAGAAAAACAAGTGTTGAAGCACCCTTAAGTCCTTAAGTGGCTCAACAGGCCCAGGGTCCAATGTTATTGTAAATGTTATGGAAAAGCGACGCAATCAATTCCATTAATTAAGCAATTCTAAAACTGCTCGGTGTTCCTTTACACAAAATGGCAGGATTCTGTTTGTTTTGGTGCCTCCGAGTGTTTTTATGACAGCAAAGAACCCAGAACCATGATGCTTCAAGGTCACACCTGTGGAGAATGAAGTGTGTACAAATGCAGTCACAGGTTTTCTTTCAATAAAAACCCATCAGCGATGGCCTCAGCCTGTGAACTCAAAGAGAATCAAACTAAAATGGCCCAGGCTGTTATTGTACAAGACCGGCGGAGAACAAGACAACGTTTCCACTCCTGTGTAATGGTCGGATTCTATTAACTTAGGCGAATGGGCAAGAAAGAAGCAGCAGCAGCCAGTAATGGTCCCTTTCCTGGCTTGTTGACACATTTTCCCTCTTTCATTTCACAGGCCGTCTCTCTCTTCTCTGCACATCAAACGCTAATGTTGCCTTCAAATTCTTTTTCCTTTCTGTCTGCCAACACTGACATCACAGGAAATTGCACTGGAATTGGCAGGCCCTTTTGCTTTCAAGTTCATTCCACTTCCAAACAAAAAGCCCGACTCCTGTCATCAGCGCGGGCGCTCGTGCTGCTTCCCTTCTGTTTGCTCTCCATTTCCTGATCATTCTGACACAAGCACGAGACATTTGTCTAATTCAGCGCATCTTAAAAAATTTGCCCAAGGCCTAATTTTCTCTCCACAGATGACTGCATGACTGGTGCTTGTATATTTCTTGAGCAGGCAGCAAATATTAATGAGAAGGGGGAAAAAAAAACTGGGTAATGCTCTAATTGAGTGTGATGTCCTGCAGATTCTGCACTAAAAGCTTGGTATAAGTAGAGAACGTTGTCCTGTTGCAGCTCACCTCAGCAGCTTTATGTACAGCACTGTGGATGGTGAGATCTCCTCTGAGACCCTGTGAAAGCAGCCTCACTGCATGCATGTCATGGTCTGGGAAAGAACTGACATGTTGGTGGAGAGAGCAGGGGAAAGGTGAAATTTCTCCCGTCACTGCCCGAGCAGCTAGCGGATCAGTCAGACAAGAGAAAAAACCCGAAATAATACGGGTTCACTGTAGAGAGACTAAAACTTCAGCGTATACTATAAAATTTTTAAGAGCTGCATGAGCTGCATATAAGGCAGGGTGCTGAGAATATTCTTCATGGGATTGTGGTTATGATGTGATATTGATATCATGATAAATGACAGCTCAATACGGTTTATTGAAAGTATCACTGGTTTATAACACTGATTGTCTCAACAGCTACCTGGAGCCTGATCTCATGAGACATTCGTACGGATTTGAACGGGGGAAACAGCGATGTAGTTTAATTTCATTTTATTTCATATGAATTAAATCAAGCTCATATTCATGTGGAAAAAAATGGAACAAATGATAGCCCCGTGCCAACAAGTTATCTTCATAACTTTCCACATAAATAGAGCCGTACAAATTGTTACCAATTAGGAAGTATTAGACCATGCCGGTCTCTCACAGTAACAAGTAATTTACGCCATCTACCAGTTCTCATTTTTCCTCTTTCTCAAATGTATCGTTTCTTATTCAGTCCCACCAGGGTTTTACGATTTTGCGATAGCAGAAATGAACACAAAATCAAGGAAACTCTGCAATATTCAGAAGAGCTTCCATTTTTTTCTAAATTACAGCAGATTTTCCCCAGATTTGGGCCGAGACGTGTCATGTGACATCATCACAACACGCATTCAGCCAAAGCCCTCTTCGATTCACACGTGTCGAACATGAGTACAGCTAAAAGGTCTCATTTACCAACAAACATCGCTGCGTAAGACAATTTCGTGCAATTGCAATTTCGCCAATTCAAGTAGTTTTCCGCAAAAAACCCCACATAAAACAAGTTGCATTGCAAATTTTGAAAAAAAAGCCAAAAGAAAATCGAGCATTTTTGGAGGCAGCTATCACAAAAAAACTCCTGTATGGACTGTTTATTGTAGATAACAAATATAGAAATATAACTGTACTAGGGATGTAACCGAATACGAATACATTATTCCATTATTTGGGATGAACGGATAATGCAAGCGTTCAGATATGAAGCTTGCAGGACAAAGAAAGACCATGTTTATTAAAGTGAACCTGAGTCACTGCGTGATACATTCACAGCATTCATTCATTCATCCTTAGGCTGGTTTAAATTGGGCTACTAGTTTATATTTTGGCAATAGAAGCAGCTAAATATGTTAGAAAACACTGCAATCAGGGGTACAGACAAAAATAATAACCATATGAGTTGCATTTCAAAAGCAGTCCCGCACATTTCATGATTTAAGACCAATACTTGAACTTGTACTTGAATGATGTAGCTGAGTTTGAGGAACTGTCAGTTCACACACCATGCTGACAGTGCTGGTATTACTACCTGTAATTTTTCCATAGTTTCTCATGATTTCGAAGGGCATTGTGGCAGTGCTCATATTTAACCCCCCCCCACACACACACACACACTAAAAAAAACCAACAAACCAAAAAAACAAACAAAAAAAACCACCTTCGGGCTTAGGCCATGTCTTTGTTTAAATCTCAATACAGATGGTGGAATTGCCTCACACCCCCATATTTTATACCTAAATTATACCTAAATATCCCAATACATCAGATTTTGTGAAAATGTCTTTGAAGTATTGTCATATTTTCCATCCCTACCCTTAACTACACGACCTTCCAGTTGATTATTCAGCTGTGTTACTTTCAAAGCTCTCCGCATATACATTCTCCTCGGAGCTAGCTTAAGTGCTAAACCTGCTTACTCCAAAGGTGTTGTATAAATTAGGGCTTTGAAGAGGGAATTTGCATTCAGTGGCTGAGTGTCTAGCTTTGTCTTTGTGTGTGTGTGTCTTTTCTTGGCTGTGTCCCTGCGCAAGCTGAGGACACACACACATACACACACACACACACACACTACACTACACTTGCACAGCAGGCAGCAGATGACAGCACCAGGGAGATCACTGGGGTCACCGTCAGATGCCAGTGACGTAATCCGGTCTTGCAGGTCCAAGCGAATGTCTGAATATACCAGACCGAGCACACACCCGTGCACAGCGCATGCACTTCTATTTCTCACCAGACGCCGGCTCAATTTGAATAAATTCCCTAAAGCGCTGGAGCTCTTCTTTTGAAAGAACAGACAGTATTTTTTTATCTTAATTCGCTTCATTCCGATGGTACGCTTTTAATAACGTAAATAACAAAACGAATTTATGAACTAATGATTTTCTACGGCTGTAGCGCAACTGTATTCCCAATGATTGTTCTCCCTAAATACAATAAAGTCTAAGACAATGGGTGCGCCGGTTCATTTTTCCTCAGGACTCCAATCTTACTGAATTTAAATGGTACAAACCGATGCCAAATGATAGCCTGAAGCAGTCTTCGTGAAGATCAGAAGAGAACCTCGAGAACACTGGCTCAATCCAGTCAAAGCCAAAATATCACTCATTAGAGGTCTAACTTTAATCAGAGATACAACGATAATCCTCCTGAGGGACAAATGCCAAACACACTGACATGGGTAAGCAAACATTGACATTATTCCAAGAACAGCAACGTTCTTGTGCCAAACTGCTGGATAAACCACATGCTACATTAACGTTTCTTAAGCTGACTGTGTGCATGGATCAGGTTCCTCTTAGTTTTGTAGTAAGATTTATTTATTTATTTATTTTTCTTCACAGTTTTACTTTCTCTCATCTTTGTAGGGATTATGAGAGGTCAGGTTTTCTCAGGAGCAGGAGGCCTCGTGTGCCAACAGCTCTCTGGAGACACATTAAATCTATGAGCAACAAGCCTGGCTAAATATAGCAGTGTGGCAGGGGGACACGGAGCGAGGCTCAGAATAACCCAGACAGCTTCAGTGGACCAGGCAAGCCAAACATAGCAAATTGGGCAACGGGACGTAAAAAGCTCATGTAAAATAAAAAAAAAATAATAATAACAAATCTGACAGGAAATGTTAAAACAGCAATATATGAGATGTGTAGCATGTGTCAATGTTTCTGCTCTGCTTCTCATATATAAAGACAGAAAAAAAATGTCCCCTGTTGCCTGAGTGACAGGATGATCAACCAAATTATAGTATAAGTTGCATGCAAATGAATGCTCTCTTGAATAGTCTTGGACAAAGAACGAGAACTTCTCGTAAAAATTGTAATTAAATAAATTATAGTATATGCATGGAATACAACACAATAAGTAGTAGTTAAGGAAAAGTATGACAAAAAAAATGTTTGTCGACGACCTTTTTTCCCATGACTAAGACGAGACGATGACGACACCGACGTCATTAGACACTAACTGTGACTAAAATGTAGTTTAAAAAATAAAAACTTTACCAAAATCCCTCTATATTTTCGTCAACAAAAAAGACGAGACAAAATATTATAGTCCGTGAGTTCCCAACATAAATGCGAGCCTAGTGGCTATATTCTGTGTGTGGTTGCGCGATGTTGACTTTCATGCTTGGCCATAATAGCTACAGCCTGTAGCCAATGGGAACACTTCTCAATCAACGCGCGTCCTCACAGGACCGATCAGACTACCGCAACGAAGTTAACGGAGTCTTAACGGAGCTAAAAATCTTAACAGAAACGGTTACTTTCACAGATGCGATAGTAGAAACTTTGATATGGATAAAGTTGTATGCCATGTAACTGAATTGATCCAGGTTTAATCTATTTTGAATGCCCTCATTCATCTTAAATTGTTTCATCTTATTAGTTTTGTACTGGAGCTGATGTTGGGACAAAACAAATAAAATAAAAGACACTTAGCTACCAGTTTAGCACTGTGTATAAACCATCACCCACTTAATACATCCACATTTTAGCCAGTAACATGTATTGTTTAGCCAATAACACCAGTAAAAACCATCAAACAGAAGCTATATTATCATCTGAACCAGTTCTAAAGCATCTCATCTCCCCTTTACACTTTAGGCCACGCCTCCCACCTAGGGCTGGGCGATATGGACAAACTCTTATATCACAATATGGATCGTTTCATATCTTGAAATGATATGTATCACGATATACCCCAATCAACCATAACATTAAAATATACTGTTTAGGCCTAATATTGTTTAGGTCCCCCTTGTGCCACCGAAACGGCTCTGACCCGTCGAGGCACTGTGTGTTCTGACACCTTTCTATCATAGCCAGCATTAACTTTTTTCATCTTAAATTATTTTAACTAGCACAGCTTGCTAAGTTTTATATCCAAAGTTATGTTAACCTACATGTTTATTAAAAACAGAAACTCGGTCAGTAGTTACATAGAGAGATACGTAATGTTTGTAAAGTGTTTTAGCTGTCATTTATGCAGATTCTCAAGCCACTTTGGGCTTTTACTGTGGCACTTTCATTTTTTTATTGCACTGACACAGGCTGTCACTCTTAGTTTTGTTGATAGATGTCTACAGTTTTCAGTGACTAAAACGTCACCAGTGTTCATTGACTAAAACTAGACTAAAATACTTACAGTTGTCTTGACTTTTAGTCATCTAAAACTTGACTTAAAAACTACAGGATAAGGTTGACTAAATATAACAAAAACTACCAAGGACATTTGACACAGGACTGAGACTAAGACTAACTGACAAAATGAACACTAACAATAAGGCATGCAGTTACAGGAAAATAATCAATGACGTGGTAGTGTGATGCAGCCTGACGTGACACGATGTTAATTATTTTTCAATAGCAGTACGTCCCGAAAGGGTTTCATTTCACTTATATGACAGCAGTTTGCTATCAATTATTATTATTATTTTTTAATTTAATACGACATCAATTATTAACCGTTTATGTGGAATGTTCATGTTCAAGTTTTCTCTCTCTGAAAGTTAATAAGACAAATAAATGCAGCTTGTCGTGAAGACTTTCCCACTTTCCCTAGTGTCAAGTGCTGACACTGGAGACTCCTTCCATAAATGTTAATAAATGACTACTCACAGAAAACTTCACCATATCAGCAATTACGTACTGTGATTTAACATACAGCTGAATCTACAGTCAGGGATGCTGTTATAGGCTACTTTTACAAGCACATCAAATTCTGATTAAAGTCTATATTCGGGTTGCAGCCATGTTTCGAATACGATGTTTATATGCGTACAGGCATCAGAATATTCCTGTATACAGTACGTGGTTGTTGTAAGTATGCCTTTCCTAAATACCTAGCCTACAGCTAAGCATCTGTAAGCACCCACAATTCCTTGCAGACTGAGCATACGCATATATCTCCTTTCAGTGGATTTTCCGAATAAGGTGTTCACATGCAACAAATTTTCGATTAAAACAGGCATATTCCAGGGGTGGGAATCGGAATTTGGGGAATCAGAATATTGTCTTAACCTGAATCAGGCAATCAGATTGTGGCGTTTACATGATTTAATACTAATCAGAATACTGCCAAATTCCGATTAATATCAGAATACTGATGTGCATGTAAACGTAGCCAGTGAGAATTAATCACCACCTTCTGACCAATCAGAGTTGAGAATTCAACAGTGCTGTGGTAGAAACATTATTAACCAAACACTGAAACGGTTAAAAAAGCATACCTGTTGTTGAGGATATGGCATCGCACCCATGTTCATTTGTCCTCTGCCCTGCATGGCCATCGGGTATCTATGTGTAGAAGGAGATCCATACGGCTGGCTGGGATAGGGGACACCCTGCTGCTGCTGCTGCTGCTGAGAGTACGGACTACTGCTCATCCCGTACATCTGAGAGCGCTTCATCACCATGAAGTCCATACTCACCTGAAAAAGACAGAGCACGAGACGCTGCGTTTACCTAACCAGCCTCGAACCTCTGTGACTCTGAATACTGAAAAGAAAAGGTGAAAAAAAAATGAAAAGGCAGTTCCTGCCTGTGGCGTTTTATTCCACACGAGCATTAGATTTATTTTAGGGTCCCCCCCCCCCCATCAACCCCTCCTCATGACTCAGTGAGTCAACAGGAAAAATCCGGCATGTCAGGTTAACATTAATCTGTCACCCAAAGTGTGGAATCCACTACAGGGTGGATTATGTCAGGTCTGATGTCTCTGCACTGTTGTGCTCGATCACAGATGATTTACGGCGTTTGTTCCCACTGTCTTTTTCAGTCAGAGTCAAAGTGCAGATCTTTTCCTGCGTCCCTGAGCAATACCTGCACTCAATATGATGAATCCCGCTGTGCACGCAAAGAATGCCACATGCATTTCCATGTACTAGACTAATCGTAATCTTCAATCTTCTAAAACTTTTGCTGCTTTTAAAATAGATAGATTTTAGATGAGAAATGTTAGATGCATAGTGTGTGTGGAAATGATGGAGCTCTTGTATGCTCTGAATGCACTCATGTACAGATCATCTACCAACACATACCAATGTCATAGCTTAGTAAATCAACTATCATATACTGTATTTACTTACATCCACAGACTTTTACACTTACCAAGGTTTTGGTAAATCCCTTACTTAATGCAGCACTATGGCCAAAAAAATAATACAGTTGTCCCATTTTCCACAAATCTATTAACTAAAGCTTCTTTTTCTTCTTTAGTTTTGTACTGGAGCTGATGTTGGGACAAAACAAATAAAATAAAAGACAATTAGCTACCAGTTTAGCACTGTGTATAAACCATCACCCACTTAATACATCCACATTTTCGCCAGTAACATGTATTGCTTAGCCAATAACACCCGTAAAAACCATCAAACAGAAGCTATATTATCATCTGAACCAGTTCTAATGCACCCTCATCTCCCCTTTACACTTTAGGCCACGCCTCCCACCTAGGGATGGGCGATATGGACAAACTCTTATATCACAATATGGATCGTTTCATATCTTGAAATGATATGTATCACGATATACCCCAATCAACCATAACATTAAAATATATTGTTTAGGCCTAATATTGTTTAGGTCCCCCTTGTGCCACCAAAACGGCTCTGACCCGTCGAGGCACTGTGTGTTCTGACACCTTTCTATCATAGCCAGCGTTACCTTTTTCAGCAATTTGTGCTACAGTAGCTTTTCTGTGGAATTGGACCAGATGGGCTAGCCTTCACTCCCCACGTGCATCAGTGAGCCTTGGGTGCCCATGACCCTGTCCCTGGTTCACCGGTTGTCTTCCCTTGGACCACTTTTGGTAGGTACTAACCACTGCATACCGGGAACATCCCACAAGACCTGCCGTTTTGAAGATGCTCTGACCCAATCGTCTAGCCATCACAATTTTGGCCCTTGTCAAAGTCGCTCAGATCCTTACGCTTGTTCATTTTTCCTGCTTCCAAGACATCAACTTTGAGAACGGAGTGTTCACTTCCTGCCTAATATATCCCACCCCTTAACTGGTGCCACTGAAACGAGATAAAATTAACGAAAAAATTATCTATACAAAATAACTGCATGCATTCATGACTGCTTTTTGATAATTCTGTGAAGTGAACACCAGCAAAAGGCATGTTTTCTTTTCTTTTATTTGGAACTGACATTCAACAGAACTATCACAAATGGGAACATTATGAATACAAAATATTTTTTTAAAAATATATAGACACTGTTCAACACATGTTTCAGGAATCCAATTGAGAGAAGTACCTCCCTTTTTAGATACAAGGTCCTCATCTTTCAGGGCTGAGGTGTTTTGCTCCGACCTTAGTGACATAAATTGGCTTTTTCAACATTGTCAATATACATGATATAAGAAAATATCTATCAATAGACATTTTTCAATTGTCCTACGATATGCAACGCCATCGTGATGCTGAAGCTGGGCACACCAAACTATGTGGTGACTATGTCCTTTGGTACATTTTTTTATGGATAACAGTGCCAAAAGCCATATACAGCTGTGGCCAAAAGTTTTGAGAATGACACAAATATTATTTTTTACAAAGTCTGCTGCCTCAGTTTTTATGATGGCAATTTGCATATACTCCAGAATGTTATGAAGAGTGATCAGATGAATTGCAATTAATTTCAAAGTCCCTCTTTGCCATGAAAATGAACTTAATCCCAAAAAAACATGTCCACTGCATTTCAGCCCTTCCACAAAAGGACCAGCTGACATCATGTCAGTGATTCTCTCGTTAACACAGGTGAGAGTGTTAATGAGGACAAGGCTGGAGATCACTCTGTCATGCTGATAGAGTTAGAATAACAGACTGGAAGCTTTAAAAGGAGGGTGGTGCTTGAAATTATTGTTCTTCCTCTGTTAACTATGGTTACCTGCAAGGAAACACATGCAGCCATCATTGCTTTGCACAAAAAGGGATTCACAGGCAAGGATATTGCTGCTAGTAAGATTGCACCTAAATCAACCATTTATCGGATCATCAAGACCTTCAAGGAGAGACGTTCAACTGTTGTGAAGAAGGCTTCAGGGCGCCCAAGAAAGTCCAGCAAGCGCCAGGACTGTCTCCTAAAGTTGATTCAGCTGCGGGATCGGGGCACCACCAGTGCAGAGCTTGCTCAGGAATGGCAGCAGGCAGGTGTGAGTGCGTCTGCACGCACAGTAAGGCGAAGACTTTTGGAGGATGGCCTGGTGTCAAGAAGGGCACCAAAGAAGCCACTTCTCTCCAGGAAAAACATCAGGGACAGACTGCTATTCTGCAAAAAGTACAGGGATTGGACTGCTGAGGACTGGGGTAATGTTATTTTCTCTGCTGAATCCCCTTTCCGATTGTTTGGGGCATCTGGAAAAAAGCTTGTCCGGAGAAGAAAAGGTGAGCGCTACCATCAGTCCTGTGTCATGCCAACAGGAAAGCATCCTGAGACCACTAATGTGTGGGGTTGCTTCTAAGCCAAGGGAGTGGGCTCACTCACAATTTTGCCTAAGAACACAGCCATGAATAAAGAATGGTACAAAAACATCTTCAGAGAGCAACTTCTCCCAACAATCCAAGAACAGTTTGGTGATGAACAATGCCTTTTCCAGCATGATGGGGCACCTTGCCACAAGGCAAAAGTGATAACGAAGTGGTTCGGGGAACAAAACATCGACATTTTGGGTCCATGGCCAGGAAACTCCCCAGACCTTAATCCCATTGAGAATTTGTGGTCAATCCTCAAGAGGCGGGTGGACAAACAAAAACCCACAAACTCTGACAAACTCCAAGCATTGATTATGCAAGAATGGTCTGCCATCAGTCAGGATGTGGCCCAGAAGTTGATTGACAGCATGCCAGGGCGAATTGCAGAGGTCTTGAAAAAGAAGGGTCAACACTGCAAATATTGACTCTTTGCATAAACTTCATGTAATTGTCAATAAAAGCCATTGACACTTATGAAATGCTTGTGATTATACTTCAGTAACAGTTAGTAACATCTGACAAAAAGATCTAAAAACACTGAAGCAGCAGACTTTGTGAAAATTAATATTTGTGTCATTCTCAAAACTTTTGGCCACGGCTGTATGCAGCAATATTTGAGATTATATACAACTGGTTGAGGAATGTGTGTTATTTAGATGTTTTTTTAAAAACGAGTTATTTAAAGCTAAACCGGTAGCAATAAGCAACATTAGTCTCA
Source organism: Cranoglanis bouderius (assembly GCA_023630585.1). Classification (NCBI taxonomy): domain Eukaryota; kingdom Metazoa; phylum Chordata; class Actinopteri; order Siluriformes; family Cranoglanididae; genus Cranoglanis; species Cranoglanis bouderius. The sequence goes on from CM042543.1 coordinate 9,706,341, forward strand.
AAAAAAAAAAAGAAAAAAAAAGAAAAATGGTGGATTATAGTGGTGTACAAATGAAAAATTCATTACCTAGCCCGAGTTGCACATGGAATCTCCACTGTGCTGCCCAGTCTCATGTTTTGGTTGTCTAAGTGAATTCTAATTGGCTAAAAAGTGGTAGCTAATGTAATGTAATAATGCATGGCCAGTTAGAGAAATAAACAAGTATATGAATTCCCGAGAAGGCTAACGACTTTGTAGCTACAGTAAGTTTTCGCATATTGTGTTTGTGACCTCGTTGTCGGCAAACATTTTGGCTATGAATTGTCATTTAAACATATTATTTGAGTCTGGCTAGCATCTTTATTTTCTCTTGATATATTAAACAGGAAGATGATGTATTGTGCACGTTGTGATATGTACAGGAGAGTTATATGTAAAAATGGCATCGTATCAGCCTATGTGGCAGCGGGATTAGGGACTAAGCACTATAGTTATATGTTGCATCACTGTAAAGTGTATTATGCACTTTAGACACACCAAACATATACACATCGTACGTGATAAGTAACATACGCACCAAACGATTTTTGTTTTGTTTTGCAAAAGTCAACAGGACGTCAAGGTTTTGGTTTTTTTTTTCCCCCCTCATGTTGTTAAACCTACTTGTCTGCCAAAATCTGGACACGAAATCTGCTTAACCAGGCACCCAGGCTTCAGGTTTGTCCGGGGTAAAGGGTAAATTTATGCCATACTAAGCCTTTATTTCTAAGCATTTGGATATTGGATATGCATTAATACATTACCAATGCAGTAGCACTGTTCTAATCCACCAGCTCTAAACAATTAGAAGTCATGACATAGTCAAGCGTGTAAAAATTCGGCTTTCGACAATCCATTCAGACATGTAGCACCATTAATTAGTGAGGTATCAGCAGCTGAAAGGCAGTACTGATGAAAGAGGGAATGCAGGGCACTGTGCCATTTGTGATATGGGACACGGCTGAGGCATTTGCTCAAGAGCAACTACGTTGCCAAAAAAAAAAACAAAAAAAAAAAACACGTTAGGTACAAGCAAAACACAAGCACACAAGCAAATCTTATTGCGCCAGTACCAAGTTCCCAGTGTGACTCTGACCGACACCAGGCCTGGACATGAGCTTGGAGATCTCCCAGATTGAAGAGAGGGTTTCTGAAGAGGAAGTGAGCCCCTATTTGCCTTTAGCATTTTCAAGCAGTCAACCAACACATGGGCTATCATTACAGAAGAAAGGAGCATTTTTAGAAATACCTCTGTAGTTGAAAGGACTTCAGACATGTGAGATGAGGGCAATTGCAGGGAAGCAGCAGCAGAACCAATCTGTTTATTTGAAATGCAGGGAAATCCCAGTCCTAATCTACTGCCACTTCAGCAAACCATGATACGGCCTGCTGTAAAAACAGCTGGCGTAGCAAAGACGGAAACAGGATTACACCCGGATGACCGCTGTACAGATTTCAGCTATAAAATGCTATGTTAGAGGAGGCTATGATGAGGTGTGGGGTCTTCTATTGCTGTAACTTACAAAAGCCCAGATTCACCATGCATGATTTTTTTTTTTCTTGCATGCAAAGGTTGATTATAGGACATTACAACTTACCTTTCTTCTAGTTTAGAAATAAAAAGAGGCTTTCTTAAGGGCACATAAGCAGCATCAGCTTTATTGTCTTGGCTATTGTCTTGGCTAAACGGATAGCTAGCTAGTTAACTAGCATAATGCCTTATGCATGTTTATCTGTGTTGCTAACACAAAGGTCTGAGCTGTCTTACTTGTGACCAATTTTTTAAATAACTGAATAAACAGGCAATCCTATACCAAATCTATCTAACAATCTTTAGATTGTTATTGAAAAAGCTAGTTTGTGCAGCAATGAAGGGGTGTCCCTGAAGTATGTTAGCTATAAATATCTAGGTTAATATCTAGTTTGTCAAAAGGTATAAAATAACATAGCTATACATAAATAGATAGCTATCTATGCAGTTACATGCATTCACTATATTGAATTAAATATTAAATAAGCTGTTAAATAGGCTATTGATGCAGTAGCTAAATATTACCTATGTAACTTAAATAACTAGCAAACTTGTAAGAGGTCCACAAGGGTCCTTTTTTAAAGATGACGTCAATGGGGACTGACTCGGTCACCACACCTGGCATAAACACTACAACTAAGTACTCTTTAATAAATGTTCTCCCTGTATGCAATTATTGGTCACTTATTTAAGGGGGAGCACGGTGACTCAGTGGTTGGCACATTTGCCTTGCACCTGCAGGGTCGGGGGTTCGATCCCTGTGTGCGCAGAACTTGCATGCTCTCCCTGTGCCTCAGAGGATTCCACCGAGTACTCCAGTTTCCTCCCCCAGTCCAAATACATGCGTCGTAAGCTGATTGGCATTTACAAATTGTCTGTAGTGTGTGAGTGGGTGTGTGAGTGGGTGTTAGATTGTGCCCTGCAATGGGTTGGCACCTCATCCAGGGTGTCCCCCGCCTTGTGCCCAGAGTCCCCAGGGATAGGCTCCAGGCTCCCCGTGACCCTGTGTAGGATAAGCAGTACAGAAAATGGATGGATGGATGGATGGATGCATCTTTATAGGTTTTTTTGACCAAAGTACATCTACAAGCCTAATTAGTTCATTATCTTAATTAAAACCACTGTTATTGGTTAATAAATCTACTATCTCTGGAAAATATGTTCTTGAGATCGCAAAAAATCTCAAGATAATACTAACAAATGAGTTCCATAGTAACTACAATAAGCATCACAAATATAAACGACCTCAAATTTTGAAATGCACTTTTCCATAAAAAAAAAAGAAGAGAAAACAAGAAAGCATTTGAGCAGATTAGGAGTGAATAAATCTGAAGCAGGAAGCCATAGCTCAAAATTACAAACGTGATCTAGGCTCTGCCTGAATAAGGAAGCCATCCGCTCTGTGTTTTAATGTAGGTCTACATAAGGCAGTAATAAAGCTCAAATTGAATTTATGAACTCGCTCTGTTTCAAAGTCTTGCGTGTATATTGCAAAATAAAGCTATTATCCAACAAACTACAAAATTAGGTCAGGAATGTGCCACCAAATTTGATTAAATTGCTTCTCCGAGTTGTTTCGACTCTGATTTTACGACTTCAAAACGCTTTAAATCTGTTCATTTTAATGCGCAAAGTTGTTAATCAGCGAACAAGAAAACACTTGGTGCAAAAAAAAAAAAAAAAAAACGAAATAGATTACGGGGTAGGAGACTGCATATTGAGATCAAATGAGCATTAAAATGGTAATCTGCAAACGGTTATTATCATAATTCCATTTGGACTCTACAGAAATGTGGCTTGATTGTATATCAGGTTTTAGTGGGTGTCTTTTTCATGAGGCTGTTCATTCCAGCACTGTGCAAACTGTGAGCTTGCATGTTCATTCTGTGTTTCATAAGAGCGGGAAATGATCAGCTCAGAAAGCCAGTCTTTGGCTCGATCAACACGCAACACACACATACACAAGCACACACACATGCGCACTTTTCCCATGAATGCTGGATGACTGTGTATGGAAAGACAATAACCACTGTTATAGACGACTCATCGTATACCGAGATCAAATGTGTATCTACGTACTTAGTGTTGCCTAGCTAGAGAAAAGAAATAAAATTATAGGCTCGTTAGAGAAAGCTAAATATTGTCTAAAGACTCCAGGACCTATCATGATTCCTGTTATCAAATATTCTGAATGAGGGGTAGGTGATATGTAAGGAACTAAACACTTGAGGGTGTGCTGTTATAGGATAATAATAAGTTGTACTCAGTTTATATATTTTGAGTATTCTGTTAAATGGTAAAATGTAATTGTTGCCATATGGCAACAACATGCGATAATGGAACTGTGATATGTGCATTCATGAACTGAAACAGGCCTACATAGCAAAAAAAAAAAAGACACTAGGCTTCTCTAATCGTATATTTACATTTTTTTTCATATTCAAAGTAAGAAAAACTGTTGTAATTTTAGACATTTTTGATTAGCACCTTATTTTCTAAATTTTATGTTTCAAGAGAAAGAATTAAAAAGATACTTCACCCAAAACAAGTTTAGATCTAATGTTTGTATGTATTTTGAGTGAGTAAATCCATCCACATACTTTTTACAAAGTATGTGGATGGATTTACTTTCTAGAATATATCACTTTTATATGCTTACTAGGTGGCAAAAAAAAAAAATCTGCAACTTATAATTTGGAAAATGAAGTCATTGGAATTGTATTCTCATACAGTACAATCTCACTATATGATACTTTCCAGCACACGGCAACAATTTCCCAACTACCAACTGCAGCAACAGTAAGTGTTTCCTCTTATAGTGCCAATTATAACAGTTTTTAATGTATTAATGAATAATTGCGCATTTTTAACCACTTATAGTTACATTTAATGTTGTGGAACATCCGCAAGACAAGTTAGTTCCTCTTATCACTCACCACATCTGGATGACTTTCCCGTGGTGGAAAACTTACAGACTGCTGCAAAGCGCTGACACTGGACACTCCTTCCATAAATATAAAATACGTCTACAAACATCAACAAACACTGATGCATGTTTATCTTTGTTAAATAACAACACATTTTTAATTCAGCCTTAGATTATATAAACCTTCCCTGTATTAGAACAAACGCATTAATATAAACCTGTGCTGTGTCTTGTCCTCGGCACCACTCTCACAGCTGCTTTTACAGAAATCAGATAGGAATTCAACAGTGACAATAGTGATATGCATTTAATGTTGTAATATACAGTGTATATATATATATATATATATATATATATATATATATATATATATATATATATATATATATATATATATATATATATATATGTAGCTGATTGGATGTTAGCACACTATTCTTTCTATTGTATCTATTATTCCATTCTATCCATTAATTTTTATCAATCAATGGGGCATCTGAGAAGTGTAGTGTGAAGTGTGTGTGTGTGTGTGTGTGTGTGTGTGTGTGTGTGTGCTTGGTGAGCCGACATGACCAACATAACAAGCACTGCTCATTTTTAAATAGCAACTCATTTTAAACTCATTTTAAATAGCACCTCATTTAAACATCAACTTAAAAATAAAAATACAGTTTATAGAACTACAACAATCATTAAATTTGAAATCTACCTTAGTAAAACTGTAATTCGCAGTATTACCATCTACTTTTTTTTCCCATGTACGGCTCCAGAAAACTTTCAGCTCTGCCTATTTTGCTTAAAAGACACTCCACGAGGCATAAATCATTTCAACAGAAGGTTGATGGAAAAGGTGAAGGCTTGTCAATGTTTTAAATGCATTTGTAAATCATCTCACATGAAGTAAAGTGCTGTAGCCCTTAAAAAAGAGCTCCATTAATAAACATGAGTTTAATAATAGTGATATGATTTCATTTCAAATCATTTCAACAATACCTTGATTTTTTTCTAATATACACAAGGGTGACAAATTAAAGGAAAAGGTAGTGGATTTGTTATGCTGAGGCATTTTTCTGGCATGGTTTGGGTCCACGTTTATCCCTTAGAAGGAATGGTCACTACGAATGAATACGAAGTTCTTCTGACGGCTCACCTTTATCCTATAATGGAACATTTCTATCCTGATGGGAGTGGTCTTTTTCAGGTGACTCCGCCCCTGTCCACAGCATGGTGGGTCACTGAATGGCACTTTACTTCAGTGATACTAAATACTGTGAGTCACATAGTGTATAACAAAACCATCTACTTGATATTATTGAGATATTGTTGCCATTCCAAATGAATTGGACAATTCAGAATGTTAATACTAATCAAATGAAAAGGTTATATGAAAAGATATATATATATATACAGGTGCATCTCAATAAATTAGAATGTCGTGGAAAAGTTCATTTATTTCAGTAATTCAACTCAGGTTATGAAACTCGTGTATTAAATAAATTCAATGCCACAGATTGAAGTAGTTTAAGTCTTTGGTTCTTTTAATTGTGATGATTTTGGCTCACATTTAACAAAAACCCACCAATTCACTATCTCAACAAATTAGAATATGGTGACATGCCAATCAGCTAATCAACTCAAAACACCTGCAAAGGTTTCCTGAGCCTTCAAAATGGTCTCTCAGTTTGGTTCACTAGGTAAGCCACAAACATTCATTGCCAAAGAAGCTGGCTGTTCACAGAGTGCTGTATCCAAGCATGTTAACAGAAAGTTGAGTGGAAGGAAAAAGTGTGGAAGAAAAAGATGCACAACCAACCAAGAGAACCGCAGCCTTATGAGGATTGTCAAGCAAAATCGATTCAAGAATTTGAGTGAACTTCACAAGGAATGGACTGAGGCTGGGGTCAAGGCATCAAGAGCCACCACACATAGACGTGTCAAGGAATTTGGCTACAGTTGTCGTATTCCTCTTGTTAAGCCACTCCTGAACCACAGACAACGTCAGAGGCATCTTACCTGGGCTAAGGAGAAGAAGAACTGGACTGTTGCCCAGTGGTCCAAAGTCCTCTTTTCAGATGAGAGCAAGTTTTGTATTTCATTTGGAAACCAAGGTCCTAGAGTCTGGAGGAAGGGTGGAGAAGCTCATAGCCCAAGTTGCTTGAAGTCCAGTGTTCAGTTTCCACAGTCTGTGATGATTTGGGGTGCAATGTCATCTGCTGGTGTTGGTCCATTGTGTTTTTTGAAAAGCAAAGTCACTGCATCCATTTACCAAGAAACTTTGGAGCACTTCATGCTTCCTTCTGCTGACCAGCTTTTTGAAGATGCTGATTTCATTTTCCAGCAGGATTTGGCACCTGCCCACACTGCCAAAAGCACCAAAAGTTGGTGAAATGACCATGGTGTTGGTGTGCTTGACTGGCCAGCAAACTCACCAGACCTGAACCCCATAGAAAATCTATGGGGTATTGTCAAGAGGAAAATGAGAAACAGGAGACCAAAAAATGCAGATGAGCTGAAGGCCACTGTCAAAGAAACCTGGGCTTCCATACCACCTCAGCAGTGCCACAAACTGATCACCTCCATGCCGCGCTGAATTGAGGCAGTAATTAAAGCAAAAGAAGCCCCTACCAAGTATTGAGTACATGTACAGTAAATGAACATACTTTCCAGAAGGCCAACAATTCACTAAAAATGTTTTTTCTATTGGTCTTATGAAATATTCTAATTCGTTGAGATAGTGAATTGGTGGGTTTTTGTTAAATGTGAGCCAAAATCATCACAATTAAAAGAACCAAAGACTTAAACTACTTCAATCTGTGGCATTGAATTTATTTAATACACGAGTTTCATAACTTGAGTTGAATTACTGAAATAAATGAACTTTTCCACGACATTCTAATTTATTGAGATGCACCTGTATATATATATATATATATATATATATATATATATATATTTTTTTTTTTTTCTTTTCGAAAAAAGTAATGAAAAGTAAACCACAGTTGAAATTAAAAATTCCCAACAAACACGACACAATCACACAGACTCTTTTTTAGAAATGAGGACAGCTATTACCAAACGATGCCTGCAGCTCAATAGAAGCTAGGAAACAATGATGGAGCCTAATTCATACACAAGCGAGAGAAAAAGGAGCCACTGTTTCAAACGAACTGCGAGCACGAGACAGCATGGCGATGAGATATGGCTCGCTATTAATCTGTGCAAATTCCATGCTCCTGCTGACTAAGATTACAAAATTAATTTCATGGATGCAAAGGCAATATTGATGTCATCAAAGAGAATAGAAGGAGAGATTTAACTCTTAGCTGACGAAAATAAAATAAATGAATGAATGTTGTAGCGTGTCACAATAACAAGATCTTCCATGCACTTTCTAAATAAGAAATAAAGAGAGCTGGTAACAAAAAAAAAAAAAAAAAAACGAGCTTAGTGATGCTGCAGTTAAGAGTTATCAGTATTCTACAATAGATCACATTTCTTACATGACTGGTTAACTGATTTTAACATGAATTTAGTTTTCAGGATATTGTAGATTCCATGATTGGGCTGCCTTGTTATTTAACTTTATTCTTGTAAATAATTGTTCAACATTGAATCAAAGAAAATATGCAATTAACTGTTCGGCAAATGTGTTAAATCATCTCATGTCTCATCATTTTTACAAGGGTTTTTTTTTTTTTGGCATTTTTTTAAAGCAGTGTTAAAAGTAGCAGGGTTGAAATTGTTAGCATAGAATTAACAAATAAGCAAAACATGGTTAACTAGCATCCATGGACATTCTAATGATTTAATTTCCATATCTATAATTTGACTGATAGTGTTGCACTTCCAAAGATGGTAAGGTGGTTTTCACACTGGGCACGTTTGCTGCGGTCCGAATCCGAATGCGATTGTTTCCGGACCCCCTGATTTCAGGTTTCAGACTCACCTGATTTTATCAAATCCTGGTGCATTTACGTTCATCTTACGTCATCACAAACGTGCATATTTTTTTTATTATTTTGGTGCTATTATGAGCAGCAGATATTCTGCGAAGCAGTGGACCTCTTCTGTGTCCCACAAAGTTCCCCTGCCACTCATGGTACATGCGTGTTGTGGAAACTAATGATGTCGTCATCGGCTAAAACACACGCACAGGTTACTTTACTTCCTGAACAAGTGCGGACCCGAGTACCAGCTGCGTTCACGTTCACGGGAATCAAAGCACAGTTCCAGTGCAACCGAACTCAGGCCACCTCTTACAGGTAGTCTCGGGTTCGGTACCGTGGCCCGCTTCCCGGTCTGCATGACAGCTTTCACATTACCGATTTTTCACGCAAATCATGATAGGTTTCAGACTAAACTGCCAGTGCGAAAGCCCCCTAAGATGAGAAAACTTACTTTTCTTCTTCCCATCATCTTCAGGAAATTTGGTTGATTGAACATGTGACTTGTGAGATGTTCCAAATATTTTATAGTGGTAAATGAGTTCAGGTAACAGGGTTGAGTGAATGTTGTGGGAAAGTATTTTAATGATTTTATGCCAAAGTAAAGTGTAGTTATAATGGGCTGGGACAAGCAAGAATCATGTTTTTAAGTACTGTAGAGGTTTTTATTAATTACTTAAAAGTTATCTACCCAAAACATGTTTTTGTGAAGGACAGTTTACTGTGTGACTGTCTTTTACATTTACTTTACACATAAATATTTGTAAATGTAAACTCAAAATGACAGCCCAATTGTGGAATCACCTATAGGTTTGTGCCTGTAGCTCTGATTGTCATTGTTTGTCTTTTTACACATCATTCATCTGTTGTGTTAAATGATGGGTTTGCTAAGGTTTAAAATAAGAATGGTGTGTGTAACCTGCCAGTGTCATATTTGCTGTCGAACGTCTCTCAGTAAATGTCAGTGCTCACAAGCATGAGTCCGAAGAGACCTTCTGCAGGGGAAATTGCCTTCCTGCAAAACACTCCAGTCGGAGGTTGCCAAGGCAGCTATGCATGAAGGCCAGGTAAAGATGGGACAGCATGGCATTAGAGAGAGAGAGAGAGGGAGAGGGAGAGAGAGAGAGAGAGAGAGAGAGAGAGAGAGAGAGAGAGAGAGAGAGAGAGAGAGAAGGAGTGCAGGTGTCACACAGTCTCTCCTGATATTAAACGAAGCAGTGTGTGTGTTTTGGTAGCAGAAAGGCGAATAGTGACGACACGTTCAGTAGACAAGTCTGGTGTTTACTACACATGACCCAGGCAAAAGACAAATACAGAGAATCAGGAAAAACAGAGAGCCACATGGACAAACAGAAGGATGGACAGGTACAGAAAAAGAAAGACAGACAGACAGACAGAAATAGAGAAGTAGACAAAATAGCTGGAGAGGGAGCGACAGAGTGAGACAGGCATAGAAAAAGAAAGACAGGTCAGGAGAGCCAGGCATAGGAAGAGAAAAGCTGATAGAAAGGCAGCCAGGTAGAGAGATACAGTATGCACAGAAAGACAGGATAAGAGACAGACAGGTAGAGAAATACAGGACACATGGAGAGGAATGCAGGGAGGTACAGAGATATGTGTAGAAGGAGAAAGATTGAGAGACTGAGAGAAAAAGAGAAGAAGGAGAGGGTGAAACAAAGAATGCAGGCAGAGAAGAGAGAGATAGGCAGAAGGAAAGGGGCAGAGAGATGGAGAGAATAGAGACAGAAACAGACAGGCATATGAAGAGAAAGAAAGACAGATAGAAAGTCTAAAAGGAAGACAGGTACAGTGACAGGCAGAAAGAGAAAGACACGGACAGAGAGAAAACTATGAGTAGAAAAAGAGGGAAAGAGATTGCCAGAAAGGGAGACAAAGAAGAGACAGAGACAGCGTGAGACAGGTGTATAAACAGAAAGACAGACAGACAGACAGGTAGAAGAAGAGACAGGCATTGGAATGAAAAGATACAGGGGAGGGAAGGAGGGAAAGAGAGAGAGAGCGAGAGAGAGAGAGAGAGAGAGAGAGAGAGAGAGAGAAAAACACACTACATTATTTAAAAAAAAGTACACCAATTTGACATAGAAGGGAAAAAAGTCTGTGTGTGTGTGTGTGTGTGTGTGTGTGTGCACGTGTGTGTGTGCATCATGGCGTCAGCACAAACACCGAACAGTCAGCAGTTAGAGGCATCATGGTCCCGCCAAACGTACACGTCAACACTGCTTCTGCTGACCGGCGTCTGAGAACAAAACAGGCGACACTTCTCCAGTTCCTAAGAGGAGGCGTCCCGAGTCAGCACGATGAAAATGAAGGCTTTCCACATGTATGAATTAAGGGGAAAAGAAGAGCTGCGGTGTTTTTCTCCCTTGTCCGAGGGCAACCACGGCACGCCAGGAATGCCTTCCAGTTGCACTTCAGTGCCGAGACACGTTCAGCTTGTACAACCGGCTTGTGAGAATGAAAACAATAATTCTCCTATCAATCAGACAAAACACTCCTCCTATGAGACCTCAAAGGTAATTTCGGCTGTTATTTTCTTAACACACATTCGGAGACAATGAAATAGTTTCCCATAAATTTACATTCAGGACAAGCTATTAAGGAACCATGCTCGCTTTATTAGTTTAACCAGTGTAATAACTATAAATGACGCCACACCATCAAATGCACTTGTGAATTAATTCTAGTCACCCTAACACTTAAGGGAAAGAAATAGCTAATATTAGGTTTAATTAGAAAGCCAGAACACCCAGTGCAGGACTCGTCTGGGCAATACTACTGGCATCTCCATTAACAGTCAGCTTTCGTCTGGTGGTGTAAAATAATAGTCAGTTCTCTGTGTGCCCACGGGATAAAAACACCAGCCAGAGCTCGCAGCCTTCTATTCAACATTAAGAGCCATTCAGAGCATTAAGATAAAATATGCAGCCACTGTGCCACGGGCAAGGCAGTCTTGGCCTTTGATGTGGAGAGCAGGCCGGCCTTGCAAACATCCACTTCATTTCACCGGCACCATCTATCAAGTGAGCTGCAACAAACACATCTCCTGACCTTCAATCTTCCTCCGGTTATTAGATACTCATTTAAAGTCACCTGAAACAATCCGGACCAAATTGATTTCATTATTGGACTCTGTGTGACGACTCCCTGATTGCTCAGCAGGAAATATTAAAAGTTAATTAGGAAAAAAATTGATTTTCATTTTTTCCCCCCTCTATCTACCGCATCATATCCATTGCTTTGACATTCAGTGCACAACAGCGTCAGATTTGGATTTTGGAAGAGTCTGAGTGACAACCTTCTGATTCGGCGACAGTACTGATGAGTTATGATAGTGTGTTGCAGTGCACAAGAACAATAAGACAGGCTTTGTGAAACCATAGGGAAGCCAGAGGAAAGAGCTCTCAAAGGTTGATTGGCCTTTAATGTCTTTGTTCCCAACAGAACGGGCTTGTCGACCTGAGGATATGGGCTGCTTTTGACCTCCTGACCTATCAAGGCCGGTCCATAGTAGAGTGCTGGGCCAAGGCCCTTTTTCAATCTTTTAAGATCTCTGAATCAATCCAAGTGCCAGATGTGAACATGTGGGGCCAGTGCTGTGCAATCAGGAAATCCTGGCCCCGAGGGTAATTCATGTCCGGCATCAGACTTTGGTCTTTCACATCCCAATTACTGTGACTCAGTGGGTACAACTAAACAACAATTCCAAAATTCAAGGCCAAAAGCAACAGAACAGAGAGGCATGGTGGCACATTCATTTGGTCAGAGAAACCACAACCTGTTGTTAAATAACGCAGCATTTTTACAAAAGTAAACTTTGTGCTTTTATTTGAATGTAATTGACAATGTAGAGATTTGAGTGTTTAGATGTCATTCGTCTTGATCGGTTAATAAGATATTATACTTCTCTCAACAGATCTCATACACACTTTATTAGGGAAAACCAGTACACCTGCTCATTCATGCAATTATCCATTCTGACAAGCACGTGGCAGCAGCGCAATAAATAAAATCATGTAGGTGCAGCTCAAGCTCTTCCATTAATGTTCACATCAAACATCAGAATGGGAAAAAATTAAATCTCAGTGACTTTGGCCATGGCTACCATGGATGTTGGTACTAGACAGGCGAGTTTGAGCATTTCAGAAACTGCTGATCTCCTGGTATTTTCACGCACAACAGTCTCTAGACTTTACACAGCAAAAAACATCCAGTCGTAGTTCTGTGGCTGAAAAAGTCTTGTTGACAAAGGAGGTCAGAGAAGAATTGTTCTTGAAGACTGGTTCTTGAAGTCTACAGTAACTCAAATAACCACTCTTTACAACCGTGGTGAGCAGAAAAGCATCACAGAACGCACAACATGCCCCAACTTGAGGTTAATGGGCTTCAACAGCAGAAGACCACATTTGGTTCCACTCCTGTCACCCAAGAACAGGAATCTGAAGCTATAGTGGGCACAGGCTCACCGAAAGTAGGCAGTCAGGTTTCCTAGAAACAGCACATTTTTAAAGCCTCTTGTCTTTTCATAATCATAACATAATTATTGTACATAGGGGTAGACAAATCATTAGCCTGGGTTCAAGGGATATTTATGTCTTGGAAAGGTACTATTTAGTAAAATTTTTCCCTACTGGTATAACAAGTTCCTGACATCAAAGTTGTACACAAATGGCTATTTAAACTTTCCATCCATCCATCCATCCATTTTCCATACCGCTTATCCTACACAGGGTCATGTGGTAGCCTGGGGCCTATCCCAGTGAACTTGGGGCACAAGGTGGGTGGTGGGTGCAAACCCATCACAGGGCACAATCGCACACACTACAGACAATTGGAAATGCCAATCAGCCTACAATGCATGTCTTTGGACTTGGGGAGGAAACGGAGTACCCGGAGGAAACCCCCAAAGCACAGGGAGAACATGCAAGCTCCGCGCACACAGGGTGGAGGTAGGACTCGAACTCCCAACGCCAGAGGTGCGAGGCAAACGTGCTAACTACTAAGCCATCATGCCCCCTGCTGTTTAATAAATTTTATATATATATATATATATATATATATATATATATATATATATATATATATATATATATATATATATATATATATATATATATATATATATATATATATATATATATATATATATATAAACAGATGTTGGCATACATCCATTTTTACAATAGAGGGAAAGGCTAGCTATTGTTAATGGTGCATTTGTCTGCAAATATTTCATTATGACCTTGTATATGAGAAATAGAACCAACAGTTGAGTACATGAAGGCAACAAATGATTAGTGAGTCCAAATATTCAGACATATAATGTTTTGAACACAGACTAAACTAAACTAGACTACAATTACAAGTAGTTACATTACATTATTTAGTGTTATAATACAGTGGCAGTTCATGTGTTAATGTGTTCATGTTTTTCATGTGTTCATGTTTTTCATGTGTTCATGAATTTTCATGTGTTCATGTTGTCTTACAGTGGCAGTTCATGTGTCAGTGCCGGATTGTACACATGCTAATCAGCCGCTGCTTTCGCACTCCATTCAACACCGTGACAAACCAAGTGTGTTTTTCCAACAGCTGATTGCAGCTGAAATATCAGCGAGGCTGGTTGACTAGAGTAGCACCAGCCCCGGGACAAAGAATTGCTTCAAAACTCCAAATATAGACCATCTGTTATCCTAACCCAAGTTCACATCATCCCGATTCTGGAGAACTATTACCAGACCTCAAACCACAAAATATCTTTTTTACAAGGCTTCTTCATGAGTCATGGTGGAGGCAAAGTTTTATGGAGAGCGTATTTTTCTAAAGCTTTGATCCATAGGTCTTCCTCGCTGGAGATGCTTCAGCCTGACTCATCTGGCAAGCAGCATGTTTTAAATGAAATCACACTGCACTGCTGCAGCACAAACTCTACATGGCCATGACTATAATGCTTCTAAAATGCCAATTACAGACTTTTGGAGAAGGATAGTTTGAAGCCAGCTAAATAAACCACATGACATGTGTGTATATATATATATATATATATGGTATGTTGAACCCATTATTTTAACAAAAAGCATTTTCTCTGTCCCATGTTTTTGTGTCATATTTCAAGCATGGTTACACATGACATTTGCAACTCATATCACTAACTCAAATGAAAGAACTGAACATGGCAACATCAAGGACCCATAGTTACTAGGAGTATAACAGAATGCCACTATCTATATCTGTACCTGTTTAGTGCTCCATGTATCCATATCTGTATCTCCATTCAGATATAACTCCAAAATGGGTGTGGCCTAATCAGGAAGGGGGTTTGTTGTTGTTTGTACCAGCCTGCAGCATGTTCTTTTATTTCCCAAAATATAAACAAACTAGTAGCATCATTTAAACCACCGGGACCCTGACCAAGCCGTTACTAAAGATGAACGAATGAATGATGTAAATGCATCACTGTAAATACATCATTCGTGTACACATCAATGAATGTGGTCTTTCTTTGTCCGGTGAGCTTCATATCAGACCCTTCAGTCTCACCCACAAGCTTCATATTTGATCACTCACATGTGCACATGTGACTTCTTTGGTGTGTCCCGTGGGATCCCAAGCCTGATGCACACTTTTAGTTTAAACCAGATGCCCCCTTCAAACCTTACTGGCAAGTCAAAAAAATAAATGATAATGAAAAATAATAATAATAAAAATGCACTTCCTATTCATATCTGCATTTCATTCCAAAAACTGTTTTTATATTCGGTTACATATCTAATGCTTTCTCATGGATGCTCGAGTGAGCAAACTTCATTAAAATCCATAGAGACCAATTCTAATGACTCTTTTATAATATAATACTTTATAATACCTCCGTTTGAAAATTGTCTCTTTAAAAGAAAGTGTGCAACAGTACTGCTGCTATGGGAGGCTTTTTTATGAACATGTAATTGTTTTTTTTTTTTGTCACATATTATAAAAATATAACATATGATTTTGTTTCCCTCAAAATATACCTGGTTAATGTTTAATTTATTAAGTTATTGCAAAACAGGAAAGTCCCCAGGCGATTGATAGGAAGTGTACATTATTAAAAAAGTTATTAAAGGCATTTACTACTAATCAGTAAGAAAAACAGTTTAACACTTCTCATAACAGCTGAATGTATAATTATATTTTATATTTATGTTCATTGCTTGAATTGTTTTTCTTTTGATTTCTTTGAAAGGTACAGTCCCGTGCGAAAGTACTGGAACAGCAAGGCCAATTGTATTGTTTTTGCTATACATTTGAGTTTGATGAATATGAATATGAGACGAATTTCAGCTTTCATTTCCTGATATTTACATCTAGATGTGTTAAACAACTTAGAACATGGCACCTTTTGTTTGAACCCACCCATTCGTCAAGTGATCAAAAATATTGGAACACGTGACGGACAGGCGTTTCTCGCTGCCCGGGTGTGCCCAGTTAGACTGATTGTTTAAAGAATTAATAGCTCTCAATGTCTACTTTTGGTTTGAGCCCTAGGTTTCACCTGTGAAGACTGAATTTGTTGTTAAAAAGGATAAATCAACATGTAGACCAGAGAGCTGTATATGTATATACTGTACTTAGCTGCTCGTTGCTAGCTGAGAAGATTGGAACAATCCTTTCTTCGGTCCAACAAATAAATAACACAAAGTATATACAGTTAGAATTAAATTAGCTTTCAAAAAGTACTTAAAAGCACTTTTAAAAATCAGTGAAGGATTATAAAAGTTTTGTATTTGCCTCTAGACCACAAAAGACATGGAGAATGATTCTGATGGAATTGATTGGAATTAGTGATGCAGGAACCAAAACCAATCCTGTCCTAACAAAACTTGATACGTATGTAATAAATAACATGAACATCAAATGATATTTAATATAAATTACATAATCAATTTTATCTTTCACACCACTTAGCTTACGCTTGATCTGGTTTATTTTATTTTTTTTACTCTTGATTCAATCTGCTTCCACTGTGAGGAAAAAAATGTTATTGATGAATTTATCTGCCTCGAGATATGTAACCACATGAGTTCCATTGCCAAAATGTCAAAGCATCCGTTCATGGACCCCCACTGCTTTCAGAAACGCAGCGCTGAGAATGAGTGCCGTGCCTATTGACTCATCCATAGAGTGCATGGAGAGCGCATGAAAATGCAATACTCTTCCCTCACACCACTCCCTAGATTTTATGCCTCTGAAAGTATTCATAGCTTATGCAGGATTTATGCATTTCATTCTGTTTACTTTGTTACTCAACACTCTACACATTTGTTTACAAGGCAAAGAGGCCATATTGATGGAATTGCCTACTCATAGACAGACGCCTGACAGATCCTATCTCAGTCATCACAACATGGCATTTAAATTCAAAGAAGAAAAATGAATTATAGATGCTTGTTTTGGGTTTTTTTCTCACTATGCATATCATTTCTCTCTCAGCTGCCAATAAGCACGATTCTGGCTCCGAGAATGGGAACAGGCTCACAGTAAAACAGGACGTGTCCTCCTTCCTGGACCTAATTTAGGATTCAATTACAATACTCTTTAAAAGCGCCGACTTCTCAATTAATTATTTTAAGATTAGCCTGACAGTAATGGCCCTCC
The DNA here is from genome assembly GCA_023630585.1 of Cranoglanis bouderius. Classification (NCBI taxonomy): domain Eukaryota; kingdom Metazoa; phylum Chordata; class Actinopteri; order Siluriformes; family Cranoglanididae; genus Cranoglanis; species Cranoglanis bouderius. Next base: position 9,723,412 of record CM042543.1, read on the forward strand.
CACCATCTCGGGTTGGAGCGACTCGGCGTGCCCCGACTGCTTTGCTTGCTCTCGAGGAAAGACAAATAAATCAGCTCTCCTCTTCTACCTCCTGCATTTAGCACTTTTTTTTTTTCAAACGCTGTTGTTTTATACCACTTTTTGCCAGGCGTATTCTTTCCTTGGTGCGCGATTGATATTCATGCGCCACGGCGGGCTGCGTTTTTATGAGCCACCGGGGCCAGCACAGTCGCTGACTGATGGCTCTGCCGCCACCGCTGCTGGGTGTGAGTGAAAAAAACCCCCAGTCGTCGGGCGCTTTGATTGGAGCCAAGCGGAGCATTTCTCTTCACTGTGTCTAGCATTCCGCCTCCCTCCACCACACACTCACGACCGACCCGCTTGCTGTCTCCCGTCGCCTGGAAATGAATGGCTCTCCCCTCAGGCAGCAGCCAGCCCCCCATTCTGTTTATTTAAATATTTGATATGTAAGCAGTCATAAAATAAGTGTCATAACATGCAGAGAATGACGTGCGCGCAGAAGGCCGTTATGCGTAATGGGTTCTGATGCGTACGGGACGCAGAGTTTAGCCCAGTGGGGACACGTGACATGCTGAGAAAAGATGCCGGTGGGAATAAATGAGTGTGCGAGTGAGCATGGTACATGCAGAAATAATGCACAGCACAGCAAACACATCAACATGCCTACGCCAACACTCAGACCTAATAATGGAAATGTATGCGTGCTGGAACGGTCTCGTGAGAAATACATTAATATGTAAAAGGGGATATAAGTCTTCTATGACAGCTCGCCACTGGCGTAGTCAAAAAAGCTAAACAAAACCTAACCTGATCCTCGTTCGGGAAAAACATGCAAATGCTCAGATATTTATTTATTTATTTATTTTTATGGCTGCACGTTTACCATCAAACAGTCCAAAAGGATGAAAACTGTGTAGGTCTAAAATAGGTCTATAGAAATTTACGGAGAGAAATATTTGTCATGAGTAATACAAACCGTATGAACTGCAAATACATGTATTTACATGAATACATAGCTATTGAACATTACTGTCATTACAATTCTGTAGTTTTGCACCGCTATGAGTCTAATGTACAGTAGCTACCAGGACAGGTAAGTTTATAGCCACCAGTTAAGCAATGTGCAAACTCCACATCCTTTGAAACATCATTGTCAAGTAATCTCAAGTAGACAACAACAGCCAGGGCATGCACTTCCAAATACGGTTCATTCAAAGGTGGCAGACATAACATGAATAAAATAAGAGGGTCGACACTAGGGGTGGGCAATATGATGAAAATATCATATCACAATTCTCAAAGACATTTCTACAACACAATACGTATCACGAATTATAGTTTTGCTAACAAACAGCCAGCAAAACATTAGTGCTGCATTAAAAAAAATCTGTTTGATGATACTTTATTTAATGTCTACTAAAAAAAGAAAAATCTGAAACAAATTATCAAAATTTTGTGCTTAATTTACATAATTATGAAAAACATATATACAATAAAATATGATGATATCATAGAAAAGCATATTGTGGATATTAATTTTGCATGATACTGATATTATATCATCATATCACCCAGCGCTATTCCGAACACTCCTAGTCTGGTAAACCCCCATGAATATAATGTATTAACTGCATAAAATTGTGATAACACTTTATCAATCACAGCCAGTGAAGACCCGTAAATAAACATAATGTCATATGATGCATCCTTTGATTACAAAGAGTTGATGAACATCAGGCCGAAATAACCTTCATATAGATAATAAAGATCTGTAGTAAACTCTGATTCAAATGAGATCCTTCCACACTGAAATCACTTAGAATTTCTCTTGAGTTCACAATCACAGTTTCGTCAGTGTTATATTTTATCATGCTGCCCCAAAATAACCTAATACAGTGATTACTTATCAAAGTGCTGTTGAATTCTTGATCCTGTTTGGTCTGATTAATCTTCTATAATAGCAGCTCTGACGATAAGTCAGGCTACAAGACAGGTTATATATTAATTAGATTAATGCCCTCGTTTATACATTATCACCTCGTTTATACATTATCACTTCTATAATAACAAGTTATAAAGGGACTTGTATGGTGGACGTGCCACATACTCTACGACTAATAATGTCATTTTAAAAAGTGTTGTTATTTAACAAAGTATAATCATTGACATGTTGATGCTTTTTGTAAGTAGATGTTTGTTTAACATATATGGAAGCAGTCTCCAGAATCCAGAGCTTTGTAACATTCAGTAGTTTTTCCACCATGGGAAAGTCTTCAGGACAGAGGGCTTTCCAGTTTCTGAGTAATATCAAGATACTTTTTTGTCTTATTAAATTCATGAAAGGGAGAAAAAAGAAAAAAGAAAAGAGGCTAGTGAAGGTAAGACTGTGTATAGCTTCTATAACTTAAGTGCTGTTCCAAAACATTACATGAATTGATAGAAAGTATGATGTGTCGTTTTATAATTTAAAATAATTTTTGATCATTGCTGTGGTATAAGGGAAATAATAAACTTTGGGATGGTAACTCTGACTTTTCTTCACATCGGGCTGCATCACACCACCCTTGATTTTTATTTTCCTAAAACTGCATGCCCCCAAGTTTTTTATTCCTTACTTATATTATAATGGGAGTTCACTGGCTAAAATATAGGCCACATGGTTCTGATACTAGGGGGCATGGTGGTTTAGTGGTTAGCACGTTTGCCTTGCACCTTTGAGGCTGGGGATTGAATCCCGCCTCCGTCCTGTGTGAACAGAATTTGCATGTTCTCCCCCTGCTTCAGTGGTTTTCTCTGGGTACTCCAGTTTCCTTGCCCAGTCCTAAGACATGCGCTGTAGGCTGGTTGGCATTTCCAAATTGTCCGTAGTGTGTGAACGGGTGTGCAATTCTGCCCTGCGATGGGTTGGCACCCTGTCCAGGCTGTCCCCTGCCTTGTGCCCAGAGTTCCCTGAGATAGGCTCCAGACTCCTCAGCGACCATGTGTAGGATAAGCGGTACAAAAGATGGATGGATGGTTCTGGTACTTCTGGAACGTGTCGATTCAGAAATGCTCTTCCTAGCATAGTAAACATACTGTATGTACAACTTGGGGGGAAACAATCCTCCTCCTTTAAGACAATATGCCTAATATGCTCTCAGATGTTCCTCACAAGCAGAAGGCACTGGATCAGAGAGCCTTCAGAACTGACCCCATGACCTGCAAATCCATGCTACCTTATAGAGCACCAGCATTTTTGGACCTGGGATCTGCTTGCACAGATGGGTTTTAATTCTTCTTGCTCCTACAGGTCTTAATTACCACTAATTGGACTAAATCACTTTTTTTCTGCTGCACTGACATAATGAAACAATTCATCATTAATGCTTAATGACTTGAGTGATGGTTCTCTGCAGATAGGCTGAGGGAAGGTCAGCGAAAAGGACACGGCCGACAAGGACAGTGAGCTGCTGACATTTAGCAGGAAATGTTTTTTTTTTTTTAAATGCTGAGAGGCTAAAACGAGTTAATTGGAGTTCTTTACTTTTAGACTGGCATCTTGTAAGACATTGAGATCCAGTGCTGTCCATGAATTCTGTGCATTCAGCTTGAGTAGCATTGTGAATTGGTGGCGTAACCGAATGCACAGGGCTTAATTAATTACAGCACCAAACTTCATAACGGTGAAGAGCTGACTGTGCAAGATCCCAGCATAAAAGCAAGTAGTAGGACAACAGGAAAGAGAAAGGAAAGAGATAGAGAAATATATCATCCTCGGACAGGAGAGGACTATAACGCATTCTGCTTGGCGTGAAAAGCTTTTCTCTACGAGTCGTCTTAATTTAGTTAAAAGCTCACAAGTCTAAGAGTGCCGTCTCTCTGACACATCAATTTCAGCCCAAAATAAAGACACAGCAGCAGTTTTAAAAAGAGGCACAGTTTTCCACTGGGAAACAAAGAGTTCAGCTGGCCAAACGATTGATTATGGTAATGTGATCTACAAAACCGTAAACAGAGAAGCCACTGACATACAGTTGACATTATAGTAACCTTTGCGTGCTTATCCTATAATGCAAGTGGATGTTCATCAAAAGACCGTCTCATTGGTGAAACAAAAGGAGCATTTCCTGTTCTATTTACAATTACAATTTCTATTAACGGTTATTAAATGACCTATAATCCATTAAAAAAAAAACTGATTCTATTGTACATATTCAGTGCCTTGTTTCACTTTTTCACTTTTTTAGCATAATCATGAAGATAGAAATATATCTCGAGACATTTATGGATTAGCATCCCCATTGATTAGTTCTAGCTGCCAGAAGCAGGGGGGGAAAGCTAATACAGTCTGGAAACTAACAACTTGGCACTGTGAGCAACTATAATTCTGCAGCCCATTAATTAGGTCATGATATGAGCTGAACAAAGAGGTGACACGTACAAGGTGTTACTCCGACTACTCGACATTTGCATCAGAAATGCAAACACTTAAAAAAAAAAAAAAGGTGCCAAAAGGAGTGGTCATCTCAAGGGTATATCTTTTGTCCCTTTAGTACGTCTCTGTCACCATATGATATAGGTATGGTGCTCGCATGTTCTTGCTAGCTAATAAATGGTAGACAGGTAACTGTAAAAAATTAGCTAGCTAACCAGCTAGTTACCAAATGCTACAAACATGGGCCTTATAATTTAATTATATATCTTAAAAATGTACCACCTTAGTGACAAGCAATGGTACAGTATGAAATAAAACCCCTAAATCTTAACCCTAGCCCCTAACCCATAACCCTAACCCTAACATGTAACACGTAACCCTAGCCCCTAGCCTGTAACCTCTAAACTTGTAACCTAACCCCTAACTCGTAAGCCTAACCCCTAACCCCAACATGTAACCCATAATCCCTAACCTTAACATGTGACCCGTAACCCTAACATATAACCTATAACTCTTACCCTAACCCTTAACCATAACAATTAACCCATAACCCTAACCCTAGCTCTAACCCCTAACCTGTAACCCATAACCCTAACTTGGCTTATGAGTCACGGTGCAAAGTATGGAATCTTGTGCTCCTTTTTAATGGCCATGCTCTTTGATACTGCTCTGCATGCTCAGCTCGGCCACCCTCGCGCTCTCTGTTAAAGAAATGTTTAAACACCATAACATCGAACATATTATACTCAGCAGGGGCACACTGCTAGCAGCACATGGCCGCAACCAGTATATAAAGTGCTCAATAAAATGTTCCATATCAACCCTGATTGAATAATAATCCAGGAGGTTACTCATTTTGGTACAAGTGTCATTGAGTACCAAAAACCATGTACTCGTGGTATTACTGCATATACATTTTAGTACATTTTTCTCTATATGTAAAACATATCGTAGCTATTGGCGTTAAAGAATATTTTCTACCTATGCTGTCTTCTGTGTTTCATCTATAAAATGCATGGCAGTATAGTATTGCTGAAAATGACAGGTTTATTGACACAGGTGGCTGACAGCCATGCTCATTCTCACACACAGCACCCGAAATCAACACCTTCATCCATGACCAGTCACACTAATCAATGCCTGTCATTCTAAAATTGCACAATTTCGAGCACAGGTTCTGTGTCACTATTCTTGGCTGAAGATACAGAAAAGAAGATTCAGGGATGGGGGGGGATGGTGGTGGACACTCCAGACAAGAAATATTACAGTATATAACCAGAAATAAGGAAGCGTGATGCACACTACTATAGCATGATGCTACAAAAGCAGCAGATGTTCAAACACAAACCCTCTGGGCTTTAGAATACAGCTCTCTCCTTGGCTGCCCGCTGTGCACCGTCCTCCCTCTGGACCGAGGACGAGTTTTTCCTGGATCTGCCTCTCCTCTCCTGTCCTCTCTCCTTTTGGAGGACGTAAGGGCTTTAGAAACGCTCGTGGGAGTAGGAAAAGTGGAAAGGATGAAAAGAATTTTTCCTTTTCCTTCAGGGAGGTAGCTCCCATTCAACAGCAGCACGTGGCTAATTTCCATGTGTGAAGGTCACAGAGTGACTGAGAGGTGAAGCCACAGGGCTGGCTGACTGCCAAACACACAAGTGACTGACAGAAACCAAAATCAAAGCAGAGAGACAGAGGGAGAGAGGGAATGAGAGCAGAGCACAGTGAGCCTAGTTTTCCTATGAGCAAATTACTCAAGTTTTGTAGGGCTGGACAGTTTCCTGAGACACCACGTCATTAACATTATGTTTTGTTTTTGTTGTTTTTTTTTTTTTTATTTTTTTTTTTTAGCAATACTCAGTTATACATACAATGGTTTTTTTTGTTTGTTTTTTTGAAACAACATGACAGACGGAAGTTTCTCATGAACTAAATGTCATACTGCTACAATAGCATACCATTTGTCCCATGATATGAAGGTCGTGTGGTGTCCAAGAGAAACTTCAGCTAACAGAGAACGTTTGGTATTTCATGACAGGTTCTTAAAATACAAAAATAACATTCTGCAATGTTCTAAAAACATGTACATTTTGCTCCAGCGCGTAGACAAAACACTCATGGAAATGTCAGTGTTAATGTTCCTACAGCTAAAAATGTTTTAGCAACACTATAGGAACTGTAAAATGGTTCTCAGAACTCCCAGAAAATCTGACAGACTTTTAATTTTCTAGAACTGTAACATTTAAAAAACGTTTTGCTATCTGCTAACTTAAACTCGTTAGCTGTGGATGTTCATAAGGTGCAGAGAAACAACAGAAGAAGCACATTGAGAGTGAGATGAAAAATCATACCGCAGGTTTTTATAACTTTGTTTTTGTAACTTTGAATCTAGCAACAAATAGCAAGTGAGACTAAGGTCTTCCAGCTGACGTTTCTAAATCATCTGAAAGAGCTCAGACTCACTTGCTAGTCAATGCTAGCTACAGAGTTCAGTATGAATTAGCTATGATGAGCTAAACAGCCTATTGTTGCATGGCTATGGTAAATAGATATATAGATATATATATATATATATGGATAATAGGTGCTAGCATGTTCTAGCTGACCAAACCAGAAGATGACAGTGGCAAGGAAAATTCCCTGAGGTGAAATGAGGATGAAACCTTGACTGGAAAAAAAGACTCAATAGGGAACCCATCCTATTCTTCATTACAGTATACAATCAAACAGTACTAAGTGTGCCGAAAGGATGTTCAGTATAAAACATATCGTGAATAAGAGTCCTGGAACGAGCACAAGACAGTCTTTATGATTACAGCAGGAACAAATCTACGGTGATATTATCTACTGAAGCAAGGGTGAGACTTGGGCATGGACTGTGTTTTGGAAGTGCAAATCTTTAGGGACCATCCACAGCAGCATAAGTAAGTAAGTCACAGGATTCATCGGGATGAATAAACAAGATCGATAAATAGACATACAAGATACATCAATTAACGGAAAGAACTATCACAAATGGCATTTTGCAATCTAGGTGCTAAAAGAGAAACCATGGCTACAAACCAGCAGGAAACATGAGGTGAAAAACGTCTGCCAGTGTGAATGAAGGATAAGGCTCTGAGAAGGCTAGGACTGGCACTGAGCCAAGTGCACATGGGCAATTTACTGCAATTTATTGTAAACACATTTTATTGCACTCATTCCAATGAAACATGGAAGACCGTGTGATATTCTCAAACGCGTAGGAATTCAGCACTTTGGTTATGTGATGTGAAGTAAATGATAATACTTTATGGTGCATGAGGCCTTCCAGTGAGACTGCCCTCCAGAGTTCAAATACGAACCTTTTTTCCATTACTCTCCACCATCAGCTCCCAAGAAGCAGCACTCAGCAGCCTCTATTCACACCCCTGTGGAGAGCAATAACCAGAGAGACACAGCACTGGCAGTGCAGGCCGGAGTGCTGCTCAGCCACACAGTCAAAGACACATACTCTCTCTCTCTCTCTCTCTCTCTCTCTCTCACACACACAGTCAGGTTTTTTTTTTTAGGTTTTTTTTTTATACAGTATCAGAGCACCCCAAAGTAAGTTTTGCAGCATGGCCGAGCTCTCTGGCACAACCTGCCAACAAGCTGTTACAACATGCATGCTACCACAAAACCAGCAAAGAAATCACAGCTGGATTAATTTAGAGTGATTCAGAGCAAAAGGCAGGCAGTGTCTGGGTGGTCCATATAAATCTACTGCACAGCTCATTTCAGCCGTATATAACTGATTTGTCTTTGATAAACTACATTTTATGTTTTACTATACAGCTTCATTTACTCTTATATCGCAGTGCTGTTGAATTCTGGATTCGGACTGGCCAGAATGTGCTGATTAATTTTCTGACAGTAGCACCGGCTGCAAGGTTTGTAGTGATGCACTCATTCTAATGTTGTAGTTTCTATGGTAACAGTTAATTTAGGGCTAAGCGATATGTTAAAAATCGATACACAATACACAACAATATTACGAAACACGATATGTATCACAATATTTAGGTCTGCTCACAAACTGCAAGCAACACAGTGGTGTTGTTGTTTTTTTTTGTTTTTTTTTAAATTATAAAAAAATGTTTGTTCACAAAAATAAATGACCAAAAAAATCAAAAAACAAAATCAAAACAAAATTTTATATATATATATATATATATATATATATATATATATATATATATATATATATATATATATATATGCACTGTATATGTCACTACCAGATCTGAACATCAATTCAGTTTGTAATGTTAATATTATTAATAATAATATTTCACAATACGTGTGATATGTCAGAAAAGTGTACTGTGTTACTGTGTTATAATTATATATCTATATAATTATATATAATTATAATCATGATCTCGATTTTATATCGCCATATCGCCCATGGTTAAACTAAGATTAATAATAAGTGGATTTAAATACATGCTGTTATCTAACATCAACAACAAAAAAACTTACAATCGTTCATATTGTGAAGGTTTCTGTAAGGAGAAATGTAGCATAAGTAATTACATGAACTAATGCTCCACAACATTAATGTCAACATAAACTGATAAAATATAGGAATAATTTTCTATTGCTTTGACAATTTATATTGGGTTGTGTCATTCACTGATTCATAAAAGTACCTATAAAGCATAATGGTTTATATGCAGGCCAATCCTAAGCCAAGATAAGAAATTCAAAATTTCCTCTAAACACATTGTCATTCATTACGAAATGGGGGAAAATGAGAATTGCTGTGATATAAGAGGAGTAAAACATCAGGAGACATGCTGTTAAAAGAAAATAATCAACTTCTGGGTGGCAACAGTAATTTGTATAACAGCACGCCCTGTCATGTTTTATCTCTTACTTACTTATTATATCCACTTTTGGCAGTGGGAGGTGTATTTGTTCTGATATTCTAACAAACAGCACTGAGAATTAAGTGTCTGGATGGTCTATGGAAATAAGCAGTACCTTTGTAGCAGCTCTAAGCCTCTAATTGAAATTGGCAACCAAAAACCAGATTTCTGCAGAATGCACAGGGTTCCAATTTCACTCAGTGTTCACAAACGCTATTTTGACAGAGCTCTTAGCAGGAAATTATGAGCAACAAGTCTACAGGATTTCACTGATTCCAGTCCCTGTCTCCAGGAACATATGGAGTTCGTACGGCATATTATATGCCTGGCTAGGCCCATTGGTTTCACCCAATTTTAGAGAGTTGTGCCAAAAGAACAGCAAACAACTATTAATTTGAAATTAACCATCTTCATTTTCAGTACTATCAGCTCTACTGTAATTGCTTTTTCCCCTCTGTAAATACACACTATGCAGATCATCTATGAGATCATTATGCAGAAAAATCAACACACCATGGTCTTGTTATGCAAGAAAATGTTAATGCAAGCCTTAATTCTGCGGAGAAGGATCTTTCTGTCCCAATGTTTCTGCTTAACTAAAATAAATCTTCAATTATTTTATTGAATTTCTAGAGTAAATTGAAATTAGCTGGCATTTTTAACAAAAAAAAAAAAAAAAAATCATAGGCAATCCTGGGATAACCCATATGCCAATTACACTCTGGCATTTGCCGTTTCATCCTGGAAGATGAAAACACTGCCGGCCCTTATCACAAGCAACGGAGCAAATTAAAATTTCACTCAGACCGCCTAATCAGCTAAACTGCTAGAGCTAGCAATGTAAACAAACACACACACACACACACACACACACACACACACACACACACACACACACACACACACACACACACACACAAAGGCCAGGGTGCCTTTGGAGGTATGCTGTGGCCCAGAAAAGAATTCAGCTTGCTTCAAGTGACAGCCATCAGCTTTGGCAAATAAAGCATCCTAACATAAGTGAATTAACGGCATTTATATTTCCAGGCTTACATCGATTATAGTCTAGGCCAGTGTTAGAAACAACTAATAAAATGAGAACAATTCTCCATAGCTTCAAAAATTTATATATCGTTGTGTCCTTCACTAATTTATAAAAGCACCACTAAAGATAAACAATGCTTCCATATAACATGCAGACTAACACTAAGCTATGGTAAGAAATTCAAATGTTCTAATAATAATTCGATCAGAGCTACATTCAACATTGATCAATTACATTTATTCCAATGTACAAATGATTTATGCAGGTCAGAAGGTGACTGGTAAATAGAAAATATATATCTATAAATAAAACTAACAGAACCCTAACACAATCATTAAATGTACTGTATACATCCTCATAATTGGCCTTTTAGTAATAAACAACAAACAGACATCTAGCCTCCTGTCATTACAGAGACACAGGAGTAGAAGACACAGCCATGTTCTGCTGAAAGAAGGAGCACTCAGCAGTTTTTTATATTTCTATGTGGCCCATATGGAAACACAGAGGCAGTCACATGTGAGATTTGATGTGATCTCGGAGCAGTGGGCTGGCAGATCGCCCATGCTGGCTTTACCTCCATTATTCACACTCCAAGCCTGTAGGGCAGAAGCGAACAAGTGCAGAGGCCTATATGACAGCCATCAGAGGATAATAGCAGTTAGTGTCGACTGTTACAGCAATTATAATGTAATGATCATGTAACTAGTTTTAAGGTTTCATGCAATTAAAATGACATCAGTCAATCTTTAAATATTATTGCTTCTGTCTTGTGTAAACACACGCAAGACAACTTCTTTACCCTGAACACTAAATCACAGAATTCAAAGCCATTTAACATGCAATTTAAATAGAATCTTTTCATTACATGCTGTAATACTCAGGGATGGTTATAGGAAACACATGAGGCCTAATAAATGATAGGTACACAGAAAAATACAGTGTAGAATTAACTTTTATAATGTAGCATTCGATTTACAACACGAGGGAGACTGCATTATTTCTTACAGTGATGTCCAGGTGAATATAGAAATTTATTTGCACTTCACAATAAAGCCTCGGAAATTCCTTTTATGGACAATAATCAATATTTAATCAACATACCATGTTGGGAGAATTTTCACAAGGCTTTTGGGTTTGTTAGGGAAAAAATACATTAGCTTTCATCACTTTATTCCCTTCACAAGGCAATAAAGTTCCCTATAAACTGCTGAAACACATTATAAAAATTTTTGCTGTGTAAAAAAGTAACAGCATCAGCAGACTGATATTATATTCTCTAATGCTGGTGTGTGAACAAGTGTGTTTACGCATTATAGGTGCATATATAAAAGCATACGAATTTACATCGAATTGTACAATTTTACACCTTGTAAGCCCAAGCCTAAATGCTAGTTGATATTATTACATAACAGTTAGACTTAACATATTAATTGTAAAAGCAGACTATTCATTTTATTCTTATGAGTCACTTAATTTAAAAAAAAAAAAAAATGGGATTCAGGTTGTGATGTTTGGTCTAACTTTATTTAATGTATAATATATGTTTGTGTTTCCTGTGTTCACTGAGGAAAAGGTAACTTTCGCTACATTGGTTTAGCTGCATTCATGTTATTAGCGTCGAGCTAATTTCATTCAGACTGAACTGACTGATGACGCTGACCTTTCACCTTTGACTCATTTTGAAAACAAATGGCTAAAACACAGTAAAACATTCATAATTAGCAAAAAAAATTATTATACAAATAATAAACCTGGCTACTCGTAGAGGTTTACGACACAGAAATAAAGACAAGACAAAAAAAACAAACAAACAAACAAAAAAAAAAAAAAACAAGTAAACAGTGAGAGTTTACCTGGTTCCGGTTGGCGCTTTGAGCGCTGTTTGCAGCCCCGGGATTAGTTCTCTGTCCCGGCCACCCCGAGCCTCCACACCCGTACTGAGAGCTCGCATCTTTGCCGCTGTTGTATTCATAGTATCGCATCATTGGCCCGGGAGAAGTGAGCAGCTGGTTCAGGGTGGGCGTCGCGCCGGAAGGATGCTGACTCTGTCCCGGGAAACGTGCAAACCCCGCGGCGTTGTTCATGGACCCAACCGGGGCGCATTTGGCCTGACTGGAGGCTGGGTTACTGTATCCCGCAGCCCCGTAGCCCGGATAAGCGCCGTATTGACTCTTCTGGTGCACTTCGTGGGAGTTTGGAGAGGCTTCCACATGATTAGAAGTGGCGGGATACATCAAAGTGCCAAAGCCCTGCTGTGCGCCGTGCTGATCGAAGCAAGGTCCTGATCTTGAACTTCCAAAATAGTGATTGAAGTCAGAGACCGGTGTTTTCCCACCACCTCCTCCTCCTCCTCCTCCTCCTCCTCCTATTCCTCCTGCGCCCTGGGCATGGGAGGCTTGGAGATTCGGTGCCAAGTTGCCTTGCTCGTACCTGCTGCCACTCATGGGCTCTACAAGGGTTCTGCAAGGCTGCTCTTCCGCACTTTTTCTCAACATGTGTTGTTCAGAATTGCCTCCTACAGCACTCTCCCTGCCTCCTAATCTCTGATTGTCGGAGGCGTCTTGGCTGCCGTGGTTACTCTGTACGGCGCGCGGGTTGCCGTGCTGCTGAAACTGGTTCAACTGAATATCTCCGGGCGCGTGCTTTAGCTTATGATTAGCCACAAAACCCGTTTCTACACCAGGAGAGCTCGATGACATTGATGACGATGACGAAGAAGAAGAAGAAGAAGATGATGAGGAGGACACCGAAGTTGTCACGCTTCCACCAGTTCGGCTCAGGTCATCACAACGCCGATCCACATTATTATTATTAGTAGTAGTAGTATTAATATTAGTATTATTATTATTCGCGCTTCTGACGTCCCCTATTCCTCCTGCGCGTTTCCCGGAGTTTAAATCTTGTCCCAAAACCCCAGATAAAGTCTTGCTCTTGTTATTAGACGCGGCCGGGACTGATGCCACTTGCGCGGCCATGGTCACTGCAACATCCCAAAAAAAGCAAACACTGCTATAATGTAAACTGGAGCAAAATGTACAAGCAAACACTGCGATTAAACCGCTCCGTCTGCTTTCCGTGTGGTATCCGAGGTGTTGTTTCCGGTGGAGGCAGGTGTCAGCGCGGCTTCATGCTGAAAGTTTTTTCGGCTCCAGGGTTTTAAATGAAACTTTCTCCGCTTCTCTGTTGAGTAAAACGTGCGCGTCCGTGCAGAAACCTCTGCGGCTCAGCATGACAGGAGCTCGCGCTGCTCTTATCCACCTCCCCGCCTTCCTGTGCACGCGCTACAATCCGCCCTGGATCTCCGAGCCCGTGGATTGAACTCCTCCTGTCTTGTATTCAGCCGGGTGGCGTCGCCTTGAAGCTGATTCTTTTCCTATAACAGCACGCCCCGAAGTGTTTGAATCATTTTATTATACTGATTATTCATTATGTTTATATTTATTATTCGTTGAAGAATGATACGGTTTTTTTTTGTTTTGTTTTGTATTCATCAGTTTTTAGTTACATTTTGTGGAATGTCCGCAAAACAAGTTGATTCCTGTTTATGTTTACGGTATTTATAGCATCACATTCATCTCATTTATACAACTGAGCAGTTGAGGGTTAAGGGCCTCGCCCGTGCGCCCAGCAGTGGTAGCTTGGCAGTGCTGGAATTTGAACTCACACCCTTCCAATCAGAAGCCCATCATTCACACTTAGGGGCAATTTAGAATAGCCAATCTGTATGTTTTGGGAGGTAGGAGGAAACCGGAGAACACAGAGGAAACCCATACAACCCATGCAAAAAAAAACAACCTTTGGCCAGGTAGTAACCGCAGCTTAGGAACGTTTTCAAAAACCTTTATATGTTTATTACTTGCCTCTTCTCTTGGTTTACTCCACAATCTATTAGTCTGATGGTGACTTTAAAGTCTTTTCTCCTGTCATCCTTCTTCTTTGACATTATCGCTGTGTCCAAATTCGCCTACTATCCATCGTAAATAGTATCCGAGATTAGGATTAGTGTGTCCCAAATTGTAGTATGTTGAAATGAGTATCCCAAAGGTACCCAGATATGGTGTACTGTTTACGGTCGATTTTCAAAGTGTGGATCCTTGGACACTTTTTCAGCTAATATTGCCCACAACTCCTTGCGTGATGGAGGAGTTTTGTGTAACGTCGGTGATGCATATTTTAGAGAGGTGTAAATGAAATGTGGAAAAAGAAATCAAGGGAATGGTAAATTATATAAGGAATAATGAATGAAGGAAAGCTGAGATGCAACAAGTGTTAGTATGTCCCAGGGCTTGCGTACTCTTTAGCTACACACTCAAATGTATGTATTTTTGTTCACAAAATGAGTGCATACTTTTAGTGCGTATAAGTAGCCGAATTGGGACACAGCACGTGTTTCTCCTCGTGTTGCTTCACGCTGTTGCAGAGGCTTATGCTCAAGATTCTCTTGATTCAGTTAAACGGGTTTGTTAAAAAGAGTCGATTGAGTTGAGGGAGTCATAATGAACTGTTACCACATGTGCCAAATAAAAACCACTGCACAGGAAAAACATACAGCTGTTACAGAGCAGTGGTAGCTCAGTGGTTAAGGTGTTGGTCTACTGCTTAGAACATCATGAGTTTGAACCCCAACACCACCAAGCTGCTCCTGTTGGGCCCTTGAGCAAGGCCCTTAGTCTTCAACTGCTCTATCAATGAGATAAATGTAAGACACTCTGGATAAGAGTGTCTGCTGTAAATGTTACTCCCATAAATGTCACTAAGCTCATCCATCCTAATTTATAGGAAAAACCAGAATTCTGTTCACCATAAATATGTGGATACATTCAGAGAATTTCCAAATATAATTTATTTTGTATATAATTATATTTCAGTTATTATTCTTATGTTTGTACTGAAAACAATTCTATAAGGCTCTCAGAAAAAAAAAACTATAGTTCTTATGTTACATTAGTTAATAAGATGTCTACCTAAAGTTAGTAAACAGCTTCATTTGTTTTTAATGTATCCATTGTTGACAGAGCAAATGAAAAAATGTGGATGTATTTGTTCTATGTAAGGAATACATCATGATGGGGCACTATAGGATAATAATCAACGACGGGGTGATGTTTAGTTTCCTATAACAGCATGCCCCTAAGTGTTTTATCCTTTTTCTACCACAGCGACCTGCTCCCAATTACAATTTTGTCATGAAGTCATGCTTTTTTATTTATTTATAGCTACATTTAATGTTGTGAAATGTTAGACAAGTTAGGTCCTGCTATTGCTTATGTTTAAACAGCTGTAATCAGTCGTTTCCTCATCAGCCTAGTTTAGTTTGTCATGTAAAAAAAAAAAAAAAAACACCTGAAAGCCCTGAATACTCTCCTGTGGCGGAAAACTTGCTAACTGTTACAAAATGCTGACACTGGAGACTCCTTCAATAAATATTACATAAATGTATCATTAGAAAAAAACAAGTTTATCATTAGAAAAGGAAGTTTATCAGCAATCTTTAATAAATAACAGCACATTCTAATCGTTCATTCTAATTATTAAACTTAGATTATGCAGAGTGTCTGACATTCAAGTCCTTGTGTATGAGTTGTTACTTTAAAAATGTTAACATATAAAAACTGTGATTTGCCTTGTAGCTGGCACTACTGTCAGAGCTGCTGTTCTAGAAAATGAATCAACACCCAAATCTGTGTAAAATCTCAATATTCGATCAGTAGCTACTTGTTGAGACAGCTGAGTTTTTGTTGAGTTGATCAGTTCTACAACACTTCCGACTGAAAAGTTTTCTCCATGCTTCCTTCCTGCCTATAAGACAGCTGCAAGTAACCGTGATTTGGTCCTTGTCTTCCATTACCTAGCTAAAATAATAATAATAATAAAAAAAGTACAGGTGTATGCATAAAGCAGCCTATATTAAATACATGCAATGAGAAAACAAACTACACTATGGTTGGTTTTATTGCCATATTGCCTGCAGTTCTCGCCTGGTTTCCCACTGAATCTAAGCAGGGTTGAGCCTGGCCAGTACCTGGATGGGGGACCTCCTGGGGAAAATTAAGGTTGCTGCAGGAAGTGGTATTAGGGAGGCCAGCAGGTGGTGCTCTCCCTGTGGTCTGTGTGGGTCCTAATGCCCCAGTATAGTGACTGGGACAGTATACCGTAAAACAGAGCACTGTCTTTCGGATGAGGCGTTAAACCTAGGTCCTGACTCTCTGTGGTCATTAAAAATCCCAGTCTACTTCTCATAAAGAGTAGGGGTATAACCCCGGTGTCTTGGTGAAATTCCCCCATTGGCCCTTATCAATCATGGCCCCCTAATAATCTCCATCCCTGAATTGGCTACATCACTCTCCTCTCCTCTCCTCTCCTCTCCACCAATAGCTGGTGTGTGGAGGGCGTTCTGGCGCACTATGGCTGCTGTCGCATCATTCAGGTGGATGCTACACACTGGTGGTGGTTGAGGGGATTTCCCCCTGTACTATGTAAAGCTCTTTGATTGTCTAGAAAAATGCTATATATATATGTAATGAATTATTATTATTATTATTACCAATAGCACAAAATGGCACCCTTTTTAACCTACAACACTGTCACGTAAGGTTGTTGGCGAGTTCATACATAGTGCTGAAAACCCTATAGTAATTGTAGGGGGGTTGTTAGGGGTTCAAGCACAAAGTGCCATACATATTAACCTTTAACTCTTTCACAAGATAATGATTGTTAACAATCCTGTCAATAAGCTTTCTAAAAACCGCGCCAAACGCTCCAGCTCGCTGACCTAATCGTCAGAGCTAAACGTGTTTTTACACAGTCACTGTGTAAAGATTAGGAGTTTATTTACACATTATGTGTCTGTAGTAACGCATATGTATATGTAACGCATATAAAAGAATCCTTTTACACATATTTTGTGTACATTTTTAAGATATCAATTTTAAGCATGTACTGACCAGTGAGATTTGAGAATTCAACAGCTCTATGGTATAAATGTGTATTTAGTTAATAGACCTTTACTGAGTATTTTCAGTGCCTGAGTTAAATGGGTATAATGGCTCTTAATGGAACAGTAGGAAGTCCATGTCTGGATTTGTATTGGCTCAGCAGTGCTTATGCAGCTCTGTGGATGCTCAAATCACACACACTCTAGGAGCTAGGTGTTGTTATTATTATGTATCTCCTATAGAATAAGTGAGAAAGGTTTAATGTACAGCATTATGCATTAGATTAATATTTAGTTAATAATGTTGAACTCTGAATTTTTTTTTAATTGCATTTCTTTACAATTAAGTATGAAGGGATGTTTTTTTCACTATTGTATCACTATCACAAAATAACTTGTACACCTGTTTAAAATCAGTCGTTTAAATTTGATGCGCACTGCATGGATGTCTGCTGTACAGTGTCTCTCAGCTGTTTCACTTTATAATATTTTGTTTAAACAATGTGTCATGTGAAGTAACTTACGGAGAAAATTCACTGCACGCTTCAGATCTTCACATCTGGCTGAGCGAAGCTCTTTTTAATCGATGGTGAACATAGCAAGAAAAGGCCACTAATGGTGAAATGGTGAAATTAAAAGCAAGCCAGAGAGGGACATCTAGGGGTGTAAAGACTTCCCATTCCAGATCAGTGCGTCCATCTCACTATGTACTGGCAAAAGTTGGGAATTTAAAAAATGAACTCAAATGAAGTTAATCTTCTTTTTGCTTTTTTCTCTCCCTCCATGCTTCTGTCAGTCCCATTGAAGGGGCCGTGGCCTCTGTGTGTGTCAGTCCCAGTGAAGGGGGCGTGGCCTCTGCGTGTGTCAGTCCCAGTGAAGTGGGTGTGGCCTCTGTGTGTGTCAGTCCCAGTGAAGTGGGTGTGGCCTCTGTGTGTGTCAGTCCCAGTGAAGTGGGTGTGGCCTCTGTGTTTGTCAGTCCCAGTGAAGGAGGCGTGGCCTCTGTGTTTGTCAGTCCCAGTGAAGGGGGCGTGGCCTCTGTGTGTTTCAGTCCCAGTGAAGGGGGCGTGGCCTCTGTGTGTGTCAGTCCCAGTGAAGTGGGTGTGGCCTCTGTGTTTGTCAGTCCCAGTGAAGGAGGTGTGTCCTCTGTGTTTGTCAGTCCCAGTGAAGGAGGTGTGTCCTCTGTGTTTGTCAGTCCCATTAAAAGAGGCATGGCTTTGTTCCTGTCAGTCCCACTGAAGGGGGTGTGGCAATCTTCCTGTCAGTTCCAGTGCAGGAGTCGTGGCTATGTTACCGTCAGTCCCAGTAAAGAAGGTGTGGTCTCTGCCCCTGTCAGTCCCAGTGAAGGGGGCGTGGTCTCTATACCTGCAGTCCCAATAAAAGGAGGCGTGGCTGTGTTCCTGTCAGTCCCATTGAGGGAGGTGCCATTTTGTTCCTGTCAGTCTCAGTAAAGGAGTTGTGGCTTTGTTCATTTTATCATCTCGGAAGTACAGTTATGCTACTCAGCTCTAATAGAAAACACTGCTCTGAACAGAACACATATAGCTGATTTAGTCCCTATAAACCAAAGAGAGAAACAAAATGTTTTCAGGTATTAATTGTTGAGTGCGAGTGAAATAGATCTGTGTATTGTAAAAAAGAAAATCTACAGTGGGGGTGTTCTGTGCAGCCTACTCCCTAGTGACATACACTCCAATGTCCCTGAATTAATCTAGAGACATGCTGATCTTTTTGAATAGGAAAAAAAGAACAATGGCACAGCTCATTTGCATTAATGTTTAATTTATAACTGTAAGCCTCTTCTAATTGAGGTGGGCAAGAATTTAAGACCAATTTTACTTACTAGCAGTAGAGTAGGAACACACACAAACACACACACACACACACACACACACAAACACGCACACACACACTGCAGGTTGAAGTGTGGAAAAAGAGAACAATCTAGAAAGGAGCTTCTAATATGCTGTATTATCGTGTATGGTTATGTAAATTGTTGTGCCGCTTTTGATAAATACGACTGGGGTGGGGGTGTGATGCCACCATGCCACTCTAGTTGTGTGTTAGAAGGTTGCGGAGGATCTCGGAGGGGAATCTGCAGGGAATCTCCCCAGCAGCACACGTGTACTCGGCTAGGCAGAGAAAGTGGGTCAGCTCAAAAAAGCTCTGGATGCACACTGAGGCCCTTTGCAGCAGCAGCAGCAGCGGCAGTGTGTGTGTGTGTGTGTGTGTGTGTGTGTGTGTGTGTGTGTGTGTGTGTGTGTGTGTGTGTGTGTGTGTGTGCTGCATGTGTAAAGAGGGTTGAGATGCCATGTGTTGTATCTGTGAAAAAAAAAAATCCCAAACAAAACCATATGTAATCACTCATTTATGCCAGTCCAAATAAAAACTGGACATGTCAGACCTGATGCCCAGTAAAGCAGGAGAGTCAGATTGATTATAACACCGATCATACTGATTTATGCTGGTTGCAGGCGCAAAGAAGAGCCCCACCGACTGCTGCAAATCCAGATCCTGTTGAGGATTAGCTGGAGGAAATGACATCAAAACCATTTCAAGTCTTCCTGTCACATGCTGAATTCTGAATTAGCAAGCTTTCTCGTAATTAAGCCATATATTTACGTTTTTATGTAAAGTTGACTTGATTTTTTTTTTTTAAGCTGACTCTTGCCCATCAGGCCAACTGTACACCTGTCATAAAAGGAAAGCAAAATGATTCAACATATAAATTATGTGTGTGTGTGTGCGGGTGTATCTTTTTTTTTTTTTTTTTTGGGTCTCTTATGACTCATACGCTACACAAGCAGGCCGTCACGAGTCCACCTTGTTGTGTGTAAGTGCATCCAAATGATCCGAAGCCTTTTAATTTCAGGCTTGGCTAAATAACAGCATTTGAATTGATCAGTGTGCAAGGACAAGCAGGGAGACTGGGAGGACTCGGAGAATGAGGAGGATGGCAGCCTCAGGGAGAGACACAGGAGCAGCCAGGCTCTCTCTCTCTCTCTCTCTCTCTCTCTCTCTCTCTCTCTCTCTCTATATATATATATATATATATATATATATATATATATATATATATATATATATATATATATATATATATATACTACACATAGCATGAAAAATGACATGAGTGAAATCAAAGATTGGCAGGACTGGCTCTTATTATTAAGATTATTATTATTATGGAGCTTTATTGTAAGACATGTCCAAACCCTGGTGTAATGTGTGTTTATGATCAATATTGCTCAGTACTGTAATACTGGCTAGTATGTATGGCTGTCACAGTGTAATTTATTTATTTATTTTTTCATACTGTCCCATGACAGTAGAGGGTGGGTGGAGGGGGGGCGGTTATGCACATATCAGGGAGCAGCTTACTGTTTTCTTTTATTGTCAGCCTAAGTAACACTCAGCGACAGAATTACTAGGTATCACTTAGCTAGGTATAATGTAACATAGAAATGCTGTACCAAGAGGAAGATCCATCCATCCATCCATCCATTCATTCATCCTTCCATCCATTTTCCATACCACTTATCCTACACAGGGTAATCGGAAGGCCTGGAGCCTATCTGGGGGAACTCGGGGCACAAGGCAGGGGACACCCTGGACGGGGTGCCAACCAATCGCACACACATTCACACACATTCACACACTACGGACAATTTGGAAATGTCAACCAGCTTACAGTGCATGTCTTTGGACTGAGGAAGGAAACTGGTGTACCCGGAGGTAACCCCCGAAGCATGGGGAGAACATGCAAGCTCCGCGAACACAGGGCAGAGGCAGGATTTGAACCCCCAACCCCGGAGGTGCGAGGCAAACGTGCTAACCCCACCGTGCCCCCCACAGTATTACATATTAAGGAATTCTATTTGTCTTCAGTCAAAAATGCATCACATCATTTCTTTGAAAAGTATATCAAATGAGATTCTAACTTCTTCCAAGTGAACATAAAAGGTATGCAGCTCACCACTGTGTATGTAGCAAAAGCTATTTGTGGTCAAAATTTGATACAGCCTATGAAATTCAGTAGAGGACATGATGTTAAACATACAAAATAAATGCTATTTAGCACAGGCAGACATTAGCAAGCATAAGCATATATACAGCAAGGAGAGAATTGCAATAAGCGGGTGGCACAATGGTGCAGTGGGTAGCATTGCCGCCCCACAGCTCCGGGGTCCTGGCTTCAATCCTGGTCTCGAGTTGCCGTCTGTGTGAGGTTTTGCATGTTCTCCCCATATCTGCGTGGGTTTCCTCCAGGTTCTCCGTCTTCCTTCCACTGTTCATAAACATGCAGGTAGGTGGACTGTCTATGCCAAAATTTCCCCTTGGTGTGAATGAGTGTATGAATATGTGTGCATGGTGACCCATGATGGACTGGCATCCCAGTCTTGGGTGAAGATTCCTGCCTAGACTCAAGGTTTGGCTCCGGATCCACTGCAACCAAGAATCAGTATGAATGAATGAATGAATAAAAATTGTATAATAGGAACTTAAATTGCACCTCCTAGGTACTGACTAGCAGCTACAGTTGTGATGATTGCTTGGATTAGAAAACCTAAGCTGCTTGTTATTAATTTTATAAACATTGGAAATGAATTAAAGCAAGTCTTCCTTTGCTAGAAAGTGAAATTACAGAGAAATAAGAAGAAATGGCAGGAGATCAGCATACGATAAAGCATCAAAAACATTTGTCCTCTCATGAACATGGTCACCATCTGGTTTGTTCTGTATGCGTTTAAGTCTCTGAAGATTTTAAGGTCATTTAGATCAAAAAGGCTTTTTTTTTTTTTTTTTTTTTTTTACTTAGAAACCTAAAAAAGAAACAAACAATGTTGTTGTTTTTTTTATTTAACATCACTGAAATACCATTTACTCATTTTTCTTCTTAGCTAAATGCCTGTGAGAAACAGGTTTGTCTTCTTTGGTGGCAAATGTATTAGAACACGTGCCTTTATTGTTAACGAAGATCATTTACTACAATCAGTATCAAGAAAAAGTGATGATCATGCTTTACAGAGTATTACAGGTGCATCTCAATAAATTAGAATGTCATGGAAAAGTTCATTTATTTCAGTAATTCAACTCAATTTGTGAAACTCGTGTATTAAATAAATTCAATGCCACAGCCTGAAGTAGTTTAAGTCTTTGGTTCTTTTAATTGTGATGATTTTGGCTCACATTTAACAAAAACCCACCAATTCACTATCTCAACAAATTAGAATATGGTGACATGCCAATCAGCTAATCAACTCAAAACACCTGCAAAGGTTTCCTGAGCCTTCAAAATGGTCTCTCAGTTTGGTTCACTAGGTAAGCCACAAACATTCATTGCCAAAGAAGCTGGCTGTTCACAGAGTGCTGTATCCAAGCATGTTAACAGAAAGTTTAGTGGAAGGAAAAAGTGTGGAAGAAAAAGATACACAACCAACCGAGAGAACCGCAGCCTTATGAGGATTGTCAAGCAAAATCGATTCAAGAATTTGAGTGAACTTCACAAGGACTGGACCGAGGCTGGGGTCAAGGCATCAAGAGCCACCACACACAGACGTGTCAAGGAATTTGGCTACAGTTGTCGTATTCCTCTTGTTAAGCCACTCCTGAACCACAGACAACGTCAGAGGTGCCTTACCTGGGCTAAGGAGAAGAAGAACTGGACTGTTGCCCAGTGGTCCAAAGTCCTCTTTTCAGATGAGAGCAAATTTTGTATTTCATTTGGAAACCAAGGTCCTAGAGTCTGGAGGAAGGGTGGAGAAGCTCATAGCCCAAGTTGCTTGAAGTCCAGTGTTAAGTTTCCACAGTCTGTGATGATTTGGGGTGCAATGTCATCTGCTGGTGTTGGTCCATTGTGTTTTTTGAAAACCAAAGTCACTGCACCCGTTTACCAAGAAATTTTGGAGCACCTCATGCTTCCTTCAGCTGACCAGCTTTTTGAAGATGCTGATTTCATTTTCCAGCAGGATTTGGCACCTGCCCACTCTGCCAAAAGCACCAAAAGTTGGTTAAATGACCATGGTGTTGGTGTGCTTGACTGGCCAGCAAACTCACCACACCTGAACCCCATAGAGAATCTATGGGGTATTGTCAAGAGGAAAATGAGAAACAAGAGACCAAAAAGTACAGATTAGCTGAAGGCCACTGTCAAAGAAACCTGGGCTTCCATACCACCTCAGCAGTGCCACAAACTGATCACCTCCATGCCACGCCAAATTGAGGCAGTAATTAAAGCAAAAGGAGCCCCTACCAAGTATTGAGTACATGTACAGTAAATGAACATACTTTCCAGAAGGCCAACAATTCACTAAAAATGTTTTTTTTATTGGTCTTATGAAGTATTCTAATTTATTGAGATGCACCTGTTTTATTATTTATTATTATTTCTGCTTCTTCTTCTTCTCCACTGTCATACATATGCTATGATTAGGAGAGGACATTTTAGTTAAACATTTTATATTTCACATTAGTTCTCATGTATATACAGTATACATGGGTATAGTTGCTCTGAGATAATATATACACCACTCTGTTACAGCAACATGCTCTTGTACAATAACTTTCCAGCTTCAGGAGAGGACAGTTTTTAATAGAAATTTTGTTTCCCCTTTGTCGTTTGTACGTTCTTGTGTATTTCTGGGTTATCCAGTGTCTCATCGTCCCAGAAGATAATACAATTTTCCCATTATAACTTGCCAACAAAGATCTGTCTGATCATACGTCAGACTTTTAATTTAGCATTTTAGGATTTTATAAATAAATGGTCAAATTTGGGCTATCCTATGTATAATCTGTACTTTTCACTATAAAATCACACTTTTTTTGTGCATTTTTAAGCTAAAGATATTACAGTCTTGATTAATACTGTAACAATCTCTTCATATAGGGAATGCATTATTTTACTTTTTACATGCATTCAAATGCCATTTTCTAAAGTAGCAACCTGGTGAAAGTGTGTATTATTAGAACGTTAAGTTCGTATTATGGAGGTTCTGAGAAGGTTAAACTGGAACATTCCAGAAATAATGATCTTACAACATCCTAAAAAGCTGCTGTAATAATGGTTTGCTTCGTAAAGAATAAAATACGATGTGGCATTCTGCTGTGAGAAAAATAATCAACAAGGGGGTGGTGTGATGTGGCCCGAGGTGTAAATTTTTTTTTTTATTAGTTTCTCGTTACATTTAATGTCGTGGAACATCTGCAAAACAAGTTAGTTCATGTTATTAATTATATTACATCAGCTATAAATAGTCATTCCCTTACGAGCCTTAATTTTGTTTTTTTCTTTCTTGAAGCTATTAGTGCAACAACAAAAAAAAGAAAAGAAATGCAGCTTGTCATGTTACAGTGAAATTGCAAAATGCAAAGTTCTCTGTCCTGATGGCTGATGTCTGAAAAAGTTACAGCTGTACCTCTGTTACAAAGTGTTGGAGACTCCTTCGATTAGCATAAAATAAACATCACCTTACAGAAAACTTGATCACTGGTCGTATTCTTTCTTTGTTAAATAACAGCACATTTGAAATTGGTTCATTATTAGCCTTAGATTATGTGGAGTGTCCACCATACAAGTCCCTGAGATATTAGCTGTTACTATAGAAACGATAATGTAGTACATTATAAACCTGTGATTTGCTTTGCAGCCAGCACTACAGTCACAGCAATGCTGCTATAGAAAATTAATGAACACCTTCTGACCAATCAGATTTGAGAATTCAAATGTGATTTAAATGTTATTAAAAAAAAAAAAAAAATGTTATGCTGTCATAGTATTAGCAGTTGGACCAAAATAATTCCACCATGAGAATGTTATAAGAGCATGTTATGTAAAACATTGACAGAACTCAAAGAACACATGAAAGTTTTGAATGTTCATATGTTCAAATGTTCATTCATAAACCATTCTGCTAACCTAAAAGTAACCTAAAAGTGTCATTCCATCCAAACCCAATCAACACCTGTTATCGATCGTGAATTTCTGACTCGAATACATTTACATTGACTGCTGGTGGTCATGGGGTCAAAGGTCACCAAACTGCCTGAAGCCTGTACATATTATAGCTAATAAAAATCGCATGTTTTTATTTGTACATTTTGAACATGTGTAGTTGAATGGTGCACCAAAAACATATTTATCCAATTTTCAAAATGTTCTTCCCAAAGGAATAACTGTTCTGTTTTCCCAGTATGTGCTGGATCACGTGCCATTTTATAAGCTGTGAAATAATGAGGGTGGAACCCATACTGTTAAATTAAACCAAATTTGCAGTGATTGATGTGATGATTACGGCTAGGACTATTCACGTAGCAGTCTGTTATAGTTCTGCTCTAGACGACAAAATAATTCCCAAAAGCGTTCCAGAGTTTGAAGGTGAAATTATACAGGAAATATGAAAGTTCAGTGACTGAGAATATAGTTCCTCTTACATTTGTAAATATGCCCCAGTTTCCAAAATGATTTATTTAAAAATTATCTATTGAAGCTTTGTGATGTCATTTGAAGCAAATAGTTTATTGATAATTTGTGCGTGTATTATTCATGGATATGATTTTGGTTTAGATAGACTTGTTAGTCAAATTAGCGTCATTGCTCTTTAAAAAGAGAACGTCGGACACACAACATGTCTGGTGAGCACTCGTTTCCTCGCATGTAAAAAAATGTATTTAGCTAATAAAGCATTTCTGATACTTAAATGGGTTTTTGCCAGAGGAACTAGTGGGAGTGGAACCAGAGGCCGGAGTGAGTGAGTGAGTGAGTGAGTGAGAGAGCTCTCCCGTGGTTTGAGTGCTGTAGAGTGCAGTCTTCCTGATGCCTGTCACTGGCTCAGCTCTTCACACAGCCCCACTCTGCTGAAGTGTGTGAAGTGTTTCCCCCGAGAGGCACGACTCCAACACTGCATTTACAAGATCCACAGCGAGACCGCGTTTAATTGTTTGTGTTGAATTTAACTAAATCCCTTTGACGTGAAAACTTAATGGTAAGAGCTCGCCGGAAGTCACTACTAATGTTAGTAGATGAATGCCAAGCTCCGAGCAGAGCGAGGCTGAGTGTACAGGAACACTCACACCTCATTTATACTCTTTTTACGTAAGGAATAAAGTAATTATGTATGAGTTTAGTACAAAGCATTATGCAGGGCTCTGAACAGGAAAACTACATAATTACCCTAAATAAAGTCACACTCAGGTTTTACATTTGAGCTACATGGATAAATTAAATGGAATGCCATTCGAAGCCTATATTAAATATATAAATACAACATTATTAATTAATTTATTAATTCAATAAATTAATTACTTTCTTACAGCTGAAAGCCACATCATATTTTATTCTTTACTAAGCAAACCATTATTACAGCAGATTTTTTTTAGGATGTTGCAGGAGCATTATTTCGGAAATGTTCCTCCCTGAATGGTTTATAAATAAAATATGAACACTTACTTATAGTGAGCTTAAAGCATAGCATCTGAGTACTCGAATTAACCAAAAAATTTGCCATTATTCTAACTGCACCACAAAAAAAAAAAAAAAAAAAAAAAAAAAGGTCAGCAATATAAATGTTTTTAAAATAATAGCATGTGCTGGATCAAGTGCTATTCTATAAGCTGTGGAATAATGAAGGTGGAGCTTAAAGGGAAGTTAAGGCAATAACTTAACCAATAACCAAAGCCTGACATTCAACTGTGTGGGGAAATCACACTGAGGAAGATTTTAGACATCTTTAGGCAGACTAAATGCAATTCCTGCTGAGTTTGTTAAATTGGCTCCTTAGCTGATATTATCTTTGCAGGCAGAAAGCCAAGGCAAGGTTAGAAAGCAGGCTTAAATAAACATTTCTGTGTAAATTTGGTAAAATATATTTATGTTTTCTTGAAGTACATACTGTATGTCAAAGAATATTAATGGCAGAAAAACTAAATTTTGTCTTTTTTTTTTGGTGGCTGTTTTCCAGAATCCAGCCACAGCGGTATCTGACGGGTTTTCCCAGACCACCACACATTTAATAGTGTAGCTGCTTTACAAATGCATTCTTCAGTATCATGTTACAGGAAAGTATCCTTTCATTATCCGTAAGACTCAGAATGGATGGGCCAATAATCACCCGGATGTAACTACGAAGCACATGAGTGCATATGAGGAATAAGTAGGGGAATAATTAATACGATGACTGATGGACCGCAGCAATTTAGACACACTTCTGTTCATACGTGCATGAATTAGAGAAAGCTTCCTGTGCATTTAGATATTCTGCAGCTATTTTAATGTCTTCCATTTGAAATAAGTTTTTCAGCTTTTTTTCTCTTATTTAATCCTTTTAGCTTTAGTGAGAGTTACCTTACCGATAACATTGAATAATAATGAACATTTTAAAATGACAGGAGAAAAAATGTACTGTAAAAGAAAGGTTAATGGAACACCACAGTCAGCAGTCAGAGGCAAAGTGTCAGATAATAGAATCTTACAGAAATGCAGAAATGTTCAATAAGAACACCAGTGTTGCTCTTTCTTTCATTAGAGCTCCCTTTCTAGCATGCTGGCTATTGGGATGTGTTTGAACTAAGGTAACAAAGACTGTCTTATGTCATTCTCAAGAACAGTCATTTCTCTTAATTTAGACTATGGTGGTGAGAAAAACATCTCTTGAAAGATATCTTATACTTACCTTAGATCAGACTTAAAACAGCATTATTTTCACCCTTTATTAAAATGAGCAAATAAGAGCATATAAATTTAACATGTGCAATAAGTGACACTGTAAGTACAAACATATATAGTATAGTATAGTATAGTATAGTATAGTATAGTTTTATTTTGACACATTTTCTATGTAACAAAGTAACAAAAAACTACATTCTTTAATGTTTCTCATTATAATACATTAGTTCACTAATACTAAATAAAGCAAGATTCAAACATTTTACCTTCACCTTTGCCTCACACCTCCAGGGTTTGAATGTTCGAATCCCACCTCCGCCCTGTGTGCGTGGAGTATGCCTGTTCTCCCCGTGCTTCAGGGGTTTCCTCCGGGTATTCCGGTTTCCTTCCCCAATCCAAAGATATGCGTTGTAGGCTGATTGGCATCTCCAAATTGTCCATAGTGTGTGAATGAGTGTGGGATTGTGCCTTGCAATGGGTTGGCACCCCGTCCAGGGTGTTCCCTGCCATGTGCCCCGAGTTCCCTGAGATAGGTTCCAGGCTCCCCCACGACCCTGTGTAGGTCAAACGGTATGGGAAATGGATGGATGGATATAGTGGGGTGTAATGCAGTGGCACTGTGTGTAATTGTATCTGTTTAGTGCTCCAAATATCCATCTGTGTTTGGAGTTTTTGAACATTTTTCTCCCAAACACAAAGTGAACTCCCAAGTCACAAAAAAAACAGGCAGAAATATCAACACCATCAACATTGTGTGTGAATTCTGGCACTGACAGCTCCTCAACCTCAGCTACATCACTTGAGTTCATAATTTGTTTCAACTAGACATGTACAAGGGACTGTTTTTTTCAGTAATCCCATTTATGCTGTTATTACTATTTGTACAAGCCCACTATATATATATATATATATATATATATATATATATATATATATATATATATATATATATATATATATATATATATATATATATTTATTTTAAATAAATTTAGTTGGTTCTATCTCCCAAAATATAAACAAAGTAGTAACGTAATTTAAACCAGCGTCACCCTGACCAAGGCCTGACATGGCTTTCCTTTGACCTGCGAGCTTCATATCTTGCCTGCATGCCCCTCTTTTTTTGTGGTGTCCTGTGGGATCTCAGTATTGAGATAGTCTCTAGTCTCAACCAGATTCCAGATTTGTATTTCTATCCATTTAGAACACATTATTTGGTCATCCCAAATAATGTATTCATATTCAGTTACATTCCTATTATAAAAGGATAAAGCTGCTGTTTTTGTTCCATTATTGACTGGATTTGACTAAACTTTGAGTAAATATTCAATAGTAAACCATCCTTTTATGCCCCATATAGCCACCTAGTACTAGCTCTCTGCAATTCAAGCTGTCATGCTCTGTAATGGTTTCAGATTGGGAAATATCGCTCAATGAAAGTCAAGTGTGCGCCTCATTATTCACCAAAGTGGCCGGATTGTGTGGACCTTTTGTTGCCATAATGGATCCAACAAGACACCGATATTGTAATTACACACAGACGGCTCGTCTGATGATATTGAGAGCCAAGTGGATAATTCCATGTGGTTTTGTGTGTGGTGGGTGCTTTTCCTGTCTGAAATGCCCATTATCCCTCTGTAGACCGCTCCTCTTGGTTTCTGCGCTGAGAGGAGCCACAAAATTGGCTCAGGCACTGAAGACAAATCACTTGCCTTCAACATTCACTTCTCAGCACTCAACCTCAAAGAGTTTTAATAAAGTGAAAACAGGTTTAAAATGGTGGCTATAATAACAGCAAATCATGGTATCAGTGCTTTCTAGCATGTTCTTGGGTATGGTGTGGAGTTAATGTTAGTCTAATAAGCTGTACAAAAGCACTGTGGTTTCTACTGTTATTTCTAAAACATGACACATGAGGACTCCAGAATTATTGGCACCCTTCATATAAATGAACAAAAATTAAAATACAAATAAGAATAACAGTCAGTGATAACATGTGTTGTATGGTTGTTGTTGTTGTTGTTGTTGTTTTTCAAAAATATATATTTTTATTTTATAATTATTGGCACACCCATAATTAACATTTGTGAAATATTATCTATAAAGAATATCATTTGAAATATATTAAGGTTGGATTTCTCCATACATGTTACGTAAAGTGTAGGACGGTGAGGGAGTCAGGATGCACGCGCAGGGGAAACGTCAGTTTAATAGGAACGCTTTATTCAAAATTAAAGGGACACACAAAAAACAACAAACCATAATCCAGGCAGTAATCCAAAAGGTCGTAATCCAAACAAAGGGAAAACACACGAGGCAAGGAGGTGGTTAGGGAACCACGAACAAAGAGCTACGGAACTAGAATAACGAACTACGAACATAGAGCTTGAAACATTTAGCTATTCTCGCTTGAAACTAAACTAATACTCCGCAAGGAAGCGGAAACAGAGCGAGGTATTTAAACACACAGACACAAATCATTGTCACCTGAAACCAATGATTACACAATGAACAAGAACCAATGACAATAAGGAGGCGGAGACATGACGTGAACATAAACACAAGCACATGGAAAAACACAGGAAGCGGACACATGACGTGAACGAAAACAAACATGAGTTCATGAAAGAGTCTGAAGGGTTTTTCTGAATAGCGCTGGAATGCGCTCAGTGGAATGCGGAAGTACGCTGCTTCGCTAGCCTCCGCTAGCTTAGTAGCGAGAGAGAAAGAGAGGGAACCTAACAATACAAAACATTTTAAGCTCCTTTGTATTCTTAAGTTTGTACTCTTCAATTTATATCAATTTAATATTTTATTACAATTTATTTGCATTTATTTTAAATAATGTTCTTTAAATTATGTCCTTTAGGGGTGTCAATAATAATGGAGCTGTGAGGCAGCAATGTTACCCGCTGCCCCACCATGCCGCTGATAAACCTAAACGGTGCCAGTATTTCTGAAGTTTACTGTAGGTGATTGGTATGATATCAAAGAAACATCATAAACATGTAAAAAGATTAGCTTGTGTTATGAACAATATCAACACAATCAAGAACTAAAAGATTGCAGAATGAACTGCATCTCTGAAAGGCAAGGCATCTTTTATTAAAATGCATCATAATTTCTGATGGACATGAGCTCATATATCATAATCCCTGCTTCTAGCCTCATCTCTAATTGATGTATTGACAAGAAAATACATAATAATCTCTGATGGACATCAGTTCCTGTTTTCATAGCCTCAAGGGGGAACTAGATTTAAATGTTAAACTAATCAGCGTCTGAAGCGTGAAGTATGGTTTTGCTTCGAGCGCCTGACTAAGAGGCATCATGGAGCTGGGACAAGAGAAAAGAAGGTGACTAGAACACAGCAAGGCTGTGATCACCTGCATTCACCACAAAGCTGAAGTCCTACCCCCTGTCCCTTTAAGAACCTGCAATATCATCCCTGTCCAATTAATGCTGCAGAGCTCAGAAGCTACCTAATCTATTTGATCACTCCACTTCAAAACATCTGCATCCAGTATTTCATCCCTTGATCCGCCGTGTCCTTTACGACAAAAAATCCAAGGTCCTGTTCTGAAGCTTCAGGGTGGGAATAACTTCCATTTATTCTACAACAGATCTCTGAAATCTCTTTGAACATTCTCTTTCTCTGTTTGCCCCTGACCTCCACTAGCTGATGATTCATGGCTGTCTCTGGCCTCCTCCACCTTCTCCCAGCCCTGCTCTCCTTTCTCCACTTTCCCTCTCTTGGGGGTTTTCTCTGGATATTAGAACAAACCCGTAATCTGCTGATAAGCAAGTTACTCAGCAATTTGTTTAGGATCTTGCAAGGAAACATATGTTTTTATACACATCCCATATGCAAATAAGCAACTAGTAATAAAAAAGTTTATTTTATATAGCACCTTTATATGCATATACACGTTTATACCCATAAACACGTGAACATCCATTCAAGTAAACGTATGTACACAAATACCCATAAACATACATACATAACATATACAGTACTGTGCAAAAGTGCAAAAGGCACATGCAAAGAAATGCTGTAGAGCAAAGATGCCTTCAAAATAATGAAATGAAATGTTTCTACACTTTTAAAAAAAAATACCGTAAAGAGCAGTAAACAGTAGTAAATGAAACAAAGTCAATATTTGGTGTGACAAAAAAATAAAAATAAAAATAGTAGTCTCTGGTACAATTTGTCCAGTTTTATAAGGAAATGAGCTGGTAAGTTTTATTGAGCATCTTGTTTCTTCTGGAGACTTTGACTTTCGCACTTGCTTCTTATTTTTGCAGCAAAACCCAGCAGCCTTCATTGTGCTTTTTGTCTGAAAAGTGTCTCTTAGGTAATATGCTGATTTCTTTAATGACATACAAACATTTTTCTGCAACATTTAATTTTGTGTTAGAAAACTAATGTTTGGGAATCTAAAAAGGTTTTTTTTTGTACTGACTTGATAATGTAGAAGTCAAAAGAAAAGAAGAATCTGCAGCACAGTACAGCATATACAGTATATATACAGTATATATATATATATATATATATATATATATATATATATATATACACACACACACACACACACACACACACACACACACACACACATACACAAGTACATACATAAACGCATAAATACATACACATATAAGAGTGTACAACAGGGAACTACTGAGAGTTGGCAGTGTGATAATGTAGTGTGAATAGATGCATCTACTGAGGCATCTTTCAAATCTCAGAGAAAAAAATAATCACTTACAGGGTTCTTAGCTTCCTAAAGGCTAAACGGAACCCTTTTTGAGAGTAAATACTCAATTATGGGTTTTTTTTATACCATGATCTGTCCAAATACTCGATTTTGATTGGCTGGAAGGTGTACATTAAAACCGTATATACCACAGGTCGTTCTGGTCAGTTTAATCACCGTTCCGTTTAAGCACAGTTACATACAGCTACAGTTGCATACAATAGGTAAACTCACAGCGTCATTATTAGTAGAGATGCGGCACAGACGCAAGTAATTCATACATGCACAATCTCTCTCTCTCTCTCTCTCTCTCTCTCTCTCTCTCTCTAATAACTATTTACTATAATTAATTCAAATATATATAATCTCACCGCACTACTTTATCCCTGTTTATGATTTAGAGATGATTAGAATAAATGTTGTTTTTATCTTTTCAGTCAAATTTTGCACTGCAAACATCAATGACAGCTTTAACTTGTCAATGCTGGCAACTGACCATGGTATCAGTGGGATAATCCATGGCTAGGTGTGCGGTACAAGGTTTTTAATGCATTTCGGAAATCACAGGTTTATATTAATGCAATCACTCTACTACATTATTGGGTCTATAACAACAGCTTACACAGGAACTCGTATGGCGGACACTCCACATAATCTAAACCTAATAATGTGTTGTAGAAACATATAATTATTGGTACGGTGAAGCTTTCTGTACGGAGATGTCTGTTTATGGGTGGAGTTTATAAGGTCAGCGCTTTGTAACTTTGTAATATTTTCCCACCACAGAAATTTTTTTGGGCGGCTATACCACAACATTAAATGAAAATATAAACTGATAAAAGTATGATGTCATTCTTTAATTAATGTCAAAAATGTAATCTTTAGCAAATTGCTGCGGTATAAGAGGAATAAAACATGACGGCATGTGGTTATAGGAAAGTGGTCAATGATATGATGGTGATCTGTTATATTATTTCATACATGTAACATCTTTATTTTTATTGTAAAATGTGGAAAATGGTAAAAATGAAGAAATCATTCAATGAGTAGTTTTGGCTGAATGTCAATCTGGTACTGTAAATTTATATCTCCTCAGTATACTGTTTGCTATGAGAATATTACCAATAAAATGACACATTTTAACATATTCAGTCCTTTGAATATTAGCATTGTGATTATAATTCTGGCAATTATACTGTTATATTATTTGAAGCCAAGTTATTTCAAAGTGCTTTCATTCTGAAACAGAACAAAGGACTCGTCTTATTTTCCTGTGCCTATTCTGTCAACAAGCCTAAAAAAGCTCATTTATAAAAAATAAATAAAACAAACAAATAAATAAATAAACTTAGCAAGTTTCTCTTGGAGTATTAGACAGCTCCAGTACACAGGTTTGAGGTATTCTAATATAAAAAACTTTAAAGCTTTAAAATTTAATTGTCATTTGCAAGTTTCTAGAGAAGTTTCCAATATACAAGATATCAACACCAGAGCAAACAATATTGACAATATGCATAAAAATATAGAGACAATGTAATGGTGTGTATACAGTATGAACATCCAGTAGTCTGCATCCGTGATGTTTACTACATTTACTAATTCTGTTTTGGTATATAATAATACCACAGTATTTGCAGCTTATTCACTTTTTTTTCTTGAGTTACTAGATACAGTGGAGGAAAAAAGTATTTGATCCCCTGATGATTTTGTACGTTTGCCCACTGACAAAGAAATTATCAGTCTATAATTTTAATGGTAGGTGTATTTTAACAGTGAGAGACAGAATAACAACAAAAAAAAATCCAGAAAAACGCATTTCAAAAAAGTTATAAATTGATTTGCATTTTAATGAGGGAAATAAGTATTTGACCCCTTCGACTTAGTACTTGGTGGCAAAACCCTTGTCGGCAATCACAGAGGTCAGACGTTTCTTGTAGTTGGCCACCAGGTTTGTACACATCTCAGGAGGGATTTTGTCCCACTCCTCTTTGCAGATCCTCTCCAAGTCATTAAGCTCATTTTCAATGCCCTGGCTGAGGGAAGGAGGTTCTCACCCAAGATTTGACGGGACATGGCCCCGTCCATCGTCCCTTTGATGCAGTGCACTTGTCCTGTCCCCTTAGCAGAAAAACACCCCCAAAGCATAATGTTCCCACCTCCATGTTTGACGGTGGGGATGGTGTTATGACTTGGGGTCATAGGCAGCATTCCTCCTCCTCCAATTACGGTGAGTTGAGTTGATGCCAAAGAGATCTGACCACACCTGACCACAACACTTTCACCCAGTTCTCCTCTGAATCATTCAGGCAAACTTCAGACGGGCCTGTACATGTGCTTTCTTGAGCAGGGGGACCTTGCGGGTGCTGCAGGGTTTCAGTCCTTCACGGCGTAGTGTGTTACCAATTGTTTTCTTGGTGACTATGGTCCCAGTTGCCTTCAGATGCCTTGGGGGCAGTGGTTAGGGTGGTTATTCAGTGGTTAAGACATTGGGCTACTGGTCAGAAGGTTGTGAGTTCAAATCCCAGCACTACCAAGCCGCCACTGTTGGGCCCTTGAGCAAGGCCCTTAACCCTCAATTGCTCAGATGTATAAATGAAATAAATGTAAGTCGCTTTGGATAAAGGCGTCTGCCAAATGCCATAAATGTAATGTAAATGAGATCATTAACAAGATCCTCCCGTGTAGTTCTGGGCTGATTCCTCACTGTTCTCATGATCATTGAAACTCCACGAGGTGAGATCTTGCACCCTTTAAGAGAGTGCTCCTAATCTCAGCTCGTTAACTGTGTAAAAGACACCTGGGAGCCATAAATCTTGCTGATTGATAGGGGATCAAATACTTATTTCCCTCATTAAAATGCAAATCAATTTATAACTTTTTTGAAATGCGTTTTTCTGGATTTTTTTGTTGTTATTCTGTCTCTCACTGTTAAAATACACCTACCATTAAAATTATAGACTGATCATTTCTTTGTCAGTGGGCAAACGTACAAAATCAGCAGGGGATCAAATACTTTTTTCCCCCACTGTATATGTATACTGGCTGTAGTAGAAAATCCATCATAATCTCCAGTGGACATTTAAGCAACAAGTAATGCCTCAAATCTTGTAGACAAGTGGTTTTGAGAGTTTAAATGAGCCATAGTGTATGTGGCTATAGAACTGTGAAAGAGATCTCTGGTTCAGCCATCAGACTACAAAGCAGCGCTGCAGTCTGGGGTGATGGACACAGAGCTGCTCAGTCAGTCTTTCAGTTCAAATATCTTTAAATTGTCCATCACTGAAAAACCTCTCTAACTAAATGAACAGGCTAAATGCCATGTCTGCTTTTTTTTTTTTTTTTTTTTTTTTTTTTTTTTTTTTTTATAACAAAAGGCTTTTAGCATGATAAATGCTCTTTCTGTACTAATAAGCCCAGAAATAATGGGAGAGAAGAATGCAGTTTCATGGATTTCTTCTGGGCTGTAATCCAGTGAATTAAATTCATAATCTTCTGGGGGAAAAAATGGAGCGAGTTTTTAAAGTAATACCTCAATTATGGAGCTCTACAAATTTGGAGTTTCCATTGCACTGATTGGTTTAAATAGGAAGTAAAAAGAGCAATATGAAAACAAAGGATGGTCAAATAATAAAATTATCCTTAAAAAAAAATAATAATGCAGAACAGGATCTCCCAAAATGGAGGGGTATAGTGGTGTTAAGAATGAACCTGAATACTTTGTGCATAAAAATAGGTCTGGGTTTTACATTCAACCCTTGTGTTCTTAGATGTATTGTTCACGGGTCGTACTGAGTTTGGGCAGCTGAGACAGAAAATATTATTCGAAATGACCAAACTTGTATACATTTATGCTTCTGGGGAACAGTAATGATAGAGAAAACTACATCCCATGCCCCAGGTTTTATTTATTTGTTTTATTCTCTGGTCAAAATGAGCAGAATATAACCTGTGTAATATAAATATAAAGCATGAAATATGAACTTGTCTTTTTTATGTTCAAGAGAGAAAATGAGGTAAACACATAACACTTTGTTTTGGAAAAAAAAGGTATGGTTTGACTTTAAGTCAAACTTTTAAACAGGTTAAAAAAATAAAATAAAAAAATAAAATAAAAAAAACATAAAATATTCAATCAAAAACATGAGCACGCTATGAACACAATGAGGTCTTGGATCTTTTTCAATTGAATTTAGTTCCCTGCAATTTAGTTCACTTGAGGCATAATAACTATTCAGTTACATAATTCAAACCACAAAATATCTCAGGATTTCATAATTTATGCCATAAAATATCTCACATCCAAGGAATAAAGCATTTCATAGACTTGTACACATTCTGGTATTGAATAATACATTGTTTTAAAGGTCTTCAAGGTTTAGCAACAGTTATTAATTTCAACTATTCATTTGTGTTCACTTCACCGTGTTGACTTAATATTCAGATAATATGCTTTGATTAACAGCATTCAAATGAGTTCACTGTATTCAAATAAAAAACAAATATGCAGGAAAAAGATACAAATTACAAAAGCTCAAAATACAAGACTCTCATTTTCTCTGTGGTACCATTGTTTGAAGCCTGATGACCAATTCCCTTTGGCAGCTTTAACAGAAATGGTCAATTACATAAGCATAGGCGATGCTATTGAAGTAGCACAGTAACTAACACTTCCAGCTGCCTTTGAATGACATTTCAATTGAAATGATTTCATAGTGTAGTGGAGTCAATTAGTTCCCTAATAGCTAGCAGCTTAGCTGGTAATGTGGTAGTTGAACGCTTGTGCTTGTGTTTGAATATCATGGCTGAGTGAGTGAGGTTAGAGTTAAAGCTACGTTCATCTGTATCTGACCTTGCTCAGTTGGTGACAGGGTCAAACATTTCTCATTAGAGGTGAACATACGTTCCAGAGTATCAAAATCATACATCAGAAAGGTCACCAGCTGCATAATGAACTATGAAATGTCAATTCTATTACTTCACATTTAAATATTGTACTTTTTGTTGCTAGGGGGAACACAAGTGATATTTATTCCTTTCCTGCAAGGCCTAAAGCAAAGATTGCTCTTCATCTGGCTGTAAATGTGGCCCATTTCTGGGCAGTAACGTAATAAATTAGAGTAATAAACTTACTTCCCCAGTCATAACCTTAACTTTGCCAAGACCACGTTCCTTAAATCCTATCATCCAAATGTAAACATTACATATTAAACCACCATATTTAGCATAAGCAGAACTTTTAACAGCAGTGGGGGATGGGGAAAAAATCTGCCAATTTCCTGCATGATAATTTATATTTGTTCATGCAAAGAGAGCTACATATCCTTCCTCCCAGAAGATATGTCTACACAAGTAGGGGTGGTGGGGGAAGCATGGAAGCCACAGCATTATATCAAAAGGGCATCCAAAGGAGAATGTTAATAATGATCCCTCTAAAACAATTTCCATTAATTTTCGGCCGCATCACCAGGGAGTAATATCTACATGCCCGAGGCAGGTTTAAATTGCCCAGACAGCCTGTGAAAAGTACACTGCCTCCCTAGTGTCCACCAGCAGCAAAGCATGAGCAAGGCCTCTGGAGAACACACACTATCTGAGCCTATTACCACCAAGCAGTGACACTGAGGAGGCGGAATGGAGGAGTCTCCAGCAGAAGATCCCCGCTGTTTGTCAATGAGGAATGGAAGCCAATTATAGGAAAAATATGAAGTGCCTTGTAAATGTACTGGGACAAAGAGAAGAGTTGTTTATTATGAGCAACAGAAAGTGCCCTACATTTAGTGTATGTGCTTCTCAGTTAGCAAGGGATCATTAAAAAAATGCACCACATTAGTGCACAAAGATACATTTGTGGCAAACATTGGATTCAATTCATAACTGATATAAAAGAGATGACAATTTTGTTATGAAAATGTTCATCTAAAAAAATAAAACCAAGATCTAATTCAGAATTCAGCACTCATCTGATCTGACATACTGGTGGAGAGCAAAGGGAGCACTTCTTCCAATACAATGTCACAGCTACGACCGATACGATCTAGACATTTAATATTCTGAAGCTTTGCCAAAGTGCATCTCCCAAAGACAACGGGTCACCTACTTAATCTGAACAAACGCTGGTCTGAGCAATAGGGGCTTCGTCGAGAGGAGCAGGATGCGAGCCAGCAAATGTCATCGATCAGCAGGGGGATCTTCATAGACTGCAGCCTGGTGACAAGCCATCCTGTGGCATGGTGGCACTCGTTCTGTAAAGGCAGATCATGCAGAATGGCCGGTCAGAGTGGACACATCTCCTGGGCATCGGCGCACCTGCCGACCTGTCTGCAGTCACGGCTTAACAGGAGCACCCTGAGTGTTTGTCCTTGCATTTGGCTAGAAATGCCAGCACTGATCAAGGGAACCGTGAAGCTAATGAACACATCGAATTTAAATCATATCTTTGTAGGACACTCATAGTTAAACATTTCTTGGTTTAAACCTGATACACTTACCATTCACGTCCTGAGAACTCTGTTGCTAGGCAACTGAGGAAATATGGATGTCGAGTATGAGCTAGCTTATGACTGAGGCTGACAATTTATCTACCTAGTCTTTAAAACAAACAATGTAAACACCCAGTGATGCTGGAAATCACATAGAACCATCAGGAATACCAACATTTCCCTCAGATTTGCTGGTAAATTGCAAAAAAACAAACAAACAAAAAAACCAACATATTTACACTTAGCATTGACTGAACACCAAGCTTGTGAAGGTAGGACGCAACAATGCGTCACAATTCAACTATTAAAGTCATGAATATATGAATACCATATACCAAGTGTGGAGTCTTCTTAAAAACAAACAAACAAACAAAAAATCCCCATCTTATTATTATCATCATATATTATAGAAAATAAAGTATTCTAACTTCCGTTAACTTTCCCTTGTATATAACTAGGCCCATTTTCGAATCTAGTTTCCAGGGAGATGAGAGCTGGTGGGGGAAATGTCTGTGACTAGTGAAGGGGGGAGCAAGACATAGTCTGGCTCAGGCTGTCTTTAGAGAGAGGACACTCATGTCTTTATGGCCGTCCAGGGAGCAGCCTGTCCATGTCAGGGGGGTAATGAAGCAGAACAGGGCCCAAGGACAACACGAAATGCGTACACTACAAACAAAGCGCTGTGCCTTTCCCCTGCCTCCTTCACACCATCTCTCTTTTAGGCAGGAGTCCTTTCAGCCAAATTGCTCTCTGTCTCTCCTGGCTTTGCCCACCATCTCTGTGACTCTGCCTTGAACACTCACAAATAGCAACATAACCTGAATGTGTCTCATCCTTCGTCATTCAGACAGCCTCTGTCATTTAGCGTAATGCAGGACAATAAGTCTCATGCCTCTCCCTCTCTGCGGGCCATGAGATGACATGTCCCGTGAATGGAGACACACATTTGTAAGTAACCATGCAAGGGCGTGATTTCTCAGTCTGCCACAGCCGGAGCCAGGAAAGACAAAAGCGCAGCGGCTAGGTCTAAAAAGGACGTTTTAGCTGGGGATAAGAGTGAGCAGGAGCAGCTTAATGGGGCCGGGCCCCTGGCAGCGGGAGAGTCAGGGCAAGTCTGAGTGCCTGAGAGGATTACGCTGCAATGAATTTAGAGAATCGCCCCAGTGAACCTCCCCTCCCTGGATGGGATTTGCTTCTGGATGTCAGCACGGCGGATACATCCATAGAGAGGCGAATAGAGTGAATATGGGGAGGCATTCGAGCAATTACCAGACTCTGCCCTCTGAAAAAAAAAGGTTGAAGAGAGAAAACAGAAAATAGTGGAGAGCATGAAACCCCAAGATGGAAAAGGAGAGTGAGAGAGAGAGAATGTGTGCAAGGGCAGATTTCTCACCCGCAGAGCCATGTCCTATTTACCTCAGTGTAGCTCTGCCTCACATCTGATTACATCCTGCCCTGGGAGACAATAAAATCCTACTGTCAAAGGTTATTTAACAGGAATGCGATGCTGAACCATTCCTTGTCCTTGTCACACCTAACCTCAGGCAACTGTACAGCAGGACATATGTCTACCGATGTTTTCAGTATTTATCAATCAAATGTCTTTGAGATTTCAATGCACTCTTGAATGAATACTGACTGCTATCTATTCAAATGTTATGGAAAACAATTCAGCATAATTCATATGATAAACCTCTCATAAATCATTATTCAAAATGGATTCAAATGATGGAGTGGTCTTAAAATATTCAGCGTCAGAATATACAGGGAAATACAGGAACCCTCCTGAGAGACAACCAATTAAATCAGTTATTAAATTCTTTTTAATTTCAATTGTCACTTAAGGACACCCAAGTACACAGACAACCAGCATATGGTAATTTAAAATATATTAAATTTGCATGACGATACAATGTACATGGTCATTTACTTTTCATCAACAATCCCACAGAAATTGTGAAAAACGGGTGCTAGGCACACATGACTGTGCATGGAGAGTCACCTCCATAGAAACAAATGGAGGCGTTGAGCTCATAAGTCAGAGAAGTGGCGTTGCTTTGGGCAGTAATGACAGGACTGTGGCAGCCTGAATCCCCAGTCATGGCTGCCTGATGTGATGAATGGCTGCCGCTGCCAGGGAGTGCGGGACCTGGGCAGCTTCAACCAATCGATATGCACCACAGGAAACACCTTGCATTTTAAACAGGACCTCTCTTATGTCTCCAGGCCCCAAATGTGTGAGGAAAGACTGAGACGAGAAGCCTGTGCATGCAAGTGTGAGAGCATGGCTGAGCTAAGGGACCTCATGTCAGCAAAACCAAGGTCGACGAGCCTCAACAAGTAGCCAAAGGGCTGAGCAAGATGGATTTTGAATCCGCTCTTTAAGGATTAGAATCTATTCTTCGACTAGTCATGTTAGCAGAACAAGCTAAGTTGGAAGACCCTGTATAATGAGGCTTGTAATGGAGATATTGAATACTTTGTGTCCTGTGTGCTCAGGACCTTCACTAAGAGTCAGCGTGACCATCTAGGCTAAAATATAAGGAGAATGGTTGTAGAGTCAGGTTTAGTCAATACAACTAAATTGATTTGCATCATTGGGTTGCTGATTCATAAAAATCACTGACCATAAATAAAACATGAAGCCAAAAGGCAAAAAAAATTACGGTAATCCTGAATTCCCTCCTCTCGGAGCGAAAAAAGGAATTGTTAATGTATTCAATTTGAGAAGCCAAAGTGAAATACAATTCAGGTTTGGTGTGAATGAATGAATTAATCTAAGGCATGAGGGAGAGCAAAAAATAACCCAAATAGCAAACCGGACAAGCTAATGGTTGGAAAAGGAATTACAGTTCAATTGCACTGTCTGATCCATGCTTGTTAATGGAACAGAGGCCTTTCACTAAGGTGGACAGCTCCCAGATTTGATCTGATTCCTGAGAGAGGCTCATTTTGCCCCTCGTCTTATGCATTTAAAACTCCATTCACCAGTCGCACTTAATGGAGGAGGACAGTAGAGGTGGATAATAGAGGTGATTAAGAACAGTCATTCACTCTTCTATTTAAGAAAAGGCAGGATAAAAGAATAAAATAAAGTAAAACTAAATTAAAATACATTTATACATCTATAGATGTAGATTGCATAGCAGTTAATTAGATTATCACAATAGATGTCAAAATGATTGCCATATTTAAAAGGATGCATGTGTATCAAATGAGCTGAGTCTGTGTGTGCCATTTATAAACAAACCCCCTCAGGAGCTTATCTGCCAAAACAATCCCAGTTCCAACAGAAATGGAGCGTTTTCATTTTGGTACCCCATTTATTTTAGGGAGCCGGGTCTTGGCAGAGAACCAGGCGACAAGCGAGCGTGAGGGAAGTGACGCTGATTGTGTTTCTTCTAATTAAACCCTGGTTGACCTTGGTGTTGGGAAACCATTAGTTTTCAGTTGTAATCATCCCACCACAGCAATTACATCCTATTTGGTCCCACTTGCATTTGTGAGATTGCCCTGAACAATAAGGAAGTGTGCTGGAGAAAAGCATGGAAGCAGAAAAAGGGGTTTGGGACTGCAGTGTGTAAAGCCTGAACGGTGATGTGCCAGTCATGCAGCCTAGCACAGGAGGAGTACAAGAGGACGGAGATGGTGGAATCCATATTAGTGACACAGAGATTAGATGGTGATCAGTGGAATTACTTTGACTTTACAGCATAAATGCTTGATAACATACTGTATGTATGTCTTTTCTATAGATGTCTTTTGCTTACTCACATCTGTCTGTTTATGAACAGAATAAATTGCTTCTTATGTAAGGGCAAAATAATCAACAATGGGGTGGTGTGATGCAAAGCATCCATGTGCAGGCCATTACCACCCTAAAGTTAATTATTTTCCTATAACAGCTTCACCCAAGTGTTTTAATCCTCTTATACCACAGCAATTTGCCAATGCAAAATTTTATTTATTTACTTTTTTCAACATTTGTTAATGAACAGCACATCATATATTTTAACTATTTAACATTATATTTAACATTGTGGAACATCTGTTCCTGTTATCACATATATTATAGTAGCTATAAACAGCCATTCCCTTAGCAGCCTTTATTGTTTCTCTCTTAAAGTTAATAATACAGAAAAATACAGTTTGGCTAGTTACTCAGAAATTAACAAAATAAACAAAACACATCATATTCCATCTTGAAGACTCTCCCATGGTGGAGAGCTTCACCTTTGACTAAAAGGTGCTAACACTGGAGACTCATTCCATAAAATATAAATAAATATTATGGTGGATACACCACAAAAAGATTTATGTGGTGTATCAGCCATAAAAGTCCCTGTGCATGAGTTGTTACTAGAGAAATTCTAGAGTATTAGAACATACAGTATATGGCCAAAGGTTTGTGGACTCCTGACCATCATGCCCATATGTGCTTGTAGAAAATCCCATTCCATATTATTCCTCCTTTGCTGTTATAATAACCTCCACTCTTCTGGGAAGGCTTCCCACTAGATTTTGGAACGTGTTTGTGGGGATTTGTGCTCATTCAGCCACAAGAGCATTAGTGTGGTCAAGCACTGATGTTGGGTGAGGAGGTCTGGGGTGCAGTCAGAGTTCCAGTTCATCCCAAAGGTGTTCAGTGAGGTTGTGGTCAGACCTCTGTGCAGACCACTCGAGTTCTTCCACTCCAACCTTGGCAAACAATTTCTTCATGGAGCTTGATTTGTGCATAGGAGCATTGTCATGCTGGAACAATTGGACCCCTTGGTTCCACTGAAGGGAAATTGTAATGCTACAGCATACAAAGACATTTGAGACAATTGTGTGCTTCCTACTTTGTGGCAACAGTTTGAGGAAGAACCACATATGGGTGTGATGGCCAAGTGTCCACATACCTTTGGCCATATAGTTTATAATCATACAAGACGCAGAAATTGTGGTCATGATACATAGCAGGGGTCAAGGCGCAGGCTTATCCAAATACATAAACTAATACACAGCTACGGGTCAAAACAAAGAGAGAGTTAGACCACATAAAAACACTGATA
Source organism: Cranoglanis bouderius (assembly GCA_023630585.1). Lineage (NCBI taxonomy): Eukaryota > Metazoa > Chordata > Actinopteri > Siluriformes > Cranoglanididae > Cranoglanis > Cranoglanis bouderius. The sequence continues at coordinate 9,767,665 of CM042543.1, forward strand.
CATTTGACGAAACTTTGCAAGGAACAATGACACCTAGAGGATATAACAAGACAAACTAACAATGTAGCAAACACAGAACAGGTGTGTACAGTTGATTAACACACCAATGACAGGACAGGGTGGAGACAGGACTAAAACAGAAAAAAGAACATGCCATAATAAACAAAAACAACACAGAACCCAAAAGAAAACACATGACACAAAACAATGTTTGTCAAGGGAGAATTCCTGACACTGACCAATCAGAATTAAAACGGTGCTGTGGTATAAGTTTTAGATATCTCCCAAAATCATATCCACTACCTCTACTACAAAACCAAACAAAGGTGAAAAAAAAAGTTAGAGTCCTTCTAACTGAAAGAAGTGGTGAATGATTTACAATGGAAAATGGCAACCAAGCATTTTAGTGAACCCAGCCAAAACCCTGTGCTCTGCCCTGTGCTCTCAAAAATGCACATGATCCAAGCATAATATCTGCAGGCTGAGACCACCTGTGTGCCTCTGGGCTGTCTTCATCGTATGATGTTTGCTCTGAGCTCTGGGCTTCAGGGAACTTTGCAGCCAAAAACAGCAGCACACCAGGGCTTGAGAACCATTAGAGATAATGACTGCATATTATGTAGGCGATAAAACTTGAAGCTCAGCAGTTCTGTGTAGGCTTTCCAAAACCCGGTAACAGGATCCTACCTCAGAGCCCCATCGGTAATCTGAGCTCTTTTTCCCTTTCCTCTCTTGTGCCAGTGAAGCTGCCACTATGGTTAATGAGAGGTGCTCCATCATTCCTAAGTAGGTGATAATGTGTGTCATTTAAGAGGCCTTGGAGTGCGCACACTCTGGGGTGTAGCAGCCCTCCACCCCAAAGGGCCTTGAAGGCAGAGGATTCTATTGTATAAGGCAAAAAGTAGAAGGGGATTGCAGTTGCAGTATTATTGAGAGTGGGTATAATAAGTGTCAGGCAGTGTTCATTCTTACATTTAATGTAAGTGGGGTGCTCCTTTTTACCCTTAAATCTGATTTTAGTCACCTAATTCAAGAGAAACTCCTTGCCATAGTTCCATAGGCACAAGGTTTCCACTGATTTTATACATTTTGTTTTAAATGGGGAGGGTGAAGGCTGACACATGTTTAATTTGTAACCTGTGAAGCCAGTCAACTGCTTCTTTTCAGATTACAGCTCATGCAGCATAACACACATGGAGGAAAGAGCTATCTGCCCTCTTCTGCATTCATGATCTTACAGATGCCCATGATTGGCTAGTTTCACTAGGATTGACAGTTGAGAGAGAGTATGCCAACCCTCCCACACAGAGAGCACAGCCAATTTTGCTCCCTTGGCTCCTGACCATAGATGCCTGCCAAATTGCGATATCCAGATGCAACAGATGCTTGTTGTGCCACGTGGGAGTTGAGATGACAGTGGCAAAGAAAAACTCCCTGAGATGACATGTAGAAAAAACCTTTATAGGAACCAGACTCAAAATGAAACCCATACTCCTGGGAGACATTGGATAGTGGGATTATTACTCATTAGAGGATACAGTTGTAGGAGAGTAAAGACAAACAGTATTGAGTGTGTTGAAAGGATGTTCATTATGAGCATAGTTTGAATATCCTGGGAGTCCAGGGATGAGCACAGGGCAGTATTTATGATTTATGATTACAGCAGCAGTTCTTAGGTACAAATCTACAGGTGCGTTTATTTACTGCAAAGGTGCAAAGGTGAAACTGTTTTTGGGAAGCGCAAATCGTTAGAGTATCCAGAGCAGATGAAGTTGAGTCACGTAATGCCAGGGTCAATAATACAAATAATTCATAACTCCATGCAATTATACAATGAAATAATTCAACCTGTTAAATGACCTCGCTCTTCTTTCCTAATCTGAAGTACTTCATTGCAGAGTAGGAATATTAGTATAAATATTCATTGTGCTTACTGCATATGCATTTGTTGGTATTTAAACTCTCCCATTACATCAATTCATGCATGAAAGTACACTGATCAGCTATAACATTAAAATCACCTGCCTAATATTGTGTAGATCCCCCTTGTGCCACCAAAACAGCTCTGACCCGTCGAGGCATGAACTCCGCGAGACCTCTGAAGGTGTGCTGTGGTATCTGGCACCAAGACGTTAGCAGCAGATCCTTTAAGTCCTTTAAGTTGTGATGTGGGGCCTCCATAGATTGGACTTGTTTCTCCAAAACATCCCACAGATGCTTGATCAGATTGAGATCTGGGGAATTTGGGGGCCAAGTAAACACCTTGAACTCTTTGTGATGATCCTCAAACCATTCCTGAACAATTTTTGTAGTGTGGCAGGGTGCATTATCCTGCTGAAAGAGGCCACTGATACACTGTGTGTTCTGACACCTTTCTATCATAGCCAGCAACTTTTTCAGCAAATTTTTGGTACAGTAGCTCGTCTGTGGGATCAGACCAGATGGGCTAGCCTTTGCTCCCCAAACGTATCAGTGAGCCTTGGACGCCCATGTCCCTGTCCCCGGTTCACCGGATGTCCTTTCTTGGACCACTTTTGGTAGGTAGTAACCACTGCACCCCACAAGACCTGCTGTTTTGGAGATGCTCTGACCCAGTCGTCTAACCATCGCAGTTTGGCCCTTGTCAAAGTTGCTCAGATCCTTACTCTTTCCCATTTTTCCTGCTTCCAACACAACAATTTCAAGAACTGACTGTTCATGTGCTGCCTAATGTATCCCACCGCTTGACAGGTGCTACTGTAACGAGATGGTATTCACGTCACCTCTCAGTGCTTTTAATGTTATGGGCGATCGATATTTACCTAATGGCATTTAATTACTAACTACAAACATCTTAAAGTCATTATTACACCTCGATACCTGACAATGCATTATATCCCGTTTTGGCTTATTATTTAGTTATTCATCTTAAAGCATATTATTCAGTAACTACAGTGAAATGGATAAGCTAAATACCTATCAAATGCTCCTGAGAGTTGAAGTGGTTAAACTATTCAAGGTTAAAATATTGGCAAGTGCCTAAAGTTAAATCTCAACACAGCAAAAATAAAACACCAACTATTCTGAATAAGCTCTGCTGATATTTACCGAACAAAAAGGACTTGTGATCAATGAGAAGAAATCCATAAAACTGCTGCATAAAGTTCACGCTTGAGCTCATTCATCAACAAGAAGCTGAAGAGAGATGTATACGCATAGTGCAGTCTGAAGAAGAGCTCTGGCTCTTAGCCAGCACGCTATTATCAAGCCGCATCTTCAGAGATGGATGGGAAAGCTCTTGTACAGGCCTTTAGATTCTCACTCGCCACTCAAAGGAGAGACAAAACGCACCACTTGACCTTAATCTGCCCAAGTGCGAGCTACTGAGAAATGACATGCAACCTCAAAGGTAAAGGACAATGGGGTTTCTTCTCTGTTTCTGAAAGCCAATTTATAGCCACAAGAGAATTTTTCAACAGAGAGAGCACTCTGCTATGCTACACTGGTGCTTTTTTTCTCACTTCAGCTGAGATGAGGAGTGGATAGTGGCCTTCAGTATTATAGTCCTCTGCTGAATATTGTCCTCTGTGATTTGAATGGTGACACCATATAAGGCATACAGCTCCCTGAAAAGTAGTATATGAGGCATGATGCACTGCAATATCAACTAGATTTCAGATATCATTTGAACTGCACACAAGACATAAAATCAGATAGTGTAAATATCAAGCAGCACATACACGTCTCTGCTTGGATATCAGTGTTTCAGCTGCAAAGTGTATCTATTAATAGCTTAATTACAGTTTTAATGACTAATTATCACAACATAACTGCATTTTTCCAACAATGGGAGATTAAGCACCTCCATAAAGCCATTGATTTGTGTAGAGTTTCTGCTGGTTTGGCTATTGAGACATTATAAAAGCGATATTACACTGCGCATGTATAGTAAGTGTATGGCGAGAGTGATGTGTGAAGATATGTGCGAGAGTGATGTATAAGTCTATGGTGAGCGTGAAACATCCAGTGAGCAGCAGTTCTGTTGACGCCGGAAATGCCTTGTTGATGAGAGAAGTCAGACGAGAATGGTTCGAGCTGACAGGAAGGCTACAGTAACTCAAATAAGCACTCTTTACAACCATGGTGAGCAGAAAAGCATCTCAGATCACACAACACATTGAAGCTTGAGGCAGACAGGCTACAGTAGCAGAATGGCACATCGGGTTTCACTCCTGTCAGCCAAGAACAGGAATCTGAAGCTACAGTGGGCACAGATGCACTGAAATTGGACAGTTGAAGATTGGAAAACGATACGGTGAGCAGGGGTACAGGTGTTCCTATTAAAGTGGCGAAGAGTAAAGAGTTTATCTTTTAATCAACAAATCAACACAGTCTAATAATTCAAATTCCCACAGTTTAATGTGTATAATTTGATTTTGCGTCAGGCTGCTGTGTGAATGAGTTCAGCCAGTTTGAGTAACTGTACATCTTACAGAATGTCAGGAATTGGAAGTGGAGGCAGATGCAAGTGCAGGTAATTTATTGTGGAAAGTACAACAAACAAAACAGTGAAAACAAGAACCATCAACATGAACTGTGGAAACTTGGCAAGAAACATACAGACTATAAATGATACCATGGCACAAACATTACTACAAATGACAATATAGATGCTGAAAAAATGGAACTTAAATAGTGACACTGATTAGGTGAAGCAGGAAACAGGTGTGAGTGATCACTGAACATGTGGCAAGATCATGTGACATGCAGGGGCTGATGGGTAATGTAGTTCTGAACCATTCTGTGCTACCATGACACTGAAGCTGTTGTTCTGTTAAAAGCATGAGGACATGCATATTTAAGGATTGCAAGCAGAGACACTGCACATAAATAAATTATTCGGTATTTAGTTATTTGTTAATAATGAATATTCAGATAGTGTCCCTGAACACAATTTTCTTAGATTTGAGATGTTTAAATTTTAACGCTCTTTGTAAATGCTAGTGCTTAGCTTTAATTAAAAAGAAGAGAAAAAAAATAAATGTCAAGAATAGAACACAATTGAGTGTGATCCACTAGGAAAATAATTAATGACGGGGTGGTGTGATGCGAGCCAACACAAAGCAAAATTACTGTGTCCAATACATAAGTCCCTCTTAAAGTTGCTACTATAGTAACAATAATGTAATCAACACTTTTTGACCAATCAGAATTGAGAATTTAACAGTGCTGTGGTATAAAATAATTATAATTAGTTAGCAGTATTTGGCCTAGCTTTAGGATTGCTACTGTACATATCCAGAAGCCCAATAACACCAGCTCACACAACCCCACTGAAAGCTACCTTATCTTACCTTACCTTACCTTACCTTACCTTACCTTACCTTGTATTTAAAGGATGTGACATCCCATACAATACTAATCTTGAATTATAGAGATGCTGTTAATGTTAACCAACATAACTGTCAGGCAGGTGTTTTTTCTATTCCGGCTAAACATTATACTCGAACATTCAGTTGACTAACTGTAGATTCGGAAGCTTATTTTTTTCTTTCTCCATTAGTCATGACACACAAAGATAGATGAACTAATACAATTTTTTAGAGTTATAAACACACACCATAAGGCACAGGTAGAAAACTGAAGTCTTTAAAGCAGGCTGGCAAGACGTGTTGTCAGCTCTTATAGCTTAACACTAATGGAGGCTCAGTAAGGCCATTTCATCTCGCCTTTGTTGCGGAGGCGTCTAGACCCCAGACACTCGAGCCAGCCGATATGTAGCTGCGTTTTTTCCCCCTTGCCACTCATGCAATTGCCTCCATTTAGCCTGTCAGACTGCCTAGGCAAGTGCTGTTTCTCCTTTGGTTAAGATGGAGTGTTCTTTTGCTTTTCTCTGATAAAGTGCGGCCATTCACAGGTAGGGGTTGTCTGAGGTGTTTCTGTGTGACAGAGCAAGCAGCTCAGCAGGGGTTCTTTATTCTACTCTCAGCACCTAGCGGTAACACATTCAAAAACAGGCAAGCTCTGGGACACACAGAGGCCAAAATGATAATTTTACCCAAACTTATATTCATGTATTCAAACTAACCCTGCCAAAACAGCAGGAGGATAGACATTTGAAGTGTATGTGGGGCTCAATAACACACGCTACATAGCATGTCCAAGTTTCAGTTGTATAAAGTAGGAAATAATTGTAAGGGCCAGGAACAGGCTGGAACTACATTCTGGCACACAGAGTAACCCTCTGTAAAATGTAAAAATGTCCAAACCCACTGGCACTGTGACACAAAAATAACAAAATATTGTGTTTCACAGGAAAAAAGTAAGAATCAGTCATGTTTCATCTTTAACAGATGTTGCCAAGTTTATTGTCCAGAGTATAATTTGATCACTTCAAATCAAATTGATTTTAACAGTGCTAGTGATTTAATTGTCCATGGTCATTAAAAACAAACAAACAAAAACTTAAATGTGATAATCTGACATTTAATGAAGTTCTCATTGTGTCCAAATTGGTTTATCAGATTATATGTAAAAGTACCTAGCTAGTTGGCTTGGTTAGGTTAACTAGCCAGCTAGCTAGTACACAGTGTTGATGTCGTGAACACAAATTCAATGATAGCTGTGTGAAAACCACTAGCTAAGTGAATTCTGCCAAATGAACACAAACAGTATTCAATTCAGTATACAATGGTGACTTTTTAGCTTGCAATTGAGAGTTACAATAACTCAGTTGGGACTTTATCTCGTAATTGAGTTATTTTCATGTTAGATAGATAGATAGATAGATAGATAGATAGATAGATAGATAGATAGATAGATAGATAGACAGATCACTTTATTCATCCCAGAGGGAAATTCACCTTTTACAGCAGCGCAGAGAGTTAGAAGTGTATTAAAAGTGTTTTAACGTTATAAATGAAACAAATAAGAATAAATATACATATTTCATATATTCATCCCAGCAGATTTGAGTGGAATTGAATTGGCAATGCAGTGCAAACATTAACTAAACCATGAGAAAAACACTGAAGTAAAGTGGTGGTGCATATACATATGGATATGGATACTGGATAATGGATGGTGGTAGTTCAACTATTGTGGTGATGAATGTACATATGGATATGGATAATGGATGGTGGTAATTTGACTATCGTCCAGTGAGCTTATCCTAAGATTAGCTTAGTGCAAATAGTGTCCCAGCACAGTGATGAGCTGTTGTATGGTTTTATCGCAGTTGGTACAAATGACCTCCTATGCTGCTCCTTTCTACAGCAGAGCTGAATGAGTCTTCTACTAAAGGAGCTCTGCTGTTTAACTAGTATGGCATGGAGGGGATGCTGTCAAGAATGGCTGAGTTTTGTGAGTGTCCTCTTTTCCACCACCTCAAAACTGTCCAGAGAGCAGTCCAAGATCGAGCCAGCCTTCTTGATCAGTTTGTTGAGGTTTTTTTTTGCATCTCCAGCTCTAATGCTGCCCTCCAGCATACTGCTGCAAAGAAGACTGCACTGGCTACCACAGACTGGTAGAAGATTTCTAACATCTTTCTGCAAACATTAAAGGACCTGAGCTTCCTCAAAAAGTCTGCTCACCCCTTTCTTGTATACAGCCTCTGGGTTGACCTTCCAGTCCAGGTTGTCGAGATGGGCACCAAGGTATCTGTAGGTGTCAACCTGTTCAACATCCTAACCCATGATGGTAATGGGGCTGGTTGCAGTTCTCTTCCTCCTGTAGTCCACCACCATCTCCTTGGTCTTGGTCACATTGAGGAGCAGATGTTTCTTTCCACACCACTCAACAAAGTTGTTCACCAGGTCCAGGTACTCCTCTTCCTGTCCGTCCCTTATTCACCCGACAATTTTCTGATTTCATCAGAAAATTTCTAAAGATGCCAGAGATCTGACCTGTACTGAAAGTCTGGGGTGTATATGGTGAATAGGAAGGGGGAGAGCACAGTTCTCTGTGGTGCTCCAGTGCTGCTCAGCAGGCGCTCAGACAGACAGGCTCCCAACCGCACAAACTGGGGTCTGTCCGATAGGTAGTCAGTGATTCAGGAGATCATGGACATGTCCACATGCATTCTTCTCATCTTATCTATCAGCAGAAGAGGTTGGATGGTGTTAAATGCACTCGAGAAATCAAAGGAAGTGATTCTCACCGTGGTGTTGTTGTAGTCCGGATGGGAGTGGGCCCTTTGAAGTAGATATATGGCTGCATCATCTACGCCTACCTGTGGCTGGTAAACAAACTGCAGAGGGTCCAGAAAAGAGCTGACTTGAGGTCTTAGATAGAACAGCACTAATCTCTCCAGGCCCCTCATTATGTATGATGTGAGGGCTACTGGTTTATAATCGTTCAGGGTGGAGGGAGTTGTCTTCTTTGGAACAGGAAACAGGCAGCTCTGGCACCCACCCTGCACACTGTTCTTCAGAAAAATGCACATTCTTTGGTTTTCCAGCATCTTCTGCATATTTGGCCCCTTTCCAACAGCGGCTACATGATGTTGAGATCCATCTTTTCACACTGAGGACAACTGAGGGACTCGTACACAACTATTACAAAAGGTGCAAACATTCACTGATGCTAACCCATGTTACCTCAACAAGGGAACATGATACATTGAGAGCCAGGGGGATGTAAACTTTTGAACAGGGTGATCAGTGTAAATTGTTATTCAGTTATTACTGTATCTTGAGGACTATGTGTAAACATCTATTATGTGAAACAGCTTATTTGTGGTAGCACTAAATAAAAAAGTAAAATGCAATTTTTATGATTTTATTATTATTTTTTAAAAATTATTAACATTTTACAGATTCTGCAAGGCATATGTAAATTGATGGCCTCAACTGTATCATATAATTGTGAGTTTTTATCTTGCAAATACTTTTTAATATCATACAGTTGCTAACATAACCCAGCAGTGTGTAAACAAGCAGTATAACCTACCTGAAGTATTCTTTTCAGTGAGAATTTGCCACTCTGGGAGAATATTTTGGGTTTGGAGTCATGGTGTGGCTTGGTTAGCGGTTGGGGGTTCACCTAATAAACAGGAGTATGAAGTCACAGTATGAAGTCACATGAGTCAACTCATGTCCCAATTGATTTGCTTAATTAATTTCAGCTTGATATTAGTGTGGAGAGTCTAAATGTTACCTATGTACAGTAGGTTAACTCTATGTTAATGTCAATGTTAACTCACTGATCAGTGATGTGAGATCTAAGTGAAACTGCAAATTCCTTCTCAGTCACTATCAGAGTTCCACCACTTTCCAGATTTCACTTTAACTCCTGATCAAGGCACATTAACTTTATATGCATGACAACATATTTGGTAAACAGTGTTTATTCCGTGAAGCCAAAGGATGGAGCAGAGTCTCCAACACACACACACACACACACACATACGCACACACGCACGCACGCACACACACACACACACACACACTGAACATCATACAAGTAAATGTAACCAGCTTTTATTATTATTAAAGAATTTTAAATAATATCTTACAAAGAGAGCATTGCTTTAAAAAAAAAAAAAGTAAGTTGCAAAGTAATTAAACAGCACAAACTTCAATGAAGCTATAACTTTGAGAAAACGCTGGACTCTAATTAGAAGCCTGTCACATGTGCGCTTCCAGTGAGCGTGTAACACCGGGACTGATGCTATCATTAGAGAGGACCGTCCCTTTGAGCTGGTAACTCTTTCAAGTTTCCCTCTATTCCACTGCATGCTAGCCAACAGGTGTATTCACGAGATTGTTTAAACTTCATTAAAACCAAACGAGCGTCTACACTCTCTAGTTGCCCTAAAACCTACAGAACAAATGAACACTTCCAGATGGAACATGTGAATGCAAGACTGCTTTCATCTGCAGTCACACAGATGAAAAGCAGGTGAGCATTAACAAGGACTTATTGGATGTGTGTGCATCAGGAGAATCATATTGATCCGATTTACTGAAAGCCTGCTCCTCTAGACTCAGGATAACACCATCATAGTATGGTATCAGGAACTCAGCAGCGGGGTATAGACTAAGGCACAATTAAAAAAAAAAAAAAAAAAAAAAAAAAAATCAGTAATCTGCAAGAAAAAAAAAATCTTACAAAATTTAACACAGATCTTCAAGGATAATGTTGTAAAGTAGGTTCACTGGGTAACACCATGTACAATAATCATGTGAATTTCTTCAATATATTTCCTTGTACAAAAGTCAGAAATATAAGGCAGAACTTGTCTTCAGAAAAAAAAAAAGTTTATTAACTCTAATTTATTAAGTAACGAATAAAAGACAGCAGGGTTTACTGTTATAGTAAAATAATCAATGACAGGGTGGTGTGATGCAGTCAAATGTGAAGCTGACTCACTTTTAAAACCCCAGTGTTAAAACCCCAGTTATTCCACAAACAACACATTCTGAAGTGGTTTATTCTTTTTATACCACAGCAATTTAAAAATGCTTTCATTTCATTTATTAATTATTATTAAAATGCAAAAATTTCATTTATTAAAGAATTATACATTACAGTACCTTGAACCATTTATAGTTACATTTGACATAGTACAATCATGAGACAAGATTTTTATCATCACTTATGTTATAGCAGTTATAAACAGTCTTTTTTTTTTTTTTTTGCTAAATTAATAAAACAAAAACAAACAAACAAAAAATAAGACATAAATAAAGCAGCTTGTCATGTTACAGAGAAGCACAAATTCCTCCGTCCTGAAGACTCTCCCCTGGCAGAAAACTTATTGTCTGTTACTGCTGCTCCTTCCATAAATGTAAAAAAAAAAATTACAGAATGCTTCACCATATTTACAATTATATATTTTTCTTTGTTAAATAAGAATAGCTTTTTAAATACAATTATTATTAGGCAAGCCTATAATTTTAATTGGACAGCACTATTGTCAGAGCTGCGATCCAAAGATTTTGTTGTTGTCTTTAATTCAATTCAATTCAATTCAATTTTATTTGTATAGCGCTTTTAACAATAGACATCGTCACAAAGCAGCTTTACAGAGATACATAATTTTTGGATCTAAATTTTAATTCGATAAATTTATCCCCAATGAGCAAGTCAGTGGCGACGGTGGCAAGGAAAAACTCCCTGAGACGACATGAGGAAGAAACCTTGAGAGGAACCAGACTCAAAAGGGAAACCATCCTCATCTGGGTGACACTGGATAGTGTAATTAGAAGTAAATCTCTTCTATAACTGTATGATACATGATATAAAGCGCAACTGTGTAGTCAGGAGATTCGACACAGTCTCAACATGAAGTCTATTTTGCTGAAATCATGAACTGTCCACCGATGGAGACCCGAGCGCAAAGTCTGTTTGTGAATTATTTGTGGAGGCTGTCCATATGGGCCCATCCTCAGCAACAGCGAGCGACCCCCAGCGATGAGAACCCCAGAAGCAGGGCACCAGGATGGGCCAGGTCGTTTCAGAGAGAAGAACGGGTCAGGCCCATTGCCACCCCAGGAGCAACACGCGTAGAACTTGTGATGTGACGATTTGATGTTGGCATCGTCCAAAATCTTATAACATATAAATAGCTGAAATCTGGAATTTTCCCGGAACTGAAAAGTATTGAGCACTTGAGCACTATTACTAGTATAGTTTGGCTCAAAAATAAGCATATAAAAGCATAGCTGTAGATGGACCCTTCAAAAACGCAACAACCCAAATTACTGGCTTAAAATGGTCCCAGTTGTACAGACATCATTCTATGATGATAGCAGTAGCAAATTCATGGAAAGCTTCTGCATATATGACAGGTGCTTACAGTAAGACTTACAGTAGTTATGATATCATCTGATATAACGTAGATAAGCCTGAGTAATTGCCACATTAATCAATGTGTCATACTGTATATCCGGTACATACAGTGTTCTTCCTCCATAACTGTAATCAATACATATGGTATTTAAGTGTCAGTGTCGTATCTGAGAGCTGTTTCAGTCTCTTGTGTGTGACTGTTTGGATCTGAGCTTTCACCACAGGGAAGCAACGCAGAACTTTATTACAGTTGTCCACACAGAGGCAGTAGAGGCTGTGCAGTGTCAGAGCCAACACAATGGCTGTGTATTTCATATCAGTGCTCACCAAACACACCTCTGAGTAGAGCACAAGTAGAATAATGTCTTTACACAATTGATTATTCAGGAATTTCTGTAATGTCACTGTAAATCACTGTAAGCAAAAAATAACTACAGGATAATGATGAAGTGAACCTGACTGTATTTTTACTCCAGATCTCAAGGTCACATGGAGGATCAGAAATGTTTTACCTGCTCAGGGACTGCAGATGGAAATGATCTAGTAGCTAACTCTCACGCAAAGCATCTTTTCTCATTTGAGAGTAATGCTTTTTTTGGTCCATGACTAACCGGACAATAGGTTCACTGCAAAAAAATGGCATCTTAGCAAGTGAATATACGGTATCTTGAATATAGTCAAATGTAGTATTTCCTATTATAAGATTACAGTAAACCAACTACAAGATTATTAAACCTATTTCTAGTATATAACTAATTTCAAGCTGTAATTGTCGTTTTCTATTGGCAGATAAATTTGCTAATTTATTTCTAGAAAGAAACTCAATTATCTGCCAATAGAACAAGACTATTTATGCAGAGAAATAGGTTTAATACTATTATATTTGGTGTTCTGTAATCTTATAATATGGAAAATATACTTACTTTCATATATACTGTCATATTTTCACACACACACACACACACACACACACACACACACACACACACACACACACACACACACACACACACACACACACACACACACACATATTAACAAAGTTATTAACAGATTCAAAAAGATTGGAAGTGTTGCGGACCAACCAAGAAGCGGACGTCCACGAACATCCACTGACGAAGGCACAACTGATGTAGTGAAGTCATACATACTCCCTTGTGGATGCATTTGACTATATTCAAGATAGTTTAACTTGCTAAGATGTCATTTTTCGCAGTATGGTTTCAACTAGACCTTACATCTGCTCAAGTGTGAAAGCTGACTTTTAAACCTGTGTGCACCCCAAAAAAATGGCTTTAGGCTCCGAATTTCCTGTGACCATGACCAGCATAAATCTGTTACTAAAGAGGAGTGAATGAATGAACAAAACCAGTGGTCTTGGTTTCACTTCAGATGAGCTCACATTTAGACCCTACCATTCTGGGTCCAGAACATATCAAATAGTGGGCTTAGATGCAATGGTTATACTATTTCCTGGTTCAAGTTTTGCAGTAGTCTTCAGAAGAGATGGCATTCCTTGTAGGTATATGGAACAAAAAAAGTATTCAAACTGACAACAACTTAAAAAATGTTTTTGTAAACAGCTTTGACTGAAAGTTGTCACTAAAACTGCTGATCAGTGTTGAGAAAAAAAGTAAAGATTTACTTTTTTACGTACTGATCCATCGTCAGAAAGCTTTTTATCTTGTTTAGGGTCATGGTGGATCCTGGGAACCCTGGGCATGAGGCGGGAATACATCATGTACACATTTGCTCACTCGTTCACACCTATATAGCGTAGCCAATTCACCTAATGTGTTTTTGGGAGGGAGGAGGAAACCAGAGAACCCAAAGGAAGCCCATATTGACACAGGGAGAACATGCAATTGTCCAAAGAGACAGCGTAGACATATTGACCCGGGGACCCTGGAGCTGTGAGGCAGCAATGCTACCTGCTGCACCACCAGTAAAGCTATACTAATTAAATAAATAGTTTATTAATGAAATAGACAATGATATGAAGCATAAACTCTTCCATTTTTTTTCAGACATTGTGCATTCAATCCATTTTTTCAGAGAAAGTTCATCTGTGGGAAATCAGCACTGTAATGACTACTCCCAAAACAAGTCCATAATCGCTTAGACTCCAGTATTCGGGTCAAAAACAACCTAAGACTCATAAAAATTGAGGTGGCATCTTCTATTCAAAAGTGCTAATATATTCCCGTGCTTAATTATTTTTAATATTGGCATTTCTAATTAAGCACCATAATTGGAAACCCAGTACCAGCAGTTACCATTACGGCCGTGAATGATTAATTCATACAAAAATTATTAATGAACGTGGTCTATTTTAATTGCTATGTAACCACATTTATAATTGCTCACACCTCCTCCCCTAAACTGACACGATGACAAATAGAAGTGTCATCTCAATGTTTTAGCTGCTTATGTCCTTCCATCAAGGAAAACCTCATTGAACCTCAAAGCCAATCTCATCGCAACCATGTTCAGCACAAAAGAAATTAAGCCTGCATTTCATTTTCAATCTTAATTAATGCATCTGTTTTCAAGGTTATCTTTTACTGGGACTGTCACAAAGAAACTTCAGGAAAAAATTGCATTGGGATGATGATATACATACACAGCAGGCCAAATTCTAGTTCATTATTAGAACATTAAAGGAAAAGTAATTAAAGTATCAAACTTCTGCATAAATCTAATAATTGCAGTGATGTTTTGTATGCTGTTTGTTGGATTCTCTAATGTTTCTCAGTTTTCTCACACTGGCCAAACAGTCGCTCTGTCTGGCCTGTAATCGCTGCTGAAGTTTTATATTCTTTAAGGCCTTTTATCTTTTTAAAGAACTGCAGCATCTTTTAAAAGTTGTATGAGTTCACAGAGGTTGTCTGAAGGAGACTGTAATTAATGCTTTCAGGGAGTGTAAAAAACTCCCCGAGTGCATTCCAACCTCTGCTGCCGTTAAAGTAATCTAAGTGCAACTCAAACTGAGACTCAACCTGACACCTTGCGTCAACTATAATAAGGTCTCCTATTTTACCTCTATGTTTCACCATAGTGTGCATCTTACACGCTTTGCAAATAAAAATGCTTGACTTTCTCTGAGTCTGAGAGGTGAACATCTGACTGGCATTAAAACAAACAACAACAGGTCTGGTTCTGCACAGTAAGCACAAAATCACTGGATACAATAAAATACAAAAAGTCATATGAACTTTGAAATTTACACAATTTTAGACACATTATATGTTTCACAAATATGGATTCATCCCATGTATTTATTTAATCATTCAATCATTTTCACATGTGATTTTTCCAATATTTCTTATATTTTCACATGGTTTGTCCAAAGATTCATTTATGATCAAATGCCATTTTTACCACTCACTCATTTATTTTCACGTGACTTTTCCAAATGACTTCATTATTTTCGTGTGATTATTCTATTTTTTAATGATTCATGATTAATTCATTTTCACATTTTTCAATGATTCATTTATTTTCACGTGTGACTTTTGCTTTGACTCATTCATTTTCACATTATTTTTCAAATCATTAATTTATGTTTCCCCATGTCATTTTTCCAGTAATTCGTTTATTTTCATATGTTAAGTTTTCACATGATCACTGACTATTCAAATGATATCATATGTACTGGAGTTCCCATGCAATTTCTCACACACAATTACATATCTTATGATTTTTCTGTAATCAGCAGTGGCCTAATCACAGCACAGGACCTGTATATACAGAAAGCCTTGTGTAGCATTGTTCATTACTGACTTCAAATCGCAAACAAATTGAAATGTTTATAGGGATGAAATAACACTATTTCCATTTGGCTCCCTCTCCTTTAAACGGTAGAAAATGTAACACTAAATGTGAAAACGTGTTACCATTCCGTTAACAGGATTTTCTAAACATTGCATAAACCACCCGTCTATAGTAGAATTACACACATCTAATGAAACTTTGGTCAAATTTGAAATACACACTGTGCATTCTCTCCTGGAACTAGTTAAAAAAAAAAAAAAAGAAATAAAAGGAGTTGAAAACATGCAGCAGCAAGGAGAGAAAATGATGAGCTTTCAGCCTGGCCTCTTTTGCATGCAAATCATATCTGAATTTCTCATTAGCATAAATGCATGAGCAACTCTAAATGCTTTTAATTTCCAATCTCAGCGAGCGGAGGAGTAATTTGTCACTGTCAGGGCAAAAATCTAGAAGGGGGAGAGAACTGAAGGCAGCCAAGGACTCCACACCAAATTGGAATCATAGGCACATTTCTGATTTGTTAATTGACTGATGTGCAGTTCAAGCAAGCTGCCTTGAAGGTGTAAATAATCACATGAACATTCAGATCCCAAATGGGTAGGTTTTACATGCACTGGGACTCCAGGACATTCTGTGCACAGCATTTTGCAAAATCAGACATTGAGAAGAAAAAAAAAAAGAAAAGAAAATCCTCATTTTAAGCTTTTCAGGCTTTAACCAACGAAGTGCTGATACAGTGTAATTCCTTACTTATTAGAATCAAATGTTGAGAATTTGCAAAAATTGAGGATATTTAAACCAATCCAAATGGTTTAGCAACAGCTTAGAACATTCAGTAAAATAGTATCTACTGAAAAAGATCTCCTCAGTAACCCCCTTTTCACAGCAGGATTCCTGCATGTGTTTGTGAAGTGTAGAAATGTGTGTCAAATAACATTAAACAGTAATACACACCAACAATCTGTCTTACACAAGGGTGCTCAAATAAGTACTTAAAGTCTGCTAAGGCCTGTTAAAGTAACAGTTTTGGGTAAAAATAATATCTAAACAATTTCCCCCTTATACCAATCAGCTTGTTTTGCACTGGAGCTATGAGACTGATTGTAAGTGTGTGATGCTTCTTACTAACAATCATCATTATAATAAGTACCACCGTATTTATACATAAACAGTTTTGCACATAAACAGTTATACAAGATCAATTACTTACCAATCCAAGTTGATTTGAACCAAGTGTTTTATTGTGCATTTAAGTTATAGTATGATGCTAAATTGGTAGTCATAAGCTTCCATTACATATTACAGTGGGGGAAAAAAGTATTTGATCCCCTGCTGATTTTGTACGTTTGCCCACTGACAAAGAAATGGTCAGTCTATAATTTTAATGGTAGGTGTGTTTTAACAGTGAGAGACAGAATAACATCAAAAAAATCCAGAAAAACGCATTTCAAAAAAGTTGTAAATTGATTTGCATTTTAATAAGTGAAATAAGTATTTGACCCCTTCGACTTAGTACTTGGTGGCAAAACCCTTGTTGGCAATCACAGAGGTCAGACGTTTCTTGTAGTTGGCCACCAGGTTTGCACACATCTCAGGAGGGATTTTGTCCCACTCCTCTTTGCAGATCCTCTCCATGTCATTAAGGTCTCGAGGCTGACGTTTGGCAACTTGAACCTTCAGCTCCCTCCACAGATTTTCTATGGGATTAAGGTCTGGAGACTGGCTAGGCCACTCCAGGACCTTAATGTGCTTCTTCTTGAGCCACTCCTTTGTTGCCTTGGCTGTGTGTTTTGGGTCATTGTCATGCTGGAATACCCATCCACGACCCATTTTCAATGCCCTGGCTGAGGGAAGGAGGTTCTCACCCAAGATTTGATGGTCCATCATCCCTTTGATGTGGTGCAGTTGTCCTGTCCCCTTAGCAGAAAAACACCCCCAAAGCATAATGTTTCCACCTCCATGTTTGACGGTGGGGATGATGTTCTTGGGGTCATAGGCAGCATTCCTCCTCCTCCAACACGGCGAGTTGAGTTGATGCCAAAGAGCTCGATTCATCTGACCACTTTCACCCAGTTCTCCTTTGAATCATTCAGGCAAACTTCAGACGGGCCTGTACATGTGCTTTCTTGAGCAGGGGGACCTTGCGGGCACTGCAGGATTTCAGTCCTTCACGGCGCAGTGTGTTACCAATTGTTTTCTTGGTGACTATGGTCCCAGCTGCCTTGCGATAATTAACAAGATCCTCCCGTGTAGTTCTGGGCTGATTCCTCACCGTTCTCATGATCATTGAAACTCCACGAGGTGAGATCTTGCATGGAGCCCCAGACCGAGGGAGACTGACAGTTATTTTGCGTTTCTTTCATTTGCAAATAATCACACCAACTGTTGTCACCTTCTCACCAAGCTGCTTGGCGATGGTCTTGTAGCCCATTCCAGCCTTGTGTAGGTCTACAATCTTGTTCCTGACATCCTTGGACAGCTCTTTGGTCTTGGCCATGGTGGAGAGTTTGGAATCTGATTGATTGATTGCTTCTGTGGACAGGTGTCTTTTATACAGGTAATGAGCTGAGATTAGGAGCACTCCCTTTAAGAGAGTGCTCCTAGTCTCAGCTCGTTACCTGTGTTAAAGACACCTGGGAGCCAGAAATCTTGCTGATTGATAGGGGATCAAATACTTATTTCACTCATTAAAATGCAAATCAATTTATAACTTTTTTGAAATGCGTTTTTCTGGATTTTTTGTTGTTGTTATTCTGTCTCTCACTGTTAAAATATACCTACCATTAAAATTATAGACTGATCATTTCTTTGTCAGTGGGCAAACGTACAAAATCAGTAGGGGATCAAATACTTTTTCCCTCACTGTAGTTACTTCAATGCAAATACAAAAGAAGCAGACTTTTGACACCAAACATATCTTGGTTGACTACGAAACAGTTTTGTGTAAATTTGTGTAAATAAAACTTACCAGCTAATTGTACCGGAGACTACTATTTTTATTTTTATTTTTTTTGGCACACCAAATACTGACTTTGTTTCATTTACTACTGCCTGATGAGGTTGGAGAATACATGGCAAGGGCTCTGAAACCATTCCTCCATACAGAATATCTCCAGATCCTTCAAATTTCGAGGTCCATGCTGGTGGACTCTCCTCTTCAGTTCACCCCACAGGTTTTCTATGGGTTTCAAGTCAGGGGTCTGGGATGGCCATGGCAGGACCTTGATTTTGTGGTCAGTAAACCATTTTTGTGTTGATTTTGATGTATGTTTTGGATCATTGTCCTGCTGGAAGGTCCAACCATGGCCCATTTTAAGCTTTCTGGCAGAGGCAGTCAGGTTTTTATTTAATATCTGTTGATGTTTGATACAGTCCATGATGCCATGTATCCAAACACAACAAAATGTCCAGATCCTCTGGCAGAAAAACAGCCACAAAACATTAAAGAGCCACCACCATATTTAACTGTGGGCATGAGGTACTTTTCCATATGGCTACCTCTCTGTGTGCGCCAAATCCACCTCTGGTTTTTATTGCCAAAAAGCTCTATTTTGGTTTCATCTGACCATAGAACCCGATCCCATTTGAAGTTCCAGTAGTGTCTGGCAAACTGAAGACGCTTGAGTCCAATTCCAGGTTGATTCATAACATTTCCAGTTGACTGGAATTTCTTAAGTATTGCCCTGATGGTGGAAATTGTCATTTTCAATGCTTGTGCTATTTTCTTATAGCCACTTCCCATTTTGGGAAGCTCAACAACCTTTTGCTGCACATCACAGCTATATTCCTTGGTCTTACCCATTGTTATGAATGACAAAGGGAATTTGCCTATGTTTTACCTATTTATGCCCTATTATCTATTTATATACATATTTACACCCATGTGAAGCAAGAATTCATTGTTGAACAATTTCCTGTTCCTAGTCACCCAGGGGTACTAATATATATATATATATATATATATATATATATATATATATATATATATATATATATATATATATATATATATATATATATATATGTATATATATATATATATATATATATATATATATATATATATATATATATATATATATATATATATATATATATAAATACAGTATATATAGAAAAGAATCACCCCCCCTTTAAACGCGCTATACAAATAAATTGAAATTGAAATTTAAAATAATCACATTTTGTTGCTTTTTTTTATATTCTTTACTCTTTATTCTATATTCGAGCTGAGCAGCAGGTAATGTCTCAAAAATGACTTCATTTTTTTCACTTAAAAAACAAAAAAAAACAAAACAAAAAAATCCTAAAACTGCTGACAATCAAATATATTACTTTGCATATATGCGTGTTGCAGTGTCATGTATATGGATTTAACAATGAAACATAAAACACGTTTTATTTAGTGATGAAAAAAGGCCTATATTGTGCATTCTATACAAACAAACAAACAAACAAACAAACAAACAAACAAACAAACAAACAAACAAACAAACAAATCTTGTTCCAAACCATTTTAAGCACCACTGTGGTTACATTCTACATTTATGGCACAACCAATAAGAATAGGTAAAGAGCATAAATGTAGACCAACACTGCCTTCAAGTGGATTATATGTCCCTTACAAATCCAGGAAAAAGAATCACACATGGGGTTGTATTTTGATAAAAGGCACATTATATATTTGTGGAATCTTTGTCACTATTGGTAGAGATGGTAACATGGTGCAGAGCAACACTAATGTAAAACATGGTAGGGTTTGAGTGAATAAAGAGGTGGGTGGTGTGCTGGTGCAGTGGTTGCCCCCCAGTTTAAGGTCCATGATTTGATCCTGAGCTCAAGTTACTGTTTGTGTCGGGTTTTGCGTGCTCTCCATATGTCCATGTGGGTTTCCTTGGGGTTCTCTGATTTTCTCCCATCTCCAAGAAACATGCCGGTATGTGAATTGGCTACACTAAATTGTCCCTATGTGAATGGGCATGAATGGTGCTCTGGATAGGCTCTGGATTCTCTGCAACCATGATCAGGATAAAGTGCTTACTGAATATGAATAAACAAATGGATGATCAAGTGGAGGAGTTAATCATGCTGCTGCAATATTCGATTAAAAATCGGCTCCTCTCAATCAAGTAAATTTTAATACATCATAAAACATAAGAGCCAATCATGTCTAATATGCCATGGCATAGTCATAGAATCCGGATTTCTTGATGACATGCTCCTTTGCGTTTATTTGACTTTGTTATTTTTTTTTTTTCCAAGCAATGTATTATTTAATCCTGTGGTCACAGGTAACTTCTCCAAATGGCTGCTGGCATTATTTAATCACCGCAATGTTGGAACACATTACTGTAATTCAATTCAAAGATATGTAACCTTTCTGGTGGAGCACATATAATATTGTTCCATCTACAGAGCTGAGGTAGAGATGTATAACAACGCACTGTGCCAGTCAGGAACAACTGAACAAACCAAAAGAGGGCAGTGTAGCACACTAAATGTCCAATCTCTCAGTATGAACTCTGCTACTGTAATATTTTGATATGGCTACACATATTATTTTCATCTAAAAACTGTTTGTGAATAGGTTCAATAACATTGTTTGTGTTTATGAATATCATCAATAACTTTATGACAAATGAAAATTATATCATCTTAGTGTACAATCTGAATCTTTACAAATGTTCATCCTAAAAATATAGACATTGTAAGTCTTTTTCTAGAATTCAAGATGAATTTAGTTTAAATTAACAATCTATAAATACACATTAATCCTGATTGATCATTTGTAAAGTAATAACAATGGAATAATACACAACAGTGTGTGCTTTTATATGAAAATAATCAGTAATGGGTGGTGTTATATTATTTTATGCATTCTGTTATATAAACTTAATCAACAACTACCCCACCAATCAGAATTCAGCATTCAACAGAATTAATCGTTATTTTTTTTATTCAATATTATAGTGTATATAGTACACACAGTGACTGTGCTAATTATGGGCAGATTGTGTATGTTACATGCCATTTTACTTTATTCTCTTTGAGGTGCTGTATCTGCCCCTCCCATAAACTGTGACATCAAATTTTATTGTTTCCTCTATGAATTAGTGCTGAATTTCCCTTGAAACATATAGTTACTAATATTGCTTCTATAGGACTGATCTCAGCATGAATAAACTGCTGAGGACATTTCTTCTCATCACTAGCATCCATTCTTCAATCTGGATAACAGGTAAGTTTTGTTTTTTGTTTTAATCTCAGTCAAATATGGAAGTAAGTTACTTGTCACACCATACCATTCAGTATACATTGTGAAATCCTAATTTATTAGTTTATTTTTATTTTCTCCCAAACAGTTTATGCTGTTAGGAAAGAAGTTTTCCAAACTCCTAATGATCTGCTCCGGAAGCATGGAGACTCTTCAGAGCTTCAGTGCTCTCACAAGATTTCAGGCTACAATACTATTCAGTGGTACAAACAAACTCGAAACTCAGAGTTCCAGTTCATGGGATATCTTGTTGGATCACAACCTCAGCTGGAGCCTGAATTCAGGAGTATAGTTACGTTGACAGGAAATGGATATTCTGATGGTACATTAACCATAAAATCCCTAACCCCAAATGACACTGCAGAATATTTCTGTGCAGCATTTACACATTGCTTTATATCTTCTCATTCCTCTACAAAAACCACTCTGGTATAAACTGATGTTTTCGACGACATGGAGCTTATCAGCTTTTGCACACCTGCAGCCAGTCATTCTTAATATGAGACAAAATATGACCGAGTTTCTAGACATTTTTAAACGTATTTGTGAATTGGGCATTAGGATAAACTGTCAAATGTATGGTGAATGTGTTGTCCTCTGGTGTCGTTGACCCAAAAGACCATTTTACATGTTAGATTCTTCAACATGAATTATTTTCACTCAGAATTAATACTGCTATTATCGCACTGTGCTCACAAATACATTATTCATGGTTTCCTGGCCAAGGTCAGTAATGGCCACTTGTCCAAATCCTTACAGTCCTCACTTATTTAACCATTAGCAATACACAACAAAAAAATCTTTCCAAAGATTTTACTGAACATCATGCAGTGAGCGAGTGAGCGAGCGAGCTAGTGAGAGAGAGAGAGAGAGAGAGAGAGAGAGAGAGAGAGAGAGAGAGAGAGAGAGAGAGAGAGAGAGAGAGAGAGAGAGCGACCGTTCATTAAAAATGGTAAGGTAACAAATAAATAACAAAGCACCAATATGCTTCAGACAGGAAGGAAAAAAGAAGTGACACACTTACACATTGTTGTTTTTTAATTAAAGCAGATCCACATGCAAAGCGCAGAGAGTCAACATGGTTCGAGTTTTCATCATATTTCCTGCCACACAACTGTCTCTGACAAGTAATAGCACATACTGTACAAGTAGTAATATTTTAAGCTCAAATGAACAGGGACATAGTATAATTTTGCTTATAGTATCTTTAAGTAGTGGAGTTTGTTTCTATAATGCACTGGTTCTAGAATGATCTGCACTCGTACAAATAATAGTTTTCGACAGCTGCCCTGGAATGAATAACAGAATTATCCTGCAATATCTAATAAGCTTAGAGACACTTGTAGAGGGATCTTGGTCCACTCCTACATGTAGAACTTGTTATGCTCCTTTTTCACTATAGGCCTTATTTTCATCTATTATTTCTCTTTTAACAGACATAATAATAGGTTAAATAGTAAATAGTGTTAATAGCGAAGTTATATTTTTGCACAGTAGCAATCTCAGAAACATCTGCGCAACCACAGTTTCAATGATATACATATGTATCTGCCTTAAATGCATATTTTCCGGTGTCGTCACTTGAGGGATTGATATGCAATCAGTATGAATGATATGTCACTGTGGGTGGAGTTACAGTATGATGTCACATCATACATCAGTGACTAGGATGTGACTAACCTTACACAGTATTAGTTCAGTCTTTAGGCTCGAGTCAAGAGTCACCATGATCAGAGTTCTAGTCTTTTTTCAGTCACTTTACTGGATACAAGGTAACTAAAAAACTCTGCAAGGCACCTGCATGATTATCAGTGTAATGATATAACTGTTTTACATGCTTATAAACCAAATTAAGACATTTTAATAATAAAAAAATAAATAAATAAATAAAACAATTTGTTGTTTATCTACAGGTGTTGCAGGGGTGAATGATGTCTCTCAGCCCATTGTGCTCTTGGCTAAAATAGGCCTATCAGCCACAATAAACTGCTCACACACCAAGGGTTCAGCTTACAGTCGGATGTACTGGTTCCGTCAGCATCATGGAGAGAGTATGGAGCTCATTGTGTACTCTCCCACATATGGCACTCCAGATTTCGGAAAGTTCAGCCAAAGTAAATTCTCAACAATTAAAACAGTTAGTGAGAGCGGCTCTTTTACTGTTAACAATGTGGATTATAATGACAGAGCTGTGTATTTCTGTGCTGTGAGTGAACACAGTGTTATAACCACAGGGCAGAGCTGTACAAAAACACACTGTGCGTGTCAAGAAGAAATGGAGATTCCCAAAGAGGGCAGTATGACACAACAAATCATTCTGTTAAGGAGTCATAAAGCATTTGATTTATATTTCCTGACTGTAGAGTCTTTCAGGATTTTGGAGGTCTTATCAGTCAATTGTAATAATAATAACTTGTCAAAATGATAGCATTTCTGAGGTAACATTTTACTGTACATCATGCAGCGCAATAAAGCCATGGTTCTCAAAGTGGGGTCCAGGAATCCTCATGGGTAATTGAACATGAAGCACATCCAAGGGGTCTGTGATGTTGTTTTTGTTTGTTGCAGAGGTAGAAATGACCAGCATTATGAAAATTATTATATTTATTATTGACTTCTTATAATTATTTGTTTATTTGACTAGTTACCTGAATCAAACATGTTTAATCCAAATATCAGTAAAACACATTTAGATATAAGCTCAATTACTGTTTACAAAATGTGTGTGCTGATGAGCTGATTGTTTTTTTTTTTTTTTTTTTTTTTTTTTTTTTTAAGTTGAAGGTGTCTTTGGCCGGAAAAATTTTGCGCTAGAGGGAGCCCATTGATTAGAACTGGCAAAGCATGAAAGAAAAAGAGGAGTGACACACTTGCATTGTCTCTTAGCTTAATGCAGAGCAAGCAGACATACAACATATAAAGCCAACATGATCAATGTTCTCTTCATCATATTTTCTGCCACACTCTTGTGTCTTGCAGGTAAATATATCGAATGTGTAATATTTTATAAAATCTAGAGCTAACAAGGTCAGGCTTGATTGTTCTTTTTCTCTCCACAGGTTCTGGTGTTTGTTCTGTACTCCAGAATCCTCCTGATCTCATAAAAAATCAAGACGAGTTTGCGGAGATCAAATGTGCACACACTGTACAGAACTATGATCGCATACTGTGGTACAAACACAGCCAGGACACAGGATTTACACTCATGGGGTACCTTTCAAATACTTATGCAAAGTCAGAGGAAGAATTTGAAACCAAAATCAAACTGAGTGGTGATGGGAGCAAAGACGGCGCTTTGACCATAAACAGTCTTTCAGTGAACGACAGTGCTGTATATTTCTGTGCAGCTTATTACACAGTGCTGTAGATCAGCTCACTTAATTACAAAAACCTTTATCTGATCAACGTTACCCCCAAACCAGAACACCTGCAGCCGTGAGCTGGATTTGATTTAGTGCCAATTAGCAACATATAGACGCTCAGCTTTTAAGTCAATATTTTTATTTGTATTTTATGCACAGTAATAACATTAGGAACAAAAACTAACAGACATATTTTTATTTGTTTCTCTTAATAACAGATGTAAAATAACCCTTTCTTAAATATTGTATACAGTAATACAGTATGAATGATGTATTTTTACACCGTCTGTGTGGGTGGAGTTATGATGTCACATCTTACATCACTGACTACAATCTGAATCTTACACAATCTTAGATCAGTCTGTAGCCTCGTCAACAAGAGTCACCATGTTCAGAATTCTAGTAATTTTTCAGTTACTCTACTGGCTTCAAGGTAACTAAAATACTTTGCAAAGCAAATGCATGATTATCAGTGTAATAATACAGTATAACTGCTGTAAATGATTATAATCCCCAAAAAAAAAAAAAGACAATAAACAATTTCTTAATTATCTACAGGAATTGCAGGTGAAAATGATGTTTTTCAGCCCAGTATACTCTGGGCTCCAATGGGTCAATCAGCTACAATAAACTGCTCACACACCAAGGATTCATCTTACAGTCAGATGTACTGGTTCCGTCAGCATCATGGAGAGAGTATGGAGCTCATTGTGTACTCTCTCACATATGGCACTCCAGATTTCGGAAAGTTCAGCCAAAGTAAATTCTCAACAATTAAAACAGTTAGTGAGAGCGGCTCTTTTACTGTTAACAATGTGGATTATAATGACAGAGCTGTGTATTTCTGTGCTGTGAGTGAACACAGTGTTATAACCACAGGGCAGAGCTGTACAAAAACACACTGTGTGTGTCAAGAAGAAATGGAGATTCCCAAAGAGGGCAGTATGACACAACAAATCATTCTGTTAAGGAGTCATAAAGCATTTGATTTATATTTCCTGAATGTAGAGTCTTGCAGGATTTTGGAGGTCTTATCAGTCAATTGTAATAATAATAACTTGTCAAAATGATAGCATTTCTGAGGTAACATTTTACTGTACATCATGCAGCGCAATAAAGCCATGGTTCTCAAAGTGGGGTGCAGGAATCCTCATGGGTAATTGAACATGAAGCACATCCAAGGGGTCTGTGATGTTGTTTTTGTTTGTTGCAGAGGTAGAAATGACCAGCATTATGAAAATTATTATATTTATTATTGACTTCTTATAATTATTTGTCTATTTGACTAGTTACCTGAATCAAACATGTTTAATCCAAATATCAGTAAAACACATTTAGATATAAGCTCAATTATTGTTTACAAAATGTGTGTGCTGATGAGCTGATTGTTTTTTTTTTTTTTTAAGTTGAAGGTGTCTTTGGCTGTAAAAGGTTTGCTCTAGAGGGAGCCCATTGATTAGAACTGGCAAAGCATGAAAGAAAAAGAGGAGTGACACACTTGCATTGTCTCTTAGCTTAATGCAGAGCAAGCAGACATACAACATATAAAGCCAACATGATCAATATTCTCTTCATCATATTTTCTGCCACACTCTTGTGTCTTGCAGGTAAATATATCGAATGTGTAATATTTTATATAATCTAGAGATAACAATGTCAGGCTTGATTGTTCTTTTTCTCTCCACAGGTTCTGGTGTTTGTTCTGTACTCCAGAATCCTCCTGATCTCATAAAAAATCAAGACGAGTTTGCGGAGATCAAATGTGCACACACTGTACAGAGCTATGATCGCATACTGTGGTACAAACACAGCCAGGACACAGGATTTACACTCATGGGATACCTTTTCAATAATTCTCCAAAGCTGGAGGCAGATTTTAATATGAAGATCAAGTTGAGTGGTGATGGGAGAAACAACGGTTCTTTGAGCATAAACAGTCTTTCAGTGAACGACAGTGCTGTATATTTCTGTGCAGCTTATTACACAGTGCTGTAGATCAGCTCACTTAATTACAAAAACCTTCATCTGATCCACGTTACCCCCAAACCAGAACACCTGCAGCTGTGGGCTGGATTTGATTTAGTGCCAATTAGCAACATATAGACGCTCAGCTTTTAAGTCAATATTTTTATTTGTATTTTATGCACAGTAATAACATTAGGAACAAAAACTAACAGACATATTTTTATTTGTTTCTCTTAATAACAGATGTAAAATAACCCTTTCTTAAATATTGTATACAGTAATACAGTATGAATGATGTATTTTTACACCGTCTGTGTGGGTGGAGTTATGATGTCACATCTTACATCACTGACTACAATCTGAATCTTACACAATCTTAGATCAGTCTGTAGCCTCGTTAACAAGAGTCACCATGTTCAGAGTTCTAGTCATTTTTCAGTTACTCTACTGGCTTCAAGGTAACTAAAATACTTTGCAAAGCAAATGCATGATTATCAGTGTAATAATACAGTATAACTGCTGTAAATGATTATAATCCCCCAAAAAAAAAAAAGACAATAAACAATTTCTTAATTATCTACAGGAATTGCAGGTGAAAATGATGTTTTTCAGCCCAGTATACTCTGGGCTCCAATGGGTCAATCAGCTACAATAAACTGCTCACACACCAAGGATTCATCTTACAGTCAGATGTACTGGTTCCGTCAGCATCATGGAGAGAGTATGGAGCTCATTGTGTACTCTCTCACATATGGCACTCCAGATTTCGGAAAGTTCAGCCAAAGTAAATTCTCAACAATTAAAACAGTTAGTGAGAGCGGCTCTTTTACTGTTAACAATGTGGATTATAATGACAGAGCTGTGTATTTCTGTGCTGTGAGTGAACACAGTGTTATAACCACAGGGCAGAGCTGTACAAAAACACACTGTGCGTGTCAAGAAGAAATGGAGATTCCCAAAGAGGGCAGTATGACACAACAAATCATTCTGTTAAGGAGTCATAAAGCATTTGATTTATATTTCCTGAATGTAGAGTCTTGCAGGATTTTGGAGGTCTTATCAGTCAATTGTAATAATAATAACTTGTCAAAATGATAGCATTTCTGAGGTAACATTTTACTGTACATCATGCAGCGCAATAAAGCCATGGTTCTCAAAGTGGGGTGCAGGAATCCTCATGGGTAATTGAACATGAAGCACATCCAAGGGGTCTCTGATGTTGTTTTTGTTTGTTGCAGAGGTAGAAATGACCAGCATTATGAAAATTATTATATTTATTATTGACTTCTTATAATTATTTGTCTATTTGACTAGTTACCTGAATCAAACATGTTTAATCCAAATATCAGTAAAACACATTTAGATATAAGCTCAATTATTGTTTACAAATTGTGTGTGCTGATGAGCTGATTGTTTTTTTTTTTTTTAAGTTGAAGGTGTCTTTGGCTGTAAAAGGTTTGCTCTAGAGGGAGCCCATTGATTAGAACTGGCAAAGCATGAAAGAAAAAGAGGAGTGACACACTTGCATTGTCTCTTAGCTTAATGCAGAGCAAGCAGACATACAACATATAAAGCCAACATGATCAATATTCTCTTCATCATATTTTCTGCCACACTCTTGTGTCTTGCAGGTAAATATATCGAATGTGTAATATTTTATATAATCTAGAGATAACAATGTCAGGCTTGATTGTTCTTTTTCTCTCCACAGGTTCTGGTGTTTGTTCTGTACTCCAGAATCCTCCTGATCTCATAAAAAATCAAGACGAGTTTGCGGAGATCAAATGTGCACACACTGTGCAGAACTATGATCGCAAACTGTGGTACAAACACAGCCAGGACACAGGATTTACACTCATGGGATACCTTTTCAATAATTCTCCAAAGCTGGAGGCAGATTTTAATATGAAGATCAAGTTGAGTGGTGATGGGAGAAACAACGGTTCTTTGAGCATAAACAGTCTTTCAGTGAACGACAGTGCTGTATATTTCTGTGCAGCTTATTACACAGTGCTGTAGATCAGCTCACTTAATTACAAAAACCTTCATCTGATCCACGTTACCCCCAAACCAGAACACCTGCAGCTGTGGGCTGGATTTGATTTAGTGCCAATTAGCAACATATAGACGCTCAGCTTTTAAGTCAATATTTTTATTTGTATTTTATGCACAGTAATAACATTAGGAACAAAAACTAACAGACATATTTTTTATTTGTTTCTCTTAATAATAGATGTAAAATAACCCTTTCTTAAATATTGTATACAGTAATACAGTATGAATGATGTATTTTTACACCGTCTGTGTGGGTGGAGTTATGATGTCACATCTTACATCACTGACTACAATCTGAATCTTACACAATCTTAGATCAGTCTGTAGCCTTGTCAACAAGAGTCACCATGTTCAGAATTCTAGTAATTTTTCAGTTACTCTACTGGCTTCAAGGTAACTAAAATACTTTGCAAAGCAAATGCATGATTATCAGTGTAATAATACAGTATAACTGCTGTAAATGATTATAATCCCAAAAAAAAAAAAAAGACAATAAACAGTTTCTTAATTATCTACAGGAATTGCAGGTGAAAATGATGTTTTTCAGCCCAGTATACTCTGGGCTCCAATGGGTCAATCAGCTACAATAAACTGCTCACACACCAAGGATTCATCTTACAGTCGGATGTACTGGTTCCGTCAGCATCATGGAGAGAGTATGGAGCTCATAGTGTACTCTCCCACATATGGCACTCCAGATTTCGGAAAGTTCAGCCAAAGTAAATTCTCAACAATTAAAACAGTTAGTGAGAGCGGCTCTTTTACTGTTAACAATGTGGATTATAATGACAGAGCTGTGTATTTCTGTGCTGTGAGTGAACACAGTGTTATAACCACAGGGCAGAGCTGTACAAAAACACACTGTGCGTGTCAAGAAGAAATGGAGATTCCCAAAGAGGGCAGTATGACACAACAAATCATTCTGTTAAGGAGTCATAAAGCATTTGATTTATATTTCCTGAATGTAGAGTCTTGCAGGATTTTGGAGGTCTTATCAGTCAATTGTAATAATAATAACTTGTCAAAATGATAGCATTTCTGAGGTAACATTTTACTGTACATCATGCAGTGCAATAAAGCCATGGTTCTCAAAGTGGGGTCCAGGAATCCTCATGGGTAATTGAACATGAAGCACATCCAAGGGGTCTGTGATGTTGTTTTTGTTTGTTGCAGAGGTAGAAATGACCAGCATTATGAAAATTATTATATTTATTATTGACTTCTTATAATTATTTGTCTATTTGGCTAGTTACCTGAATCAAACATGTTTAATCCAAATATCAGTAAAACACATTTAGATATAAGCTCAATTATTGTTTACAAAATGTGTGTGCTGATGAGCTGATTGTTTTTTTTTTTTTTAAGTTGAAGGTGTCTTTGGCTGTAAAAGGTTTGCTCTAGAGGGAGCCCATTGATTAGAACTGGCAAAGCATGAAAGAAAAAGAGGAGTGACACACTTGCATTGTCTCTTAGCTTAATGCAGAGCAAGCAGACATACAACATATAAAGCCAACATGATCAATATTCTCTTCATCATATTTTCTGCCACACTCTTGTGTCTTGCAGGTAAATATATCGAATGTGTAATATTTTATATAATCTAGAGCTAACAAGGTCAGGCTTGATTGTTCTTTTTCTCTCCACAGGTTCTGGTGTTTGTTCTGTACTCCAGAATCCTCCTGATCTCATGAAAAATCAAGACGAGTTTGCGGAGATCAAATGTGCACACACTGTACAGAGCTATGATCGCATACTGTGGTACAAACACAGCCAGGACACAGGATTTACACTCATGGGATACCTTTTCAATAATTCTCCAAAGCTGGAGGCAGATTTTAATATGAAGATCAAGTTGACCGGTGATGGGAGAAACAACGGTTCTTTGACCATAAACAGTCTTTCAGTGAACGACAGTGCTGTATATTTCTGTGCAGCTTATTACACAGTGCTGTAGATCAGCTCACTTAATTACAAAAACCTTCATCTGATCCACGTTACCCCCAAACCAGAACACCTGCAGCTGTGGGCTGGATTTGATTTAGTGCCAATTAGCAACATATAGACGCTCAGCTTTTAAGTCAATATTTTTATTTGTATTTTATACACAGTAATAACATTAGGAACAAAAACTAACAGACATATTTTTATTTGTTTCTCTTAATAACAGATGTAAAATAACCCTTTCTTAAATATTGTATACAGTAATACAGTATGAATGATGTATTTTTACACCGTCTGTGTGGGTGGAGTTATGATGTTACATCTTACATCACTGACTACAATCTGAATCTTACACAATCTTAGATCAGTCTGTAGCCTCGTTAACAAGAGTCACCATGTTCAGAGTTCTAGTCATTTTTCAGTCACTCTACTGGCTTCAAGGTAACTAAAATACTTTGCAAAGCACCTGCATGATTATCAGTGTAATAATATTATAATAATATAAACTGCTGTACATTCGTATAATCCAAAATAAGACAATAAACAATTTCTTATTTATCTACAGGAGTTGCAGGGGAAAATTATGTATTTCAGCCCAGTATACTCTTTGCTCCAATGGGTCAATCAGCTACAATAAACTGCTCACACACCAAGGGTTCAACTTACAGTCAGATGTACTGGTTTCGTCAGCATCATGGAGAGAGTATGGAGCTCATTGTGTTCTCTCCCACATATGGCACTCAAGATTTCGGAAAGTTCAACAAAAGTAAATTCTCAGCCATTAAAACAGTTCCTGAGCGAGGCTCTTTTACTGTGGAAAATGTGGATTATAATGACAGAGCTGTGTATTTCTGTGCTGTGAGTGAACACAGTGTTATAACCACAGGGCAGAGCTGTACAAAAACACACTGTGTGTCTCAGTCAGGAGCAAAAGTAAACTAACCAAAGGGGGCAGTATGATACAACAAATCTGTAGAGTCTTAGACATATATACAGTATATGTACAGCCAGTGTAGTAGACGTAATCCCATGTGAATTCTTACACAATTGCTGATAATATCATGAGTATGTCCCTCATGATGATATGATTAGTTTTCTCTTGTACAGTTTAGTAACTCACCAAACTTGACTGCTTCTGTCAAACTGATCCTGGCATGAATAAACTTCTATTTGATGAAAACATTCATTATACAATGTGAAACCTTTATTCTGCATGACAGAAAATGGAGACAGTAAAGGCATATTGACCATTAAATCCCCAACACCTAATGACAGTGCAGAATATTTCTGTGCAGCATATCCACAGTCTCTCACTTCTCATAATTCCCTTGATTTTTACTGAGACAAAACATGACTGTAATTTTCCATTCATGTTTACACGTTAGTGTACTTTGCATTAGGCTAAACTCAGACATCCAGAGCAGGGCAGGGCAGTTTATTCTCTTCAATATACTATATACATACTATATACTGTATATGACCAGTGTAGTAGAAGTAATCCCATGTGAATTCTTACACAATTGCTGATAATATAATCATGAGTATGTCCCTCATGATTATGACAGTTTTCTTAACTAACCAAAAGGTGGCAGTGTTGTGTCTGAACTGTGATGTCATATTTAACTGTTTCCTCTAGACAGTGTAATGATTTAAACTTCAATCATATTGGCTTTGTTACTACTTCTGTCAAACTGATCTAGACATGAATAAACTCCTGTGTATATTTACTCTCATCGCCATCCTTTCTTTAATCTGGTCAGAAGGTAATTGATTGATTTATTTTTTGCATTAATCCAGTGAGGAACTTTTCATGACCTCTTTTAGATAAAAGCATTAATTATACAGTGTGAAACCTTGATTTATTCTGCAGCTATTTTTCTATGTTTTCACACACAGTTTTTGCTGTCAGTAAAGAAGTTTTCCAAACTCCTCATGATCTGCTGAGGAAGCATGGGGAACCTTCAGAGATTCAGTGCTCTCACAAGATTTCAGGCTACGATCGCATTCTGTGGTACAAACAAACCCGAGACAGAGAGTACCAGTTCATGGGATACAATTATCTTACACAATCTCAACTGGAGCCTGAATTTAACAATCAGATGACCTTGACAGGGAATGGAGACAGTAAAGGCATATTGACCATTAAATCCCTAACATCTAATGACAGTGCAGAATATTTCTGTGCAGCATATCCACAGTGTCTCACATGCCCTCATCCCCTTACAAAAACAGTGTCTTATAAACTTATAAACTGTTTTGACCACATTAAGCTTATCAGCTTCCGCACACCTGCATTCATTCATTCTTACCTTAGTAAGAAAAAACATGACTGTATTTTTGTTTTAGGCTAAATTCAGGCATCCAGAGGGTCAACAGAACATTACCCAGAGCATCACACTGTCTCTGCTGGCTTGCCTTCTTCCCATTGTGCATCCTGGTGCCATCTCTTCCACAGGCAAGCGAAGCACACGCACCCGACATCCACATGATGCAAAAGAGAACTTGATTCATCAAACCAGACCACCCTTTTCCAATTGCTCCATGATCCAGTTCTGGTGCTCACGTGCCCACTGTAAACACTTTGTGTGGTGGACAGGGGTCAGCATGGCCACTCTGGCCGGCCTGCGGCTACTCAGCCCCATATGCAGCAAGCTGTGATGCAGTGTGTTCTGGCACCTTTCCATCATTAACTTTTCCAGCAGATTGTGCTACAGTAGCTCTTCTGTGGAATCGGACCAGACGGGATATCCTTCACTACCCACACACATCAATGAGACTTGGGCACCCACGACTGGTTCACCGGTTGTCCTTCCTTGGACCACTATTGGTAGGTACTAACCACTGCATACCATTAACACTCCACAAGGCCTGCTGTTTTGGAGATGCTCTGACCCAGTCATCTAGCCATAACAATTTGGCCCTTGTCAAAGACGCTCAGATCCTTACGCTTGCCCATTTTTCCTGCTTCCAACACATCAACTTCGAGAACTGACTGTTCACTTGCTGCCTAACATATCCCACCCCTCGACAGGTGCCACTGTAATGAGATAATCAGTGTTATTCATGTAACTTATCAGTGGTTTTAAAGTTATGGATTGTCAGTGTAGCTTCTAATTACAATATTACTAAATATATGTTCTGTTGGTTATTTATTTATTTATTTGTTTATTTACCTGAGCTACATTTATTTTCTTTTTTGCACACATCTCATCCAGAAGTAAAGTTAGGGCACTTTAAATTCTGGTTTCCCCCAGAAGTGAAAAGGGAGAAAATTGCATTTAAAGACTTCATTCCAATTCCACTGAAAGATGACTCACCTACCTTTACTTTCATACCTTAATCTACTTATAGAAAAACAATTTTACTGCTACATTTTAAAGAAAATATTTATGTTTTCTTAAATTACAGACGTCACTGTACATTATTGTCAGAAAAACTACATTTTGATCAAAATATTAATTTAGGTGTTTTTCGAATGTTTTCCAGAATTCAGCCAGAGCAACTTTGATTTTTATTATAGACCACCTCACATATAATATTTACACTGATTGTGTAGAGTGTGTGTGTGTGTGTGTGTGTGTGTGTGTGTGTGTGTGTGTGTGTGTGTGTGTGTGTGTGTGTGTGTGTGTGTGTGTGTGTGTGTGTATATATATATATATATATATATATATATATATATATATATATATATATATATATATATATATATTATCATTTGCCCCAGCATGCATTTTTTATCCACATTCTGAATGTTGTGCTACTTGTGTTAGAGTAACAGTCCCTGAAAATTTATAGCCTTGTGATTTTTTAAATTCTGTTTATTTCTCTTATTAACAGATGTAAATAAACCTTTCTTAAATATTGTTAAGGAAGTTATAAAAACAGCACATAAACATCTGCATGACCACAGTTTCAACAATATACTGTATCTGTATCTGTATCTGCCATAAATCAAAACCAGACGCTACAAAGATAAATAAAATCTAACTCTTACAGTAATGGTTTGTTAAATGCTTATTTTCAGGTGTTTTGACTTGAGTGAATGATATGCAAATAGTATGAATGGTGTATTTTTTCACCGTCTCTGTGGGTGGAGACATGATGTTACATTATGCATTGTTGACTAGAATCTGAATTACACTGAATTGAATGTACACAGTATTAGTTCAGTCTGTAGCCTCGTTAACAAGCGTCACCATGATCAGAGTTCTAGTCATTTTTCAGTCACTCTACTGGCTTCAAGGTAACTAAAATACTTTGCAAAGCACCTGCATGATTATCAGTGTAATAATATTATAATAATATAAACTGCTGTACATTCGTATAATCCAAAATAAGACAATAACAATTTCTTATTTATCTACAGGAGTAGCAGGGGAAAATTATGTATTTCAGCCCAGTATACTCTGGGCTCCAATGGGTCAATCAGCTACAATAAACTGCTCACACACCAAGGGTTCAACTTACGATCAGATGTACTGGTTTCGTCAGCATCATGGAGAGAGTATGGAGCTCATTGTGTTCTCTCCCACATATGGCACTCCAGATTTCGGAAAGTTCAACAAAAGTAAATTCTCAGCCATTAAAACAGTTCCTGAGCGAGGCCCTTTTACTGTGGAAAATGTGGATTATAATGACAGAGCTGTGTATTTCTGTGCTGTGAGTGAACACAGTGTTATAACCACAGGGCAGAGCTGTACAAAAACACACTGTGTGTCTCAGTCAGGAGCAAAAGTAAACTAACCAAAGGGGGCAGTATGATACAACAAATCTGTAGACTCTTAGACATATATACAGTATATGTACAGCCAGTGTAGTAGAAGTAATCCCATGTGAATTCTTACACAACTGCTGATAATATTATCATGAGTATGTCCCTCATGATTATGACAGTTTTCTTAACTACCCAAAAGGTGGCAGTGTTGTGTCTGAACTGTGATGTCATATTTAACTGTTTCCTCTAGACAGTGTAATGATTTAAACTTCAATCATACTGGCTTTGTTACTACTTCTGTCAAACTGATCTAG
Source organism: Cranoglanis bouderius (assembly GCA_023630585.1). Classification (NCBI taxonomy): domain Eukaryota; kingdom Metazoa; phylum Chordata; class Actinopteri; order Siluriformes; family Cranoglanididae; genus Cranoglanis; species Cranoglanis bouderius. Next base: position 9,803,836 of record CM042543.1, read on the forward strand.
ACATGAATAAACTCCTGTGTATATTTACTCTCATTGCCATCCTTTCTTTAATCTGGTCAGAAGGTAATTGATTGATTTATTTTTTGCATTAATCCAGTGAGGAACTTTTCATGACCTCTTTTAGATAAAAGCATTAATTATACAGTGTGAAACCTTGATTTATTCTGCAGCTATTTTTCTATGTTTTCACACACAGTTTTTGCTGTCAGTAAAGAAGTTTTCCAAACTCCTCATGATCTGCTGAGGAAGCATGGGGAACCTTCAGAGATTCAGTGCTCTCACAAGATTTCAGGCTACGATCGCATTCTGTGGTACAAACAAACCCGAGACAGAGAGTACCAGTTCATGGGATACAATTATCTTACACAATCTCAACTGGAGCCTGAATTTAACAATCAGATGACCTTGACAGGGAATGGAGACAGTAAAGGCATATTGACCATTAAATCCCTAACACCTATTGACAGTGCAGAATATTTCTGTGCAGCATATCCACAGTGTCTCACATGCCCTCATCCCCTTACAAAAACAGTGTCTTATAAACTTATAAACTGTTTTGACCACATTAAGCTTATCAGCTTCCGCACACCTGCATTCATTCATTCTTACCTTAGTAAGAAAAAACATGACTGTATTTTTGTTTTAGGCTAAATTCAGGCATCCAGAGGGTCAACAGAACATTACCCAGAGCATCACACTGTCTCTGCCGGCTTGCCTTCTTCCCATTGTGCATCCTGGTGCCATCTCTTCCCCAGGCAAGAGAAGCACACGCACCCGACATCCACATGATGTAAAAGGGAACTTGATTCATCAAACCAGACCACCCTTTTCCAATTGCTCCATGATCCAGTTCTGATGCTCACGTGCCCACTGTAAACATTTTGTGTGGTGGACAGGGGTCAGCATGGCCACTCTGGCCGGCCTGCGGCTACTCAGCCCCATATGCAGCAAGCTGTGATGCAGTGTGTTCTGGCACCTTTCCATCATTAACTTTTCCAGCAGACTGTGCTACAGTAGCTCTTCTGTGGAATCAGACCAGACGGGATATCCTTCGCTACCCACACACATCAATGAGACTTGAGCACCCACGACTGGTTCACCGCTTGTCCTTCCTTGGACCACTATTGGTAGGTACTAACCACTGCATACCGGGAACACCCCACAAGACCTGCTGTTTTGGAGATGCTCTGAACCAGTCATCTAGCCATAACAATTTGTCAAATATATATATATATATATATATATATATATATATATATATATATATATATATATATATATATATATATATATATATATATATATATATATATATATATATATATTATCATTTGTCCCAGCATGAATTTTTTGTCTAGTGAGTCACAAAACACAGCATCTCATGGTGATCACACAACCACAATCCACATTATGAATGTTGTGCTACTTGTGCTAGTGTAACAGTCCCTGAAAATTTATAGCCTTGTGATTTTTTAAAGTCTATTTATTTCTCTTATTAACAGATGTAAAATAAACCTTTCTTAAATATTGTTAAGGAAGTTATAAAAACAGCACGTAAACATCTGCATGACCACAGTTTCAACAATATACTGTATCTGTATCTGTATCTGCCATAAATCAAAACCAGACACTACAAAGATAAATAAAATCTAACTCTTACAGTAATGGTTTGTTAAATGCTTATTTTCAGGTGTTTTGACTTGAGTGAATGATATGGAAATAGTATGAATGGTGTATTTTTTCACCGTCTCTGTGGGTGGAGACATGATGTTACATTATGCATTGTTGACTAGAATCTGAATAATCGTACACAGTATTAGTTCAGTCTGTAGCCTCGTTAACAAGCGTCACCATGATCAGAGTTCTGGTCATTTTTCAGTCACTCTACTGGATTCAAGGTAACTAAAATTCTTTGCAAAGCACCTGCATGATTATCAGTGTAATAATATTATAATAATATTATAATAATATAAACTGCTGTACATTCGTATAATCCAAAATAAGACAATAAACAATTTCTTATTTATCTACAGGAGTTGCAGGGGAAAATGATGTATTTCAGTCCAATATACTCTGGGCTAATATGGGTCAATCAGCTACAATAAACTGCTCACACACCAAGGGTATATCTTACGATCAGATGTACTGGTTTCGTCAGCATCATGGAGAGAGTATGGAGCTCATAGTGCTCACTAGTGCCTTTGGCAGTCCGGACTTTGGAAAGTTCAACGGAAGTAAATTCTCAGCCATTAAAACAGTTCCTGAGCGAGGCTCTTTTACTGTGAAAGATGTCGATTATAATGACAGAGCTGTGTATTTCTGTGCTGTGAGTAAACACAGTGATATAACCGCAAGGCAGATCTGTACAAAAACACACAGTGTGTCTCAGTCAGGAGGAAAAGTAAGCAAACTAAAGGGGGCAGTATGATACAACAAATTGGCAGACTTTTAACACAAACTGAATATGACAAAGTCATATTTATGACTATATTTTCACTCACAGTTTTCCAAGGTGTTGTTAGCTTCATTATGACTATGAGAAATGACCCTCTTGTTATAAACAGTTTTGGATACATGCACCTTACTTATTAGTGTGTAGCACTAGGGGCAGTTTATTCTCTTCAATATACTGCATACATACTATATACACAGTATAAGGCCAGTGTAGAAGTAATCCCATGTGAATTCTTACACAATTGCTGATAATATAATCACGAGTATGTCCCTCATTATGATATGATTCGTTTTCTCTTGTACAGTTTAGTAACTCACCAAAAGATGGCAATGTTGTGTCTGAACTGTGACGTCATATTTAATTGTTTCCTCTAGACAGTGTAATGATTCAAACTTCAATCATACTGGCTTTGTTACTGCTTCTGTCGAGCTGATCTAGGTATGAATAAACTCCTGTGTATATTTACTCTCATCACCATCCATTCTTTAATCTGGTCAGAAGGTAATTGATTGATTTATTTTTTTGCATTAATCCTGCACAGCATATCCACAGTGTCTCATATCCCCTCATCCCCTTACAAAAACAGTGTCTTATAAACTGTTTGTTTTGACCACATTAAGCTTATCAGCTTCTACACACCTGCATCCATTCATTCTTACCTTAGTAAGGCAATACATGACTGTAATTCCTATGCATTTTTACTTGTTAATGTATTATGTGTTAGGCTAATCTGTTGATGTTCTTGCAATAGATGTCTTATCTTGTGTCATTTGCATTAAAACAGCTTTGTCTTCTTTTTTTAGTGCTGTCATGTTAGTGCTCTTGTAGATGCATTATTTCAGTTTTCATGCATTTTGTATTTCTTAACCAATGTTAACAATAACCACTTCTCAAAAATCATTATATCATTAATTTATTTAACCATTAGCATGCCTGAGGTTGCATTTAACCATACATCATACAGTCCACTAGAGCCATGGTTGTTAAAATGGGCTCTGGGGACCCTCAGACATGGAGACACCCTCCATGTTTTTTTTTTTGTTGTTGTTGTTAAAATGTGTTAGTGGTGCAAATCACAATACAGCATTATCAAATTTATTCTATTAATTATTGACTTTTTATAGGCATTTATCTGTTTGGCTGGTTGTTTGAATAAAATCAGTTTCATTCAATCTCAATAACTGAAAAACCTACGGAAGCCCTACGTATTATTAATTTTTTCTTTCTTGTTTTCTCATCATCATCATTATTTTCTCGTGATCTCCACAAAAAGTTGTTTCACGTCTCATGACGTAATTTTACCATGAGAAAATCGTGCGCCTTGTGAATGGGACTGGTGCTGCAAGTACTTTGGTGTCTTCGCCATCACCCTCGCCATCATAAATGTTTGGTGTTGGTATATTGTCTTCGATGATAAAGTTGTAGACCTGACAGCTTCCTTCTCAAGTGTCAGACACTAATGTTTAAGTTGTTATTCACTGACTGGCTTCCGTAAAAAAAAACAAGTCAGCCTATAAATAATTTCTACTACCAGTTTTAACAAAAATGTGTTCTGTTTTTTTTTTTTTTTCCAAACTTAAAGAGGTACCTGGCTGCAGAAAGTTTGCACTAGAGGGAGCCCACTGATTAGAAATGGCAAGGCAACAGTATTACTGCTATACTGGTGACACAATTATGTCTCTTAGCTCAATGCAGAGCAGAGTCTCACACACAGCACAAAGAGCCAGCATGTGTACTGTTTCCATCATAGTTTCTGCCACACTAGTATGTCTTGCAGGTAAGCATAATATTTTCTAAAAGTCTAGAACTAATAATGTCAAGATTCATTTGGCATTTTATATAATTTTTCCTGCTCTCTTTTTTTTCTCTCTCCACAGGTTCTGCTGTTTGTACTGTAGTCCAGAAACCTCCTGATCTCATAAAATATCAAGATGAGGTTGTTGAGCTGAAATGTGAGCACGGTGTAAATAACTATGACCGCATGCTGTGGTACAAACACAGCCAGGACACAGGATTTAAATACACGGGGTATCTAAACACTATTTTTCCGAAGATAGAGGCAGAATTTGGAACGAAGATCAAGTTGAGTGGTGATGGGAGAAACAACGGCTCTATGACCATAAACAGTCTTTCAGTGAACGACAGTGCTGTATATTTCTGTGCAGCTTATTACACAGTGCTGTAGATCCACTCACTTCACTACAAAAACCATCACCTAATCCACGTTACCCCCAAACCAGAACACCTGCAGCTGTGGGCTGGATTTGAGTTAGTGTCAATAAACCACACAAAGACACACAGCATTTAGGTGAAGATGTGTTTATACAGTATGTACACAGTGATCACACTGACTACCACAAATTCATATTAGAACTTACAGCCACATTGTTCCCATCTTCTTTTATATATTGTGATATTATATTGGCACAATATTTCTCACATTTGACGTAATTAACACTTTCTGCTGATTTGGATAGTCCCACATGAATACCTTAAAGATTTGCACTTCCAAAATACAGTTTATGCCCAAATCTACACAGTAAAATCCGTAGTGTTGAATTAACACCCAGAGTGTTCATTTGTGTCCAACTGGACATATATAAACACTGTAGGGTGTAAATTCAACACTCTGGGTGTTAAATTAACACTACGGATTTTGCTGTGTAAGTGGATAATATCATCATCTGAATAATGTAGATTTATACCTAAGAACTGCTGCTGCTATAATCATAAATCTTGTCATCTTCTTATCCCAGGACTCCTATTCACAATAGGAATCCAACAAACAGAAAATAAATTTCAGGTAACTCTTACACAAAGAGTTTGTTAACTGTTTATTCTCAGATTGACACCGTATGAATAGTGTATTTCGGAAGTCTCTGTGGGTGGAGCCATGATATCACATTATGCATCATTGATGAGAATCTGAAAAATCTTATATAGTGTTATTTCTGTTTGTAGCCTCATCATCAAGAATCAACATGATCAGAATTATAATAGTGTTTCAGTCACTCTACTGGATTCAAGGTAACTAAAAAAACTCTGAAAGAAGCTGAAAGATTAACACAGTAATATAACTGCTTTACAAAAATAAGACAATACAGCAGATATACTGTTTATTTGTTACAATAACACTTTATTTACTGTTTATTCACAGGAATTGCAGGAGGGGATGGTGTCTCTCAGCCCAACTTAATCTCAGCTAAAATGGGCCAATCAGCCACAATAAACTGCTCACACACCAAGGGTTCAACTTATTATCTGATGTACTGGTTCCGTCAGTATCATGGAGAGAGTATGGAGCTCATAGTGCTCACTAGTGCCTTTGGCAGTCCGGACTTTGGAAAGTTCAACGGAAGTAAATTCTCAGCCATTAAAACAGTTCCTGAGAGCGGCTCTTTCACAGTGAAAGATGTGGATTACAATGACAGAGCTGTGTATTTCTGTGCTGTGAGAGAACACAGTGTTATAACCACAGGGCAGAGCTGTACAAAAACACACTGTGTGTGTCTCAGTCAGGAAGAAATGGAGACACCTAAAGAGGGCAGTATGACGCAAGAAGTCTGGAGTTTCTTATTAATTGTGAAACACTCTTTGCATGAGTTATAGGGAGTTTGATTTACACTTTTGAACTGTAGAGCCTTAACTTTAGAAGGAAAAACACTATTCTTTTCAAATAATATAAACATGGCCCGTGTAGTAGAAGTAATGACACTAACACTCTACTTAAATCCTGGTTCATGACATAGACACAGCCATGTCATAAATATGTGAAGCATGATATCATATGAAAGTTGATGTCCAGTAATATAACAGTGTTATGTTACTGTTAAGTATAATTGTCATGATAGGCATCTCTTAAAGTTACAGCTTCACCTCTGATGTTACAAAGTCTAGTCTAGTAACACTAGAGACTCCTTCTACAGGTGTTAGATAAACATCTCCTTTCAGAAAACATCACCACATCAACAGTTACACACAATTTTGATACCTTTATATGGAACATCTGCCATACAAGTCCCCGTGTACTGTATTTTGTTACTATAGAAACAATACTGTATTAGAATGCGTGCATTAATATAAACCTTATATATAAACAGCCAGAACTAGTGCGAGGCTCTTATAGAAATTTAATCAACACCTTCTTAACAATAAGAATGGAGAATTAAACAGTGCTGTGTATAAGACAGATGTTGTTACACACACATCTCCTCACTACCCCATATATTCGTTCTATTATCAACTTGTTCTAGGTTTTTATACATTTTTGATATGTTAGTGTATTGTACATATATAATTCTAAACTGCCAGTGTATGTCCCCCGCTAATAAAAATAAATGTAAATTTCCCCCCAGTCAATGTCAATAACTGCCATTTTTCCAAATTATTATTATTTTATATGTCTTCTTCTGATTATTAGTTATTATATTTACTATTATTGCATAATTATGTGGTAATGTAATAAAGGCCATTTCAAATTTATCATGTTCTTGTCTTAATATGCCTGCAGGTGGACTTTAATTCAATAATTTAACTTATCACATAACACAACAAAATCTTGCCAAATATTTTACTGTAGTCAGCTAGAGGGAGCCATTTCATTAGAAAAAGCAATGTAACAAACAGATAAGAGTACTGCCAAGCCTCAGACAGGAAGTAGAGGAGGGATGTTTGCACTCTCTTTTATTTTAATTCAGAGCGCAGCAACACACACAACACAGAGACAAAACTGCGCAAAACATGCGTTCTGTTTTCATCATATTTTCTGCTACACTATTCTGTCTTCAAGGTAAACATATATCTCCACATATAATATTTTATCAAATCTACATGCAAAATTGAATGGACTACTTCCTCTTGTGCACCCTGAATGCTCTCTTTTTCTCTCCACAGGTTCTGGTGTTTGCACTGTAGTCCAGAGTCCTCCTGATGTCATAAAAAATCAAGACAAGTTTGCTGAAATCAACTGTGCACACACTGTAGAGAACTATAATCGCATACTATGGTATAAGCACAGTCAGGACACAGGATTTACACTCATGGGGCACCTTACTGTACTTGCTTCACAGCCAGAGACAGAATTTGAAACTAAGATCAAACTGAGTGGTGATGGGAGAAACAATGGTTCTTTGACCATAAACAGTCTTTCAGTGAACGACAGTGCTGTATATTTCTGTGCAGCTTATTACACAGTGCTGTAGATCAGCTCATTTAATTACAAAAACCTTCATCTGATCCACGTTACCCCCAAACCAGAACATCTGCAGCTGTGGGCTGGATTTAATTTAGTGCCAATAAACCACACAAAGACACTCAACATTTAGGTGACTTTTTTCTATTTGCATTTAATACACTATGAACTCACCAGCTACAGCAATCTCACATCATGCGACCAATATTTTCTTTTGGAAAACAACAATTCTTTTTATTAACAAAGATAAACATAGTGCCATATGGATTAGGTTTATTGGATTAGGCTTATGAACAACATTTTCATGACACAATTTGATTTAAAATATAAAATAATGCTCATGCCTTTAATCAAAGCAGAACAATAATAGCCATTCCACCGAATGGGTGACATTTGCCTGTTGTAACTTTTAAAAATTTCATGCCTGATCAGCATGAGGAGGAGCAAGATGGTGGTGATGAGAATGAGGTGCCTTTTAGAAGCCCACCCCCTTCCAGAAGCCCATCCCCTTTAGGAGGCCCATCTGCTCTGAGGATCACACCCCCTTTCCTAAGGCAATCTCCATTAAGAAGCCCATCCCCTTTGAGAGTCACACCCCCTTTGAGAAGCCCATCTCCATTGAGATTCTCATCCCTTTTAAGGACAACATCCCCTATAATTAGACCAACCCCAGTGAGGAGGCCATCTCCTATAAGAAGACCAACCCCAGTGAGGAGGCTATCTCCAACAAGAAGACGAACCCCTGTGAGGACGCCATCTCCTATAAGAAGACCATCCACTGCGACGAGCCCACCCCCTTCTGTTACTCCTGTGTCCCGTCCTCGTGTCAGTGTCAACATAGCTGACTGTGTGGTTGGTCAACCTTATGTTGTAGGCCACGTGTTGATTCCTGTCCAAAGCCGGAGGAGGAGGGATGAAGAGGACAACGAAGAAGCCCCTCCTAGTAGAAGGCAGCGTGTGGACCCTGTTGAGGAGGAAGAATTGATCAGGAGGCCCGTCCTAATCTTATCGAGTCTGATCTCAATATATATGAGAGATGTATGAAATTCACAACCTCGTATTCATCACCTCATACTCGCCACCTTGTATAATACCTCGTTGTTATTAATATTATTGTTATTTTATTTCCACTAAGTATTTCACCTGTAGGCTCTAGACTCCAGCATTAGTCTTTTTTTTAAAAGTAAATTTATAGTTAATAATGTATATTAATAAAATTTATATGGATAAAATGTGTAGGTTAATGAATTAATTAATCAAATTTATAAGGATAAAATGTGTAGTTTAATTAAATCAGCATTGAAGTATGGTGTATTTATGTAAATATGTATATATGTATATATCAAGTTTTTTAGATTAAGTATTTTAAGATTAAGTAACAACTCACAGACAAAATTAATACATGACCCCTAACCAACGCCCCCATACCCCACTCCCCATAGTCTAGAGGGTGTAACTTATACCTGCTTATACCAGAGCTATTCACCAACCATAACGATTATTTTATCAATTAACAAAACGTCTCACAATTTAATGGTTTATAGTTCAGAAAGTGTAACTGAGACTGAGAGCACTTATAACCAAGACTCCTTCCATAAATTGTAAACATCACCTAACGGAAAAATGTCACATTGACGATTATGAGAATTACTGTTTACTGTACTAATATCTGTAAATAATAACCTAACTTAATAAATGTATAAGTTCATATAGGTTTATAATAGCTGTATTGTATGGTTTTTTGTTTTTTGCTTTTAAATTATCAATAAAGTATCTTTTTTGTTCAACACTCATGTCTCGAGTGTCTTTTCTTTTAACACACTATAAGCATTTCTCATTGGTTTCACATATACTTACAATGTAGAAATTCTGCTTCAGTTGAAATTTTGGTGTTTTCCTCACACAAGCAAATACACTCTAGCCAACAGTCTGAACCGGTTAAATCTGTATAATTAACAATCTGGTGTTGTAATGCCAAATAAACTGATAACAGGTGAATCTCAAGGTGCAATTTTGCTGTTAAGATTTCAAAGTTGATTCTCACAAGTGATTGCAGCAGGTAGAGGTAAAACTAACACACCATGAGGAAGAAACTGAGTTCAGGAGGGTTTCATTAACCAGTTTCCATTTTTGTCTAAGTATTAATGAAATTTAAAAAAAAAAAATGCAAACTTGATTTTCTTGAGTTTTCTATTTGTTATCTATAGTCCAATCCTACTCTGAATATAACCAGATAGAGATAAAACTTTAGAGTAACAATTAAACACAAGTTCAATAGCTATTCAATATAGTCATGAAAACATTATTTCACTTAATTTATGCTACAAATGTGTTGATTATGTTGATTCATTGCTTGTATCACACAAAAACAGACAACACTTTCATTGTTAAAAGTGATCTTACAGAGATAGATTTCAAATATTACACAGATTTGTGATCAATATTGTATAAGGGAGTTATAGACCCCCAGTTATGTACTGGGTCAATTTGACCTTGTGAAGACCCCCAATGGGAGCAAAAAGTGAGGGCCACACAAGGGTGTGTTAGCATCAACACTGAATCAAAGAAAACATGTTTAACCACCTCAGGGAACACTATAGAATTAGTAAATGCACAGTGGTAATCCATCCATGATAATGACGTGAAGTCATTAATGACATGCTAAAGCTATACTTAAAATATTTATTTTAAGTTAATAATTTACTTTCAGTCTATAATTTGGGTACATGGTTGTTGTACACACTATAATTGTGTCTTAGCACGTAAATTTTTTTTTTTTTTTAAATAAGACTGCAGGTTATGAGATATATATGAGACTAGATTTCCCTGCTCCATAGACGTTGTCCTTTAACTCTAAAACTGAACTCAGATTAAGGCATAAACAAAAGAATAAACGGTGAATAACCCTTATCATTATGGTTTGTGTTACAAGTTTATTCTCAATTTTGTCACTTGAGTGAGTGATCATCGTTCATGCAAAAGTCTATGAATCATATATTTTACACTGTCTCTGTGGGTGGAGTTATGATGTCACACCATACATCACTGACTAGAATCTGAATAATCTTATACAATCTTTGTTCAGTCTGTAGCCTCATTAACAAAAGTCACCATGATCAGAGTTCTAGTCTTTTTTCAGTCACTCTACTGGATTCAAGGTATATACAAAATCTGGGGAAAAAAAGCCTCTGTAATAATATAACTGCTATACATGCCTATCAATCAAAATATGACAATAAACAGCTGATACATGTTTGTTAAAAGTAAACTTTTTATTTATTATTTATTGACAGGAGTTGCAGGAACGAAGGATGTCTTTCAGCCCAATATACTCTGGGCTAATATGGGCCAATCAGCCACAATAAACTGCTCACACACCAAGGGTTCACTTTTTGATGAGATGTACTGGTATCGTCAGCATCATGGAGAGAGTATGGAGCTCATAGTGTACACCCCCACCTATAGCAATCCACACTTTGGGAGATTCAACCAAAATAAATTTTCAACCATTAAAACAGTTGCTGAGAGCGGCTCCTTCACAGTGAAAGACGTGGATTATATTGACAGAGCTGTGTATTTCTGTGCTGTGAGTAAACACGGTGTTATAACCACAGGGCAGAGCTGTACACAAACACACTGTGTGTCTTACAGGAAGAAATAGAGACACCTAAAAATGGCAGTATGGTACAACAAATCTCTAAAGTCTAAGATAAAGAGGAAAACAATGTATTCATCTCACAGAGCATAAATACGGTCAGTGTAGTAGAAGTACTGGCAGTCACTTTACTTAAAATCTGCATGGACACAGACACAGAGATAACCATTGTGTAGGACCATTGTGCTCCTTTTATTTTAATATATTCTGCAAGTGTGTTTCAGTATTTCAGCATTCACTCACGGACACACACACATACACACACACACACACAAACATGGAGTTCTGCTCAGGTCTCTCTCTCACTCTCTGGTTCATAACCCTATGAAAGACAATTGGAACTCACACAAGTCAACTCACCGTGATCACACACAGGTGAGAATCATCACGCATTACCTGCTGGTTGCCCGCCTCCTCTCCATTTGCAGCCAATGCTCGACCATGCCCCTGCTACGACACATTGATATTTTGGTCAGTGTTTTTGTCCAGTTGGTAGGTCACATTAGAAAATTGTGAGCACTTTTCAGCATTTCAGCATTCACTTGCGGACACACACATGCACACACACACAAACACGGAGTTCTGCTCAGCTCTCTCTCTCTCTCTCTCTCTCTCTCTCTCTCTCTCTCTCTCTCTCTCTCTCTCTCTCTCTGGTTCACGGCCCTCTGAAAGACAAACAAAACTCACATGCCAACTTGCCGTGATCAGACACAGGTGAGAATCATCACACGTTACCTGCTGGTTCCCTGCCTCCTCTCCATCTGCAGCTGACGCTCGACCACTCCCACATGTTGATATTTTGATCAGTTTTTTTTTGGCCAGGTGGTACTGTAGGTCACATTAAAAAAATTAACTCACACCTTCTGATCAAACAAAATTAAATATTTAACAATGCTGTGGTATAAGAGAGATGTTATTAACAAATACTTTATGAAAATTGTTATAAGATGTTATATGATCAGGTGTTGTATCACATCATAAAATCTCTAACATAATAGTGGTACCATAATATTTCCTTTATGATGCTGCTATAGACTTTGAAATAATATGTAATAATTTTGTGTGTTATGTCACAGCAGTGTTCCTCAGACCATTGTTGTTGTGACACTGCTATTCAGTGTTATTGGTTGGTTCATAACCCTCTGAAAGACAATCAGAACTCACACAAGTCAACTCACTGTGATCACACACAGGTGAGAATCATCACGCATTACCTGCTGGTTGCCCGCCTCCTCTCCATTTGCAGCCAATGCTCGACTATGCCCCTGCTACCACACGTTGATATTTTGGTCAGTGTTTTTGTCCAGTTGGTAGGTCACATTAGAAAATTAACCCACACCTTCTGACCAAACAACACTGAGCATTTAACAATACTGTGTTATAAGAGAGATACTATTAACAAATAGTTTATGACAACTGTTATAACAATGTTATGACATTGCTATCCTAGTGTTCTTGGGATAGACTCCAGCTCTACAGCAACCCTGACCAGGATAAAGCGCTGACTAAAGATGAATGAATGTATGTTTAATCCTATGGAATGCAGCTTGTTATTGCTTTAAGTGACTGATTGTCTTTGTGTTTTGTTGCCCAGTGTGTTTGCTGGATGAACATCACATTTGCACACAAGCGCTGCAAGTTCATAGTAAATTTTTATCACCTCACTGCCCCACATATTCTGCACCACAAATTCCAAGACTTATGAGGGTGGACAAGAGAGTCTTGTGGGTGACTGTGTCAAACGCTGCTTACAGGTCGAGGACTAATGACAGTTTGGCTGATCTAGCAGCATGTAACTTCTCAGTGACAGCCAAAAGGGCAGTCTCTGTGGAATGCTTTTAAGCCGGACAGGTTAGGATCTTGGAGGTTGTTCTGTGAGAGGTTGAGAGACAGTTGATTGTATACAGTGCGTTCTAGGACTTTAGAAAGAAAAGAGAGAAGTGATACCGGTCGGTAGTTGCCAATGTCAGAGGGCTCCAGAGTGGGTTTCTTCAGGATGGGAATAACCCTTGCTCTCTTGAATGCAGTTAGAACATGATCAGATGATATGGTGCTATTGATGATAGTTGTGATGAAGGGGAGGAGGTCTTGTGAGATGGTCTGGAGCATTGTGGAAGGGATTGCATCCAATGGGCAGGTGGTAGGATTGCAGGACAAGATGAGCTGCAAAATCTCTTCTGTTGTTAGATCAGAAAAATGTGCCAGTGCAGGAGAAGGGGAATCCTTATTGGGCAGTGTAGGAGTTAGGATAGAAGTGAAGGTCTGGCAGATTTTTTCAATCTTAAATATCAATCATCATTACTTTTCATTTAAAAACTGCTATTAGTTTAATACATTATTTGTGGTTTCATGCTGTTTTTTCAAGTCAATACCAATAATGGCCACTTGTCCACATTGTTATAGCATTAACTTATTTAATTATTAGCATAACACAATAACAAAACATTCCCAAGCATTTTACTGTAATCAGCTAGAGGGAGCCATTTCATTAGAAAAGGCAACACCATGCCTCAGACAGGAAGTAGAGGATGGATCTACTCTGTTTTATTCTTATTCTGAGCACAGCAACACACAGCATAGAGACTCAACATGCGTTCTGTTCTCATCATATTTTCCACCACACTATTGTGCCTTCCAGGTAAATATATCTCTACATACAATATTGTATAGACTGTACTCCCAAAATTGAACAGACTACTTCATCTTGTGTACCTTGAATGCTCTTTTTTTCTCTCTCCACAGGATCTGGTGTTTGTACTGTAGTCCAGAGTCCTCCTGATGTCATAAAATATAAAGATGAGTTTGCTGAGATTAAATGTGCACACACTGTACAGAGCTATGACCGCATACTGTGGTACAAACACAGCCAGGACACAGCATTTAAATACATGGGATACCTTTATACTGTTTCTTCAAAGCCGGAGGATGAATTTGGAACCAAAATCAAACTGACCGGTGATGGGAGAAACAACAGTTCTTTGACCATAAACAGTCCTTCAGTGAACGACAGTGCTGTATATTTCTGTGCAGCTTATTACACAGTGCTGTAGATCAGCTCATTTAATTACAAAAACCTTCATCTGATCACCTGCAGCTGTGGGCTGGATTTGATTTAGTGCCAATAAACCACACAAAGATGCTCAACATTTAGGTGACCCGTTTCTATTTACATGTAATACATTGTGATCTCACCAGCTACAGCAATCTCACATCATGCCAGCAATATTTTCTTTTGGAAAACAACATTTCTTTTTATTAACAAAGGTAAATATAGTGCCATATCATTTAGTCTTATGAATATCATTTTCATGACACCAATTGATTAAAAAAAGGCCAGACATGCCTTTAAATCAAAACAGAACAATAAACAGTGAATATCACTTATCATAATGATTTGTGTTGCATGTTTAGTCTCTATTTTGTCACTTGAGTGGGTGATCATCATTCATGCAAAGATTATGAATGATGTATTTTTACACTGTCTCTGTGGGTGGAGTTATAATGTCACATCATACATCACTAACTAGACTTTGAATAATCTTATACAGTCTTAGTTCAGTCTGTAGTCTCATTATCAAGAGTCATCATGATCAGAGTTCTAGTCTTTTTTCAGTCACTCTACTGGATTCAAGGTAATGAAAAAAACAAACATACAGATAAGGCCTCTGTAATGATATAACTGCTAAACATGCCTATAAATCAAATTAATACCATAAAGAACTGATCCATATTTGTTAAAAGTAAACTATGTATTCATTTTTTTTATTCATAGGAGTTGCAGGGGTGAATGATGTCTTTCAGCCCAATATACTCTGGGCTAATATGGGCCAATCAGCCATAATAAACTGCTCACACACCAAGGGTGCACTTTACAGTCAGATGTACTGGTATCGTCAGCATCATGGAGAGAGTATGGAGCTCATAGTGTTCACTACCAGCTATGGCACTCAAGACTTTGGACAATTCAACAAAAGTAAATTTTCAGCTATTAAAATAGTTCCTGAGAGCGGCTCTTTCACAGTGAAAGATGTGGATTATAATGACAGAGCTGTGTATTTCTGTGCTGTGAGAGAACACAGTGTTATAACCACAGGGCAGAGCTGTACAAAAACACACTGTGTGCCTCAGGAAGAAATAGAGACACCAAAAGGGGGCTGATCATGATCAGTACTGCCAATACTGTTATATTACTGCATATGCATTTTTATGATAACTCATGAGCATTTAACATCATTTTTGACATGTTTATGACATAGTTATGTCTTTGTCATAACACAGGTTACCTATCTAGTGTTATTTATCTAAAAATGCTGCCTCTTGGATTCTTCAGTATCATTCATCATCACTCATAATTAACATGCGTAGCTAAATGTTCTTGCAAAAGCATTATTTCTGGATTAATTTAGCTTTTTTTCAGTAAACATCAATAATTTTACTATACATCATGTAGTCAGCTAGAGGGAGCCCTTTCATTAGAAATGACAATGTAACAAATAGATAACAGAGTACTGGTATGCCCCAGACAGGAAATAGAGGATGGATGACATGCTTCCACTCCCTTTTATTTTAATTTAGAGTACAGCAAAACACACAGCACAGAGTGTCAACATGTGTACTGTTCTCATCATATTTTCTGCCATACTATTGTTTCTACCAGGTAAGTATACTTATCTCTGTACGCAAGAAATCTATTCCCCAAATGCTTTACTTTTTCATTTTGTGTACCTTGATACCTTGCTGTTTTTCTCTCCACAGGTTCTGGTGTTTGTACTGTAGTCCAGAATCCTCCTGATCTCATAAAAAATCAAGATGAGTTTACGGAGATCAAATGTGCACACGCTATACAGAGCTATAATCAAATACTGTGGTACAAACACAGCCAGGACACAGGATTTAAATACATGGGATATCTTTTAAATGCTTACCCAAAGCTAGAGGAAGAATTTGAAAACAAAATCAAACTGAGTGGTGATGGGAGCAAAAATGGCGCTTTGAGCTTAAACAGACTTTCAGTAAATGACAGCGCTGTGTATTTCTGTGCAGCTTATTACACAGTGCTGTAGATCAGCTCACTTAATTACAAAAACCTTCATCTGATCCACGTTACCCCAAACCAGAACACCTGCAGTTGTGGTTGTGGGTAATCAACCGTAATAAACTTCTCACACACCAAGGATGCAAATCATAATCAGATGTACTGCTGTCATCAGCGTTGAGGAGAGAGTATGGAGCTCATAGGGTACACTACCACTGATGGCAATCCAGAATTCAACCAAGATCAATTTCCAGCTATTAAAACAGCCGCTGAGAGCGGCTCTTTCACAGTGAAGATGTGGATTATGATGACAGTTCTGTGTATTTCTGTTCTGTGAATAAACACAATGTCATAACCACAGACCAGAGCTGTACAAAGCACACTGCGTGTGTGTATGTGTGTGTCGGAAATGGAGACACATAAAGGGCAGTATGACCCAAGATATCTGCAGCATCTCAGTAGACTCTGACATGGAAATCTTATATATTTTTTATTTTTTTATTTTTTATTTATTTATTTTTTTGGTGCAGTGTGTGATTAGTTTCTATAAAACTGTGAGTCATGGTTACAGACAAATACATTAATTACAGACAAACACTAATGAATATATTATGCTTACTGATTGAATGAATGGGAATAGCTAGAGGGAGCCCTTTCATTGGAAATGTCAAACAAGTAGAGAGAGATAAAAGATTACATCCATACCATGAAGAGGAAGAAGGCGTAAATTTTTTCCATGTATTTTCTCACTTAATTTATAGCAGCACCACTCACACACACGCACGCACATGCACTCACTCACACACACACACACACACACACACACACACACACACACACACACACACACACACACACACACACACACACAGAGGCAACATGGTTACTGCTATAATTATCACCACACTATTGTAATTATAATAAAATATTTTATATAATCTAAAAAACCATTATTCTTTTCTTGATTTTTTTAATTTGTCTTGAGTGATCTTTTTTCTTCTTTTTTCTTCACAGGATATGTTGTTTGTCCTATAATCCAGAATCCTCCTGAACGCGCACAAACTGTACAGAGCTATATATAATATAATTGCACAAACACCGTCAGGACACAGGACTAACAGTCATGGGATACCTTAATGTTGATTCTCTAATTAAAGAGGCATATTTTAAAAGGAAGACCAAGTGAGTGTGTGTTAGGATGAAATGGAGACACCTAAAGGGGGCAGAATGACACAAAAATCGTTCTTTTCAGGAGTCATGAACATTTACATTTCTGGAATGCAGATTCTTAGTCTGTAAGCCTGAATCACTAAGCTCTCAAACTCTAAAGTTTAAAGCATTTACTTATTTTACTTTTACTGTGGACCATGCAGCAAGCTAGAGGGAGTCCTTTCATTAGAAATGGCAATGTAACAAATAGATAACAGCGTACCGCCTCAGTCCAGAAGTAGAGGATGGATGACACACTTCCACTTCCACAGCACAGAGACTCAACATGCATACTGTTCTCATCACTTTTACTGCCACACTGTTGTGTCTCACAGGTAAATATGATATAAATATAATGCAAAATTCAATATTTTAATATAATATTTGTAATATGAAATAATAATATAATTTAATATAATATTTTAGAAAACCTACTCCCAAAATTGAATGGACCACTTAATTTTATACACCTGGATTGCTGTCTTTTTCTCTCCGCAGCTTCTCTTTGCACTGTAGTCCAGAGTCCTCCTGATGTCATAAAAAATCAAGATGAGTTTACGGAGATCAAATGTGCACACACTATACAGAGCTATAATCAAATACTGTGGTACAAACACAGCCAGGACACAGGATTTAAATACATGGGATGCCTTTTAAATGCTTACCCAAAGCTAGAGGAAGAATTTGAAAACAAAATCAAACTGAGTGGTGATGGGAGCAAAAATGGCGCTTTGAGCTTAAACAGACTTTCAGTAAATGACAGCGCTCTGTATTTCTGTGCAGCTTATTACACAGTGCTGTAGATCAGCTCACTTAATTACAAAAACCTTCATCTGATCCACGTTACCCCAAACCAGAACACCTGCAGTTGTGGTTGTGGGCAATCAGCCGTAATAAACTTCTCACACACCAAGGATGCAAATCATAATCAGATGTACTGCTGTCATCAGCGTTGAGGAGAGAGTATGGAGCTCATAGGGTACACTACCACCGATGGCAATCCAGAATTCAACCAAGATCAATTTCCAGCTATTAAAACAGCCGCTGAGAGCGGCTCTTTCACAGTGAAGATGTGGATTATGATGACAGTTCTGTGTATTTCTGTTCTGTGAATAAACACAATGTCATAACCACAGAGCAGAGCTGTACAAAGCACACTGCGTGTGTGTATGTGTGTGTCGGAAATGGAGACACATAAAGGGCAGTATGACCCAAGATATCTGCAGCATCTCAGTAGACTCTGACATGGAAATCTTATATATTTTTTATTTTTTATTTTTTATTTATTTATTTTTTTGGTGCAGTGTGTGATTAGTTTCTATAACACTGTGAGTCATGGTTACAGACAAATACATTAATTACAGACAAACACTAATGAATATATTATGCTTACTGATTGAATGAATGGGAATAGCTAGAGGGAGCCCTTTCATTGGAAATGTCAAACAAGTAGAGAGAGATAAAAGATTACATCCATACCATGAAGAGGAAGAAGGCGTAAATTTTTTCCATGTATTTTCTCACTTAATTTATAGCAGCACCACTCACACACACGCACGCACACGCACTCACTCACACACACACACACACACACACACACACACACACACACACACACACACACACACACACACACACACACACAGAGGCAACATGGTTACTGCTATAATTATCACCACACTATTGTAACTATAATAAAATATTTTATATAATCTAAAAAACCATTATTCTTTTCTTGATTTTTTAAATTTGTCTTGAGTGATCTTTTTTCTTCTTTTTTCTTCACAAGATATGTTGTTTGTCCTATAATCCAGAATCCTCCTGAACGCGCACAAACTGTACAGAGCTATATATAATATAATTGCACAAACACCGTCAGGACACAGGACTAACAGTCATGGGATACCTTAATGTTGATTCTCTAATTAAAGAGGCATATTTTAAAAGGAAGACCAAGTGAGTGTGTGTTAGGATGAAATGGAGACACCTAAAGGGGGCAGAATGACACAAAAATCGTTCTTTTCAGGAGTCATGAACATTTACATTTCTGGAATGCAGATTCTTAGTCTGTAAACCTGAATCACTAAGCTCTCAAACTCTAAAGTTTAAAGCATTTACTTATTTTACTTTTACTGTTGACCATGCAGCAAGCTAGAGGGAGTCCTTTCATTAGAAATGGCAATGTAACAAATAGATAACAGCATACCGCCTCAGTCCAGAAGTAGAGGATGGATGACACACTTCCACTTCCACAGCACAGAGACTCAACATGCATACTGTTCTCATCACTTTTACTGCCACACTGTTGTGTCTCCCAGGTAAATATGATATAAATATAATGCAAAATTCAATATTTTAATATAATATTTGTAATATGAAATAATAATATAATTTAATATAATATTTTAGAAAACCTACTCCCAAAATTTAATGGACCACTTAATTTTCTACACCTGGATTGCTGTCTTTTTCTCTCCGCAGCTTCTCTTTGCACTGTAGTCCAGAGTCCTCCTGATGTCATAAAAAATCAAGATGAGTTTGCTGAGATCAAATGTGCACACACTGTACAGAGCTATAATCAAATACTATGGTACAAACACAGCCAGGACACAGGATTTACACTCATGGGATACCTTTACACTGTTTCTTCAACGATAGAGGAAGAATTTGAAACAAAGATCAGACTGAGTGGTGATGGGAGAAACAATGTTTCTTTGACCATAAACAGTCTTTCAGTGAACGACAGTGCTGTTTATTTCTGTGCAGCTTATTACACAGTGCTGTAGATCAGCTCACTTAATTACAAAAACCATCATCTGATCCACGTTACCCCCAAACCAGAACACCTGCAGCTGTGGGCTGGATTTAATTTAGTGCCAATAAACCACACAAAGATGCTCAGCATTTAGGTGGATAGTTTTACTTGCATTTGATACAATATGATCTCATGGGCTACAAGAATATCATAAATATGTGTTCTAATTTGTCTGTCTTCATTAATTGATCACAGTGCGGTTTTCGTTAATGGTCTTATTTTTATCTATTAAAAAAAATACTTATCCATTTAGGTGATTGGTTTCTATTTGCATTTAATACACTGTGATCTCACTGGCTACAGCAATCTCACATCACACCAGCAATATTTTCTTTTGGAAAACTTTGTTAATTTCTTTTTATTAGCAAAGGTAAATATAGCGCCATCATCTTCATGACATCAATTTAATAAAAAAATAATAATAATTGTCACATGCCTTTAAATCAAAGCAGAGCAATAAACAGTGAATAACCCATATCATAATGGTTTGTGTTACATGTTCATCCTCAATTTTGTCACTTGAGTGAGTGATCATCCTTCATACAAAGACTATGAATGATGTATTTTTAGACTGTCTCTGTGGGTGGAGTTATGATGTCATGTCATACATGAAAATTTGAATAATCTTAAACAGCATTAGTTCAGTCTGTAGTCTCATCATCCATGATCCACGAGAGTCACCATGATCAGAGTTGTAGTATTTTTTCAGGCACTCTGGATTCAAGGTAACTAAAAACATCTGAAAAAGCCTCTGTAATGATATAACAGCTATACATGCCTATCAATCAAATTAGGACAATAAACAGCTGATACATATAATGAACACGTTTGATTCATTTTTTTTATTCACAGGAGTTGTAGGAGCAAATGATGTTTTTCAGCCCAAGATACTCTGGGCTAAAATGGGTCAATCAGCCACAATAAACTGCTCACACACCAAGGATGCAGCTCACAATCAGATGTACTGGTATCGTCAGCATCATGGAAAGAGTATGGAGCTCATAGTGTTCACTACCACCTATGGCACTCAAGACTTGGGAAAATTCAACCAAAGTAAATTTTCAGCTAATAAAACAGTTCCTGAGAGAGGCTCTTTCACAGTAAAAGATGTGGATTATAATGACAACGCTGTGTATTTCTGTGCTGTGAGTAAACACAGTGTTATGACCACAGGGCAGAGCTGTACAAAAACACACTGTGTGTCTTACAGGAAGAAATAGAGACACCTAAAGAGGGCAGTATGGTACAACAAATCTGCAGCCTCTCAGGATGAGAGGTTCTGCATTTTGGTGAGTGATCATCGTACATGCAAACAGTATAAATAATGTATTTTTTACACTGTCTGTGTGGGTGGAGTTATGATGTCACATCATACATCATTGATGAGAATGTGTACAAACTTACACAGTCTTAGTTCAGTCTCTAGTCTTGACATTAAGAGAGATGATAATAATTATTATAGTGTTTCAGTCACTGTACTGGATTCAAGGTAACTTTTTTTTTTTTTTTTAAACTTCTGGATGGTTCAGTAATACTGTAACTGCTTTACATGCCTGTAAATCAAAATAAGACAATAAACATCAAGGTTATATTTGATATAGTGACAATGTATTTGCTGTTTGTTCACAGGAGTTGCAGAAGCGAATGATGTCTTGCAGCCCAATATACTCTGGGCTAAAATGGGTCAATCAGCCACAATAAACTGCTCACACACCTAGGGTGTACTTTACAATCAAATGTACTGGTTCTGTCAACATCATGGACAGAGTATGGAGCACACAGTGTACACCAACAGCTTTGGCACTCTGGAATTTGGAAACATCAACCAAAGTAAAGTCTCACCCATTAAAACTGTTCAGACTTTAATGGACATGTTGGTGAAGGGAATAGTGGGATGAGGAAGTGATGGGCAGGTTTGGTCTTCAGGTAAGGAACCCAGAAGGACAGAGGTTGGTAGACTTTGCTAAAAGTATGGAGATGGCTGTGGTGAACACGTACTTTCAGAAGAGGCAGGAACACAGGGTGACATATAAGAGTGGTGGCAGGAGCACACAGGTGGACTATATCTTATGTAGACACTGTAATCTGATGGAGATTAGCGATTGCAAAGTAGTGGTAGGAGAGAGTGTAGCTAGACAGCATAGGATGGTGGTGTGTAAGATGACCCTGATGGTGAGGAAGATGAAGAGAGCAAAGGCAGAGCAGAAGACAAAGTGGTGGAAGTTGGAAAAGGAAGAGTGCTGTGTGGTTTTCAGGGAGGAGTTGAGACAGGCTTTAGGTAGTCAGGAGGTGCTCCCAGATGACTGGACTACTACAGCCAAAGTGATCAGGGAGACAGGTAGGAAGGTGCTAGATGTGTCATCTGGAAGGAGGAAAGAAGACAAGGAGACTTGGTGGTGGAATGAGGAAGTTCAGGAGAGTATCCAGAAGAAGAGGTTAGCTAGAAAGAAGTGGGACAGTGAGAGGATGGAGGAAAGTAGACAGGAATATAGGGAGATGCAGCATGAGGTTAAGATAGAGGTGGCAAAGGCCAAACAGAAAGCTTATGAGGACATGTATGCAAGGTTAGATAGTAAGGAAGGTGAGAGGGATTTGTATCGGTTGGTGAGGCAGAGGGATAGAGATGGTAAGGATGTGCAGCAGGTTAGAGTGATTAAAGATAGAGATGGAAATGTGTTGACAGGTGACAGGAGGGTGAGGGAAAGATGGAAGGAGTACTTTGAGGAACTGATGAATGAGGAAAATGACAGAGAGAGAAGAGTAGTAGAGGCAAATATTGTTGAGCAGGAAGTAGAAAGGATTAGCAAGGGTGAAGTTAGGAGAGCTTTGAAGAGGATGAAGAGAGGAAAGGCGGTTGGTCCTGATGACATACCAGTGGAGGTATGGAAGTGTCTAGGAGAGATGGCAGTAGAGTTTTTAACTAGGTTGTTCAACAAGGTCTTAGAGAGTGAAAGAATGCCTGAGGAATGGAGGAGAAGTGTTTTGGTGCCGATTTTTAAGAACAAGGGAGATGTGCAGAGTTGTGGAAACTACAGAGGTATTAAGCTGATGAGCCATACAATGAAATTGTGGGGAAGAGTAATGGAAGCAAGGCTAAGGGGTGAAGTGAGCATTTGTGAGCAGCAGTATGGTTTCATGCCAAGAAAGAGCACTACAGATGCAATATTTGCTTTGAGAATGTTGATGGAGAAGTACAGAGAGGGTCAGGAAGAGCTGCATTGTGTCTTTGTAGATTTAGAGAAAGCATATGACAGGGTGCCAAGAGAGGAGCTGTGGTATTGTATGAGGAGATCTGGAGTGGCAGAGAAGTATATTAGAGTGGTGCAGGATATGTATGTGAGCAGTAGGACAATGGTAAGGTGTGCAGTAGGTGTGACAGAGGAGTTCACGGTGAAGGTGGGACTGCATCAAGGATCGGCTCTGAGCCCCTTCTTGTTTGCGGTGGTGATGGACAGGCTGACAGATGAGGTCAGACAGGAATCTCCATGGACTATGATGTTTGCGGATGACATTGTGATCTGTAGTGAGAGCAGGCAGCAGGTGGAGGAAACTCTAGAGAGGTGGAGGTTTGCTCTGGAGAGAAGAGGAATGAAGGTTAGTCGTAGCAAGACAGAATACATGTGTGTTAATGAGAGGGATCCAAGTGGAACAGTGAGGTTACAGGGAGAAGAGATAAAGAAGGTGCAGGATTTTAAGTACTTAGGGTCAACAGTCCAGAGCAACGGGGAGTGTGGAAAAGAGGTGAAGAAGCGTGTGCAGGCAGGTTGGAATGGGTGGAGAAAAGTGTCAGGTTTGTTGTGTGATAAAAGAGTACCAGCAAGAATGAAAGGAAAGGTGTACAGGACAGTAGTGAGACCAGCGATGTTGTATGGTTTGGAGACAGTTGCACTGAGGAAAAGACAGGAGGAAGAGTTAGAGGTAGCAGAGCTAAAGATGTTGAGGTTCTCTTTGGGAGTGACGAGGATGGATAGGATCAGGAATGAGTACATCAGGGGGACAGCACATGTGAGATGTTTTGGAGACAAAGTTAGAGAGGCCAGGTTGAGATGGTTTGGACATGTTCAGAGGAGGGAGAGTGAATATATCGGTAAAAGGATGCTGAGGTTAGAGCTGCCAGGCAGGAGGCCGAGAGGAAGACCAAAGAGGAGGTTAATGGATGTAGTGAAGGAGGACATGAAGGTAGTCGGTCTGAGAGAAGAGGATGCAGGGGATAGGGCTAGATGAAGGCAGATGATTCGCTGTGGCGACCCCTGAAGGGAACAGCCGAAAGGAAAAGAAGAAGAAAACTGTTCCTGAGAGAGGCTCTTTAGAAGTGAAAGCTGTGTATTATAATGACAGTGCTGTGTATTTCTGTGCTATGAGTGAGTGAGCACAGTGTTATAACCACAAGGAAGAGCTGTACAAAAACACACTGTACTGTACTGTATAGCTGTACTGACTGTTGATAATGATGTAATAATTTGATGCTGTGACATTTTTATATAGTTAGACATAAACTACAAAAAAAAATGACATGCTGCATGACTTGTCATCTGCATGGCACATTCTTTAAGCTGTTGTATGTCATGTGTCATGGCATAAAATGTTATGACACCTATCATAATTATTACCAGCAATACTATTATATTATTTGGTGGCTTAGTGGTTAGCATGCTTGCCTCGCATCTCAGGGGTTGGGGGTTTGTCCATAGTGTGTCCATATTGTGTAAATGTGTGTGTGATTGTGCCCTGCAATGAGTTGGCACCCCATCCAGGGTGTCCCCCACCTTGTGCCCCAATATCCCTGAGTTAGGCTCCAGGCTCCCCTGTGACCCTGTGTAGGATAAGAGGTATAGAAAATGGATGGACTATTATATTATTGGACTTCCAATGTTATGACAACTCATGTGAGCATATGACATGTTTTGTCATATGCTCACATTGTCATGTAGTTCCCTGGTTAAGACCCTTGCCTGTTTGTTTGGTTTCTCATCATCAGCTGTCCCTGTGTGTTCTTGCCTGCCAGTATTCAGACCCAAAATATGGACTTGGATTATGATTCTGGTTTGCCCATAATAAAGTACAAGCTGAGTTTACATGCCTGCTGCTGAAGGACATAGTGACTAATCATGTGAGGTAAGCCATGGCCAACAATTCCCACCTGATGGATTCCTCCTGCAGTGCAAAATGTTGTCACTAAGGGTTCATGAAGGCAGCATATGTATCCATAGTTGGAAGGTTTATTTGTAGAAGGAACAGTATAATAACGTTCAGGGATAGCCCATTATGCACTGATAGTTCATGGAAATAGCACACCACACAAGGCAATATCATAAACACAGCAGGGTCAAAACACCAGAGATCAGAATGGCAGAAAAATCCAAAGGGTAAGGCGGGGTAAAAAACGAGACGAGACAAGGCAAGGCAAGATGATACACAATAGCGGGGCAGGAAATTAGACGGCTCAGAACTCACAAGTATGCAGGCAAACTGTAAGGCTTCGCAAAGAGTCCATGTGCTTATATACTGGGAAAACAGGAAATGAGCCGGATAACCAAAGAAGAGATTCAAACTAGGGGAGGGCACTATCTAATGGCTTGGTGAAGAAAGTTCTGTGATAGATGTTACAACCGTATTTCCAGTTTATGGAAGATCCTCAGCCTGACGAGAGAGGGAGAGAGAGAGAGAGAGAGAGAGAGAGAGAGAGAGAGAGAGAGAGAGAGAGAGAGAGAGATGTACATTATCATGGCTTACTGTAAAGGGACACCCTGGCTTGGAGATCATGGCAGAGTTCTCTAGTTTCAGGTGACCAGAGACAAGCTTCCCCTGGAAATATTTTTGGGGGAGGGGGCCCCAGCCAAGGTAAAAGCCTTTGTCGCCACTCCGCCTTCCTCTTCCCTGCATCCTGCCTCTTCACCCAACTGCACATTACACGCATGCCGTGTTTATGAGACAATTATTATGTTTTGATTTTTTCCCATGACACAAAGTGAAGGATGACATGCTTCCAATCTCTTTTATTTTATTTCTGATCGCAGCAACACACACAGCACAGAGAGTCAATATATGTACTGCTCCCATCACATTTACTGCCACACTATTTTGTCTCCCAGGTAAATATATCTAATATACAATCTTTCATAACATCTACTCCCAAAATTGAACATACTACAACTTTTTAATTTTTTTAAATTAACAAAATAGCATTATTTTATTAACAAATGTGAATATAGAGTCTTATTAATGAAATAATCTTGAATCACAGTATAACAACAACAACATCAACAACAGTTTTTGTCACCTTATTGAGTGATCATCGTCCATGCAAACAGTATGAATGACATTTTTACACTGTCTCTGTGGGCGGAGTTATGGTTTCACATCATACATCACTGATAGGAATGTGTGTAATCTTACAAAGTCTTAGTTCAGTCTGTAGCCTTGACATCTAGAGAGATGATCAGGATTATAATAGTCTTTCAGTCACTTTACTGGATTCAAGGTAACTACAAAATCTGCTCAATGCCTCTGTAATAATAAGGACTTATATAATTATCATAGTAATAATACAAATGTTATACATGCCTAGGCATCAAAATATAAAATTAACAGCTAGCTTTCATATCTTAAACCAACCCTTTATTTACTGTTTATTCACAGGAGCTGCAGGGGTAAATGATGTCTTGCAGCCCAATAGACTCTGGGCTAAATTGGGCCAATCAGTCACAATAAACTGCTCACACACCAAGGGTTCAGCTTACAGAGAAATGTACTGGTATCGTCAGTATCAAGGAGAGAGTATGGAGCTCATAGTGTACACTACCAGCTATGGCCCTCCAGATTTCGGAAAGTTCAACCAAAATAAATTTTCAGCTAATAAAACAGTTCCTGAGAAAGGCTCTTTCACAGTGAAAGACGTGGATTATAATGACAGCGCTGTGTATTTCTGTGCCGTGAGAGAACACAGTGTTATAACCATAGGGCAGAGCTGTACAAAAACACACTGTGTGTCAGTCAGGAAGAAATTAAAACACCTAAAGGAGGCAGTATGTGACAACAAATCTATACCACTGTAAGTCATGGATACAGATAAATACCTTGACTACAGACAAAAACTAATCCAGCCAAGATTTTTTTAAGATAATGTTTTTTGGAATGTTATAAAGACTTTGTTTTTTAACAATTCAGAGGAGAAACATTTGCTTGAGCTCAAGTCTCTAAACAACTTACCAGGTTACAACATTATACTGTAATTATATGAATAATGCAACCTGTTTAAATTAATGTGATAAGTTTATTGAAGCTGAAAATTAAAAAAAGAGAAAAGAGAAAAAAAGAGATTAAATTTACATCAACACTAGCATTCATTATGAGGCAAAATAATATTGTACATGATGCAATAGGCTAGAGGGAGCCATTTCATTAGAAATGCCACATCAGCGTACATAGACAACGGATTATATATCTGCTATGAAAAATTGGGTAATTTTCCAAAAACGAAGGCATCACGCACGCCTGTTTTCTCTTAGTTTCATTCAGAGCAGCACCCCCCCCACACACACACAGCACAACTCAGCATGGTTACTGCTCTCATTATCACCATATTATTTTATTTCACAGGTGAATTTATCCAATGTATAATATTTTATATAATCTAAAAACAATTGTTACATTTTCTTTTTTTCCCCAATTTGTCTTGAATGCTCTCTTTTTCTCTCCACAGATTCTGCTGTTTGCACTGTACTCCAGAATCCTCTTGATCTCATAAAAAATCAAGACGAATTTGTTGAGATCAAATGTGCACACACTGAACAGAGCTACAACCGTATCCTGTGGTACAAACACAGCCAGGATACAGGATTTACACTCATGGGATACCTTTTCAATAATTCTCCAAAGCTGGAGGCAGATTTTAATATGAAGATCAAGTTGACCGGTGATGGGAGAAACAACGGTTCTTTGAGCATAAACAGTCTTTCAGTGAACGACAGTGCTGTATATTTCTGTGCAGCTTATTACACAGTGCTGTTGATCAGCTCACTTAATTACAAAAACCTTCATCTGATCCACGTTACCCCCAAACCAGAACACCTGCAGCTGTGGGTTGGATTTGATTTAGTGCCAGTAAAAAACACAAAGATGCTCAGCATTTAGGTGAATAGTTTTACTTGCATTTGATACAATATGATCTCATGGGCTACAAGAATATCATAAATACGTGCTCTAATTTGTCTGTCTTCATTAATTGATCACAGTGCGGTTTTCGTTAATGGTCTTATTTTTATCTATTAAAAAAATACTTATCACATTCAGAACAGAATGATAAAATGTGAATAGCTCATCTTCAACATGTATTTCATCATACTTAGGGTCATGGTGGATCCAGAGCCTATCCCAGGAACATCCTGAATGGCACACAGCATACCATGCACACACACATTAACACACTCAGTCACACCTAGGGGCAGGTTGCTAATCCACCAACTGGCATATTTTGAAGAGATGCGAGAAACCTGGAGAACCTGGAAGTAACCGACAGGGAGAAAATGCAAAACTCCAATCCAGAGGACAGGTAGCAACCAGAGCCTCAACATCAAGAGTCAACATGATCAGGAGTATAATAGTGTTTCAGTCACTCTACTGGACTCTAGTGATCTTCTGGAGTGTGTAGACTTGAAGTTTTGGGTGGGGGCGCTTAAAATTTTTTAAAGCCACCAAAACATCCCTCTAGTCATCTTTATTTTAGAGTAACAATGGGTGTAAAATCTATAGAAGTAAGGTTATTTTTGGTCAAGGTATATTTGTCTCATAATGAGTATTTCCCTTTAAGACCAGGAGGGGCGCGTGACCGCATCATTGTACACTCTCGCTGCCTGTGTGTGAGTCTGCAGCAAGTGTGTGAGTGAGCAGCTGAACTGTAACCGTGGTAATGGTCCGCATAATTAATAAAACCAATGTAAAATGTTTAAACAGTAAACTCTGTCATGTGTGGATCATTCGCTGACCAACAGAACGATTAACAGGCTCGATCAAAGTGTATACATGCTGGACGAAGTCGAGCTAGAAGTCCGATTTCGGAAGTTCGACTTCAATACGATTTCAGTCAGACTAAAGCGTTTACATTACATTTTTAAAAGCCGAATTATTGCTTTAGCTCGATTGAAATCAAACTTTTAACGTGCATGTAACCTTGCTTACTGTCTGGAGGTCCGCCGATAGGAGGTGCCCACGGTACACCGCTGGATATGTGTCTGTCAACCGAAAAACGCGCGGACAAATAAGTTTGCAGCACGTACAGCGGCCTCCCCCAGGTGCTAGTGCCTGCCCAGGAACATGTTTAAGATGTGATGGAAACCGCTGATGAAAAAAAGAAATAAAAAAGAAAATATATTGGCTGATATATTGATTTGCTTAGGGGAGGCTAATGAATATTTATGATGAATAATAGACCTAGCGATGTCCCTGGTTACCGTGTCAGGAAACGGAAATGGTACAGGGACATTGACCCTAAAATCTCTAACATCTAATGATAGCGCAGTATATTTCTGTGCAGCATCTACACAGCATCTTGCATTTTCTCATTTCCATACAGAAATGATTCTATTATAAACTGGTGTGCATAAGGCTTATTGGGTTCTTATTAGGTTATAACTCCTGCATTTATACATTCTTACTGAAAAAAAAAAAAAAAACATTTTAAGATAAGTTGAGTATTGTGTACTAAGCTTGATCACATTTCTTATCCATAGCACATCAGAATGTATTTCCTTTCTTATAGGACTTACAGAAACTGCTTAACTAACTCTAGAGATTTTGGTCTGATGGGGGCAGTATGATCACACACTTTCATTTTGTTACACACTCTAGTTTTATTGTACATGTCAGGTGTTCCAGTGAATGAGAGTGTGACTGACTATAGAGATCAGACTGAGCAGATCATATCACTCTTACACACCAGCTCGCAACAATGCACAGACTTTTCTTCAGAATAATCAGTCTGGTGCTTTTGCACACAGGTAATAACACTTTCATTGTGAAAAATAAGAGTTTAATGTTTGTTCCTTCTTTTAATTAAAGCATCTTCCTCCACAGGTCTCACAAGTGAGATGGTTGTTGAGCAAACACCTCATGACCTCATCAAGAATCAAGGAGAATCTGCCCATATTACATGTTCCCATAAAATCGAAAAGTATGATCGCATAATGTGGTACAAAGAAACCAAGAGCAAAGAATTCATCTTCATGGGATATCTGTTATCCATAAATGCAAATCCAGAGACAGATTTCCAAGACAAAATCAAAATCAGCGGGGACGCATTTGATGGTTATGGCTCTCTAGAAGTCATCAATCTTTCACTAAAGAGTGAAGGAGTTTATTTTTGTGCAGCGTATTACACAGCAGTGCGAAGCCCCTCTCTTTACTACAAAAACTAATCAATTTTCACCATCCTCTCTTATGAGCATCCTCTCTTCTACAGCTGATGTTATCTCTTTCAAAACACAGCTGTCTTTTGCTCACTAACAGCATTTGACTGTTGTGTTTTAAAATGCACTTTATACCACAGCTCTGTTGAAAGTTCAAATCTGATTGGTCAGAAGGTGCCGACTGATTTTATATAACAGCAACTCTGACAGCAGTGCCGGCTTCAAGATGAATCACAGGTTTATGTTAATGTACTCATTCTAATATGTTAGCATTTCTCTAGTAACAATAAACAGGTAATAATAAACAGATTAACAATGTGTTGTCATTTAAGAGACCGGCATTTAAAAGACCATTTAACTGTTGATATGATGAAATTTTATGAGATATTTATTTAGCATTTTTGGAAGGAGTCTCCAGTGTTAGAGTTTTGTAATATTCAGAGCTAAAGCTGTCACTGTATGTTTACCAACATGAGAGAGTTTTTTAGGATGGAAGGCTTTGCAGATTCTCAGTATCACGGTAAACTCAATTTTCTGTTATATTAACTTCGAGAGAGAGAGAGAGAGAGAGAGAGAGAGAGAGAGAGACAGGCGGGTTAGGGAATGACGGTTTGAAGCTGTTCCAATGTAAGTGATTTCACAAATTAACTAAATTCTGGGATGTTTCACAACAAATTAAACAAATAAAAACATAAAAGTACAGTATTTCATTCATTACTGAATAATAAATTGTTAGCATTGGCAAATTGCTGTGTTATATGTGGAATAAAACTCTTCAGGATGTGCTGTTAAAGAAAAATAATCAGCTTCAGGCTGGTAACAGTAACTCCACTTTGCGTTGGGCCACATCACATCACCTACAGTAGTCATTAAATTTGAGTTCAATTAATTACATTTCTTGAGATTCTTGTCTCCCCTGAATAGAGGTGATAATGATCTATTTAATCTCTATAACCATTCATTCATTTATCAACTAATGCTTTATCATAGTTAGGGTCAAGGTAAATTCAAAGTCTAACCCAGGATCTCTGGATGCAAGACAGGGCTACATCCCGGATGGGACGCCAGTCCGGACACACAAATTCACACCAGGGGCAATTTAGAGTAGCCAATCCACCTTCAGTATTTTCAATCCATGAATCTGAGTTGGTATGGTTGGTATGGTCCGGCTGTTGGTATGCTTGGGGCGGTGGTGTTGGACTGAAACTCACAAGAGGGAGCTCATGATCCATCTTAAAAATTTTCCCAATACAAGAAATGCAGCAGTTCAACAATGATCTTTCTTTAAACGCATGAAGAAGCTGTTTGTGGTTCAGAGGCTTCACTGATCCCTAAAGGCAACATGATCAAAGTTCAGCTCTGCTTTATTGTCTCCCTGCTCTGGCTCACAGGTATTTATTTCAGTCGTAACAAAATATGGGTTTGACAAAACTATTCTGATTTTCTGAGAATATCTGAAATCATTGTAATGTTATCCACTCTTTTTCTCACTATAGGCGCTGTGTTCAGCAGCAAAGTCCAGCAGAGTCCTTCTGATCTAATTAAATCCAGAGGAAATACAGTGGAGCTCGAGTGTCTACACAGCATACCAAGTTACAACATCTTACTGTGGTATAAAAACAGAGCAAGCCACACATTTGAACCACAATTAATGGGGTATCTCTGGAATAAAAAGGAATATTTAGAGCCTAATTTTACAGAGAAAATTGAACTGAAAGGAGATGCGAATAAGAACGGTTCTCTCATTATTAAGACGCTTTCATCAGATGACAGTACAGTGTATTTCTGTGCTGCCAGTTTCCACAGTGATACAAATCATTTCACCTCTGCACAAAAACTTTCCCTGTAAGATTACTTAACAGTTCTTTCACACCTGTGTATGAGTTTTGAACAGGTGCCAACATGAGTATTAGAAATGGTGTAAGATACATGCACACACACACACATTTAACAAAAACAACAGTTATATTACAAGTACAATTTACTATGTTAGTTCATTTCGTTTAGATCTTTTTAAGTTTTAAATCAGAATTCCTAGGAACATGCAACATGCAATGTCTATACTAGAATATTCACTATATGAGGAATTTAACATACTGCATATGTCCCATCCTATTATAGCTTTTATTATATGCATCACAGGTAACATATGGTACGGTGTTTTATTTAACACAATAATAAACTTTAGTATAGATACTATTATAAAAAGCAACTTGAGAATCTCACACTATTTTACAAACATTTGGAACAATGCACCATCCACTGAGCTTCAGGGAGCTCTTTCACTTCAGTAATGTAAATTATTTCTATTACTCTAACACACCACCACAGTAACATAAGAGAAATGTATTGGCAATTACTAATGTAAGACTGATGTCACACGCAAAAAATGCACAGTAGTAAACTGTCACATTTCCATCCTGTCTCTGAAAGTGGGAGGGATTTAAAACCCTATGATTGTGAAAATTGATTTATCATGTCATTTCCTGGGTCAAAAGCTACAAACTGAATAGAGTCAGTGTAGCTCATTGAAAACATTATCAACCAACAATATGCTCTGGATTTTATTGCTGGTACATTCACTAAATTGTATCCAAGGTAACCAAAACATAACCAATTGTATGATTGTCAAACAAGCTTATGAATCAAATTAATAATAGTATATCGAGAGGAAATGTTTCCTTTCCTTCCCTTACCTTATGTATTGTTTCTTTAACCAGATTTGCATTAATGATTTACTTAGTAAATGTATTTTTTATCCACAGGAGTTGCAGGGGCAAATGATGTCTTTCAACCCAATATACTCTGGGCTGAAATGGGCCAGTCACCTACAATAAACTGCTCACACACCAAGGGTGTGGATTATAATCAGATGTACTGGTTCCGTCAGCATCAAGGAGAGAGTATGGAGCTCATAGTGTACACTACCAGCTATGGCACTCGAGACCTTGGGAAATTTGATCCAAAAAAATTTTCAGCCATTAAACCCGATCCTGGGAGTGGCTCTTTCACTGTGAAAGATGTGGATAATAGTGACAGTGCTGTGTATTTCTGTGCTGTGAGTAAACACAGTGTTATAACCACAGGGCAGAGCTGTACAAAAACACACTGTTTGTGTGAATGACTAATTGAGACCATCTGAAGGGGGCAGTGTACTGCAGTAAATATGCACTCTTTTGGAAATATGTATGGTGACTATATACAGTATATGTATCATGTTATTCAGTAGAATTTGCAGCTATGTATCATGCAGCATTCACAGATATTTTAGAGAGTGATTGCAAGGCATGTACATATGAGTGATCATAAGCATATATTTGCATATAATATTTGGGTGCAACTAAAGTTCTCATAGTCTCATGCTATATTATATTTGCAGATCAAAGAATGAAAATCATTATGCACAATAATTATCCTCAATAATGATACTGATCAAATTTAATATGATATATTTCCCCAAATTAAGTCAGTGCTCTCATACTATTAACATAACTATCAAAACGCACTGGTCTTTTTTGTGCAGTACAGTGCAGTTCCACTGCAAAATGAAATACTGCTTTCTCCTCATACAACATTAAAAAACAAATAAATTCTCAAGCTTCCAGACTTGTCATCTTTTGAATAAATAATGCACTGAATGCTGCCTATGCTATAATCACACAGACACACATTCACACTAAAGATAAAATAAAAACAGTATGACTTTTTCCTCCCACATACATTAGTTTTCTCTACTGTATATAAAATAGCTTTTTTGGAAAAACAAAATAGTAATAGTAATAGTTTTATAGTCCCTTAAATGGTTTTGGTGCATTTCAAATCTAAGTGTTGGTGTAATACTGTATGTGCCTAAAAAGAAAAAAAAAGAGAATGAAAAATATTTATTTTATTTTAGACATTGGCCGAAACCACCACAAACCACCTTAATTCCAGTTATTTCTGGCTTTGCGCTTGTGAAACGAGCATGCCGCTGATGATTTTGAAAGTCCCTTTGTAAGTTATTATAGAAACAATAATGTATTAATGTAGCCTGAACTATTGTGAGAGCTGCTGTTATAGAAAATATTCTGATTTGAGAATCCATCAAGCACTGTGTTCTAAATTCGGATAATATAAATATATATAAATATAAATTATTTCTATCATATCTGAAAGTAAATTGCAGTTCATATTATCAGAACCACAAATGTATAGTGAGTGTTGTGGGTGGGACGTTTGCCTTATCCCAATGAGTACAAACTGTAACAGATTGGGGAATCCTCTGTTCATTTTTGAGCTCCTCTAAAGCAGTACTGTATACTTACATTACAGCCTGTTCCACTTATTTACATCTCTGAAACCACTGAAGATGAAGGTACACATTCTTATTATTCTGATGGTGCTACATTCAGTACTAGGTAAGCAATCTACACAATACTCTAAATATCCTAAATATTCTGTTTGACTACACACTAAAAATCATGTTTTGACTTTATGCTTCAGGACAGCAGCAAAACTACGACATTCATCAAAGTCCCTCTAACCTGATGACATTTCCAGGAAAAAAACACTGAACTGCACTGCAAACACAGTGTTGCACTATTTTATACAATATTGTGGTATCAACAGTCCCTTAATGATACTTCCATGAAACTTATTGCATATGTATATTACCAGCAGGTAAATGTTGAAAATTCATTCAAGAGTCACTTTAATATATCTGGAGATGGTCAAAAGCACTCAACACTCCATCTTGTCAAACTGAGAGCAGCTGAACACACTGCTGTGTATTACTGTGCAGCAAGCACTGCACAGTGCTCCAAGTCCCCTCACTCTGCTACAGAAACTTCAACAGCTGTATGCTACATTGTACGGAAGCCCTAAGAGGCCATGCATTATTATTTTTTCTTTCTTGTTTTCTCGTGATCACAGCTTAATTTTCTCATGATCTCCACATGACAAACAGCTGTGTTCTTCTAATCTCAACTTAATTTTCTCATGATCTCAACATCTCTTGATGTACCGAACATAACAACATGTTCATGGTTCATTTTTATTAGAGTCCTACCCAGGAACAGCTTTATCTCATTTAAGATCGCCAAGTCTGCATGACAAAAGGAACAAAATATTTGAAACCAATCCCAATACTAGCTCAGTTGACAAAACTGCAGAACTCAGATTCAGAAATCTGACACTCTAAAACCATATATTATATTCCAGATACATGACTACCACTGTTATAAAGTAACTTTACAATTTCAATAAAGCATTATTAAACTCATGTAGTTCTCCTGAACATTTGGAAAAAAATGATGATTGTTCTTTTTCCAATCTTCATCAGTGATCCTTTGTCCCTGTAGCCTCAGATTCCTATTCTCAATTGACAGGAGTGGAACCCAATGTGGTGTGAATGCTTTTTTTTTTTTTTCACCCCATTCTGTATGTAAACTCTAGAGATTGTTCTTCGACTCTACACCCCAACACTCACATACAAAATAATTAGCCTGTGACAACACGCTAAAAGTAGCCCAATTTTGCATGAAACAGTAGAAACACAGCCAATAGGTATATTACAGTGATCATAAGCACATGTTTGCGCACTAGTGCTGTGGGTGG
This sequence comes from Cranoglanis bouderius, assembly GCA_023630585.1. Taxonomy (NCBI): domain Eukaryota; kingdom Metazoa; phylum Chordata; class Actinopteri; order Siluriformes; family Cranoglanididae; genus Cranoglanis; species Cranoglanis bouderius. The sequence goes on from CM042543.1 coordinate 9,840,194, forward strand.
AACATCATAATGTGAACAAGCTACAAGTGTTTCTGTAACAGACTGGGGGAGATTCTCTTCATTACTGAGCTCCTCTGAAGCAGCATCATGCTATGAGTTTGTTCCCTGTTTATTAGTATTTTTTTTTATTTTTTTATTATAAACGATTACATTCATTTACATCTCAGAAACCCTTCAAGATGAGGACACACATTGCTGTTATTCTGACTGTCTTACATTTGATACTGGGTAAGTTAATAACATAATACGACACATATACTAAACAATAACAAGGCTCTATACTAAACTCATGTGTTTGACTTTATTTTCCAGCACAGCAGCAAAACTATGACATTCATCAAAGTCCCTCTGATCTGCTGAGTCTTCCAGGAGGAAACACTGAGCTTTATTGCAAACACAGTGTTTCAGCATTTTCTATGATATTCTGGTATCAGCTACCCCTTAAAGATTCTTCCATGAAACTTATTGCATATGTACGTTTCAAGAGTAGAAATGTTGAAAGTCCTTTTGTGGGTTATTTTAACATATCTGGAGATGGTGAAAAACACTCAACACTCCATCTTGTCAAACTGACTGCAGCTGAACACACTGCTGTGTATTACTGTGCAGCAAGTACTGCACAGTGCTCCAGGTCCCCTCACTCTGCTACAAAAAACCTCAACCGCTGTATGCTACATTGTGTGTGCTATACAGTACTTATTTTAACATTAATGAGTGCACATCTCTTCTCTTTACTATGAAGTATTTTGCATATTTTCCCCATGCTTTATTTTTATTGATATTTTTTTATGTAACTGATATTTCACATGCCTAAACCAGCAATAGCTTTATATCATTCAAGGTTGCCAAGTCTGCATGACAAATGTAGCAAAATAACGAGTCAAAACGAGTCCCATCTAAGCCTACTGAAACTAGACAGTTGACAAATCTTTCTTTGGTCTTTTTCCAATCTTCAACCTCCTTGTTTCGGTGAGCCCTATGATCATTGTGGCCTTAAATTTCTGTTTTTGGCTCACAGGAATGGAACCTAATGTGATCTTCTGCTGTTGTAGCTCATCTACCTCAACATTCAACATGTTGTGCATTCTTAAACGCTTTTTTTGTTCATCACAGTAGTAAATGCTGGTTATTTGAGTCACCATAGCCATCCTGTCAGCTTGAAACGGTCTGTCCATTCTCCTCTGACCTCTCTCATCAACAAGGCATCGCCGCCGACAGAACTGCCGCTCACTAAATGTTTTTTTGTTTTTCACACCATTCTGTGTAAACTCTTGTTTACTCCACTATTGTGGGTGAAAATCTCAGGAGATCATAGCTGGTTACCTGTATTTGCATGATTTTAGGTATTGTACTTCTGCTACATGGTTGGCTACATATAAATAGAATACTTGAATGAGCAGGTGTACAGGTATTCCTAAAGTGGTTGCTGAATGTATATTAGAATTAGTAAACCAATTCACTGACGCATTCATACAGTGAAAGTAGCATATATCTTTTTATTTTATATGAAATTACCATAGTTATAATATATCTCTACTGAATATAACCACAGCCCACATACAAATGTAACACACTATACATTTACTGTATTTTGTATGCAGAACATTAAACCACCACACACATCAACACACACACACACACACACACACACACACACACACACACACACACACACACACACACACACACACACATATAAAATATTTAATCTGTGACAACATGCCAAAAACAGTCCAATTTTGCAGAAATTCAGCCAATATGGTGATCACAACCACATGTTTGCATGCTAACAGTGATGTGGGTGGAACATTACAATGTGAACAAGCTGTAAGTGTTTCTGTAACAGGCTCTGGGAGCTTCTCTTCATTACGGAGCTCCTCTGAAGCAGAATCCTGCTATAAGTAATTGACATTTTTCAGTTTTAATTCTATAATACTATTCATTTACATCTCAGAAGCTCAGAAGATGAAGGCACACATTGTTATTATTCTGACTGTGTTACACTTAATACTGGGTAAGTTAAAAACATAATTATATGGCATACATACCACACAATAAGAAGGCTCTACACTAAACGTATGTATTGACTTTATTTTCCAGGACAGCAGCAAAACTATGACATTCATCAAAGTCCCTCTGACATGCTGAATTTTCAAGGAGAAAATACTGAGCTTCACTGCAAACACAGTGTTTCATCACTTTATATGATATCTTGGTATCGACAAAACTTTAATGATGCTTCAATGCAACTTATTGCATATGTACGTTACAACAGTGCACATGTTGAAACTCCTTTCTCGAGTCAATTTAATGTATCTGGAGATGGTGCAAAGCACTCTACACTCCATCTTATCAAACTGAGAGCAGCTGAACACAGTGGTGTGTATTACTGTGCAGCAAGTACAGCACAGTGCTCCAGGTCCCATAAGTCTGCTACAAAAACCTCCCATGCACTACATCATGCATGCTACTGTATATACCTACAACACTGCATCAAGAACAGCTGTATTCTTTATAGGTTTATTTCACAGGGCTGTTGAACATTTGAATCAATGGTGTTAATTAATTTTGTATAATAGCAGCTCTGACAGTAGCTCTATAGGCTGAAATTAAAATCACAAGTTTATATTAATGTGACTATTCTAATAAGTTAACATTTCTATAGAAAGGGCTCATTCATAGGGACTTGTATGGTGGATGCTCCACATAATCTAAGATTAATAACAAACATATTGATTTTAAAAATGTTGTAAAGAAGCTATCCTGTACTTTAGTGCATGCCATTTAGCACTCACAAATCCTTATTTATTTATTTATTTATTTATTTATTTTTTAAACACAACAGCATTGTCTTATGGTCTCTAGATGGTGGTCTTGATTCATTCATTTGTTTAAGTGAAGAAGAATGGAGAGTTTGTACATTTCTTGCCTCACAGGTGCTCCACAAAAGAAACAGATTTTAGCAAATAAGAAATAACATTTTTAGTAGCATTTCCCCCCTTGTTCTGCTAAAATGGCTTCCTGTTTTCTATTGGGTTTACTGTAGCTGTTCCCTATTTAAAAAAGACAACTGAAATAAATAAACAGCAATATAATATCCAGTATTTGGTTCTATGAGTAAGTTTGTGAAATTAATTTAGTGTAGTATTAGTTGCTCCCTATATTTAAAAAAGGACAACAAAAATAAATAAACAACAATATAAGTAATATTGTTAGTTTAATTTAATGTGGAATTATTAGTAATAGTATACTATAAGTGTAATACCTGATCATTTTTAATTCAACTGTTAAGACCTCAACCTTAGTTGCTTTTCTCTTACTGTTTGCTGGGGTTAAATGCTTTATTATTATTTATTATTTTACTCTAAGAAAAAAATAAATGAATGTTTGTTCAGTGTTTTATTTGTTAAAATTGTAAAGTAAATGTACTTTGATTTAATTATTCTCAAAAAAGTACTTTTACAGTGAACCATGTACTCAAGCACTGTAATGAGTGTACACATTGTTTGTTACTTTCCACTGTTGGTTATAATACATGTGTACTGACACGCCCTGGCCACTTGTAATACACTATGCATAGACTATGCATTTACCGTTCTTTATATAAAAAACTCCAGTGCACATTTGCCTCGCACCTCCATGCTTGGGGGTTTGAATCCTGCCTCCTCCCTGTGTGTGCAGAGTTTGCATGTTTTCCTCGTGCTTTGGGGGTTTCCTCTGGGCACTTTGGTTTCTTCCCTTAGTCCAAAGACGTGCATTGTGGGTGGATTAGCATTTCCAAATTGCCTGTCATGTGTGAATAGGTATGTGAATGTTATGGGGATCATATGCACATGCATACTAATAGTGATGTGGGTGGAACCTCTCAATGTGGAAAATCTGTACATGTTTCTGTAACAGACTGGAGCTCCTGTTCATTACTGAGCACATCTAAGGCAGAATCGTGCTATGAGTTTGTTGTTTTTAATTATAAACTATCCCACTCATTTACATCTCAGAAACCCTTCAAGATGAAGGCACACATTGTTGTCATTCTGACTGTGTTACATTTAATACTGGGTAAGTTAATAACATAATATAGCACACTTACAGCATAATATTAAGGCTCTTCACTAAACTTATGTGTTGACTTTATTTTCCAGGACAGCAGCAAAACTATGACATTCATCAAAGTCCCTCTGACCTGTTGAGTTTTCAAGGAGAAATCACTGAGCTTCACTGCAAACACAGTGTTTCATCACTTTATATGATATCTTGGTATCGACAAACCTTTTATGATACTTCAATGCAACTCATTGCATATGTCCATTACAAGAGTACAAATGTTGAAACTCCTTTCTCGAGTCAATTTAATGTATCTGGAGATGGTGCAAAGCACTCTACACTCCATCTTATCAAACTGAGAGCAGCTGATCATAGTGGTGTGTATTACTGTGCAGCAAGTAAAGCACAATGCTCCAGGTCCCATCAGTCTGCTACAAAAACCTCCCATGTACTGACTCTACATCATGCATGCTACTAATGCAGTTGTATTCTTTAAAGCTTTATTCCACAGGACTGTTGAACATTCAAATAGATAGAGATGATTCATTTTCTATAATAGCAGCTCTGACAATAATTCAAACCACAAGTTTATATAAATGTGTCCATCGTAATGTTATCATTTCTATAGAAACAGCTCATTCAGAGGGACTTGAATGGTGGATGCTCCACATAATCTAAAACTAATAACAAACACATTTGTATTAAAAATGACGTAAAGAAGTCACCCAGCACTCTAGTCCATGTCATTTAGTTGAGGACATGTTCTACACTCATAAGTTCTCCTTTTAGCACACCAGCATTGTCATATGGTCTCTAGATGGTGGTGTTGATTTATTCATTTGTTTAAGTGACGGTAGGTGGGAGGGTTTGAATTTCTCTTGCCTCACAGGTGTCCCACAAAACTATTAGGTTTTAGCAGCTAGGTAAGAACATTTTTAGTAGCATTTTTTTCTTGTTCTGCTAAAATGGCTTTCTGTTTTCTATGGAGTTGTTCCCTATTTTAAAAGGACAACAAAAATAAATAAACAACAATATAATATGCAGTATTTTGATTAAACTGTAAATATACTTTGATTTAATTATTCTCAAAAAAGTACCATGTACTCAAGTACTGTAATGAGAGTACACATTGTTTGTTCCTTTCCACCGCTAGTTATAATATGCTGTATGTGTACTGACATGCCATGACCACTTGTAATACACTATGCATAAAATATGCATTTACTATTCTTCATATAAAAAAACCCTCCAGTGCACCTAAATTTTAGCATGTTTGCTTCGCACCTTCGGGCTTGGGGATTCGAATCCCCTCTCCTCCCTGTGTCCCGAGTTAACATGTCCTCCCGGTGCTTCGGGGGATTCCTCTGGGTACTCCGGTTTCCTCCCCCAGTCCAAAGACATGCTTTGTAGGTTGACTGGCATTTCCAAATTGTCTGTAGTGTGTGAATGGCTATGTGAATGCTTGTGTGATTATCCCCCTGCGATGGGTGCCACTCCGTCAAGGGTGCCCCCCATCTTGTTCCCAGAGTTCCCTGGGATCCAGGCTCCCCTGCAACCCTGTGTAGGATAAGCATTATGGAAAATGGATGGATTCAAATGTATAACATCCAACTCCACACCCCAAAACACACACGCGCACACACACAAATTAACCTGTGGCAACACAGCAAAAGTTTTACAGGAAAAAAAAATTGAAACACAGTTACTATGTATGTTATGCTGATCATATTCCCATGCGTACTCAACAGTGATGTGGGTGGAGCCTCTCAATGTAGACAATCTGTACATGTTTCTGTAACAGACTGGAGATCCTGTTCACTACTGAGCACCTAAGACAGAATCATGCTATGAGTTTGTTGTTTTTAATGATAAACTATACCATTCATTTACATCTCAGAAACTCTCCAAGATGAAGACACACATTGTTGTCATTCTGACTGTGTTACATTTAATACTGGGTAAGTTAATAACACAATATAGCACACTTACAGCCCAATGCTAATGCTCTACACTAAACTCATGTTTTGACTTTATTTTCCAGGACAGCAGCAAAACTATGACATTCATCAAAGTCCCTCTGACCTGTTGAGTTTTCCAGGAGAAAACACTGAGCTTCACTGCAAACACAGTGTTTCATCACTTAATATGATATTATGGTATCAACAGCCCTTCAATGATACTTCAGTGCAACTTATTGCATATATACGTTACAAGAGTACAAATGTTGAAACTCCTTTCTCAAGTCACTTTAATGTATCTGGAGATGGTCAAAAACACTCTACACTCCATCTTATCAAACTGAGAGCAACTGAAAACACTGCTGTGTATTACTGTGCAGCAAGTATAGCACAGTGCTCCAGGTCCAAGCACTCTGCTACAAAAACCTCCCATGCACTCCATACTGTATATACTACATACCTTCAACACTGCATCAAGAACAGTTGCTTCCTTTATAGCCTTATTCCACAGGGCTGTTGAATTCTTGAATTTGATTGCTCGGAAGTTGTTGATTAACTTTATACAACAATGGCTTTGACAATACATTAGTTCTGGCTGTAATTCAAATCACAGGTTTATATTAATGTGCTTGTTCTTCTATGCTATCTTTTCAATAGCAACGGCTAATTCACAGGGACTTGTACTGTATGGTGGATGCTTCAAATTATAATAATAAATATATATGAAAAGAATTCTGTAAGGGGAGATTTGTTAAACATTTATAGTGGGAGTCTCCAGTGTCAGCACTTTGTAACGGTCTTTTGGAGAGTCTTCAGAACAGATGAATTTGTGGTTTCTCTCTACCCTGACAAGGCTGGTAAGGGTACGGCTGTTTGTAGTTGGTATAATATAAGTGATAAGAGAAACTAACTAGTTGAAATGTAACTATAAATAATTAAAAGCACAGTATGTTATTTATTAATAAAAAAATAATAATTAATCGCTGGCAAATGGCTGTGTATAAAATGAGTGAACTGCTTTGGGGTGTGCTGTTACTGTAAAATAATCAACTTTGAAGTGGTAAAAGTAACTTCACAATGGGCCACGTGACACCATGCCACTGTTGAGTATTTTTCTATAACAGCATGCCCCATCGTGTTTAATTTCTTATATAGATATTGCCATTAAGCCTGAAGCGCCATTTTCCACCTTGTTAACTTCCTATAAAATCCCATCTCTCTCTTTATGCCCTAGAGACAAAGTTTTGGCACCCACTTCCGACTGATCAACAACTCCTACACCAGAGTGTTCAGTGAGGGGGCTATGTAGAACAGTACTCTAGTCCAAGTTTTGAGAGTTCACTGCACTTTTGACAGTTCCACAATCACTCTCCAAGCCATTTAGGTGAGGGCGTATTCCACACTCACAAGCCCTCTTTTTTCACACTAGCATTGTCTTATGGTCTCTAGATGGTGCTGTTGATTCATTCATTTGTTTAAGTGGGAAATATAGATTTTGTATCTCTTGCCTCACAGGTGTCCCACAAAAACATATATATTTTTTTAGCAGATAAGCGAGAACATTTTTAGGAGCAGTTTTTCCCGCTTGTTCTAAGATGGCTTCCTGTTTTCTATTGGGTTTAGTTGTTCCCCATTTAAATAAGGAACTTCAACAATAAATAACCCAGAATTTTGTATTCATTATAAAATGTTTTGTATTATACAATTTTACAATTTTGTATTATTAGTATTATTATGTTAAATGTAATATCTTATAAATTTTAGTTCACTTGTTAAGACCTCAGGCTTAGTTGCTGTTCATTTAGACTCAGTGGGAAATTGCACAACATCGTTATCATAAAACAAAGAATCAAACAAAGAAACAAACAAAAAAAAACAACATAAGGAAAGGAACAGTATAAGCTGGCTGTGTATGGGAAAACCACTCTTTAAAATATGAAATCTGCATGCCTGGAGATCTCACAACTCAGCCTGACAGTGAATCATTTTGTAATTATTATTTTGAATTATTCTGACTAATAATTTTGCACTGTAGAGACTTTGCAGAAAATCTAGATGCCTCAAATGGGTGTGAACATTCTACATAATAGTGCTGTGATGTCATATCCTGCCTGACTGCTAACCTCAAATAGTCTAGTCATCTACCTCAGATGTCATGATATGCTTCCATTAGTTAAAATCAACATGATCAAATTTCCCTGTAAATTCGTACTCTTCTTGTGGTGTTTCTCAGGTACCATTTCTATATACATATGGAGTACATTTTATTAAATAAACATGTACACAAAAGGACTAATACCAATCTAACACTTTTCTTTAACTTAGGATCCTTGATTTGCAAAGATGTTAATCAGAGCCCTCCTGATGTCCTGTGTTTGCCTGAGGAAAATGTAACTCTTAGCTGCAGCCACGGCATCTCGAGCTATGACACAATATTGTGGTATCAAAGGACACAAGGAGACACCAGCCTGAAACTCATCGGATATTTAAGATACACTAGTGTTATAGAAATAGAGAAAGATTTTCAAGGTCATTTTTCAGTGGCTGGAGATGGGAGATCATCAGTTTCTCTACAAATTCCCAAAGCAAAACAAGTGCCACACAGCGCTCTCTACTTCTGTGCAGCTTATTACACAGTGTTACACACGTCCTCTCCTACAAACAAAAACCTCTCTTTAATCAACTGTACACCTGTTTAACCACATCACTAAACACAGATCACAATAGCACAAATAGTGATGTTATTTCCTTCATTATACAGAAAAGAAGATGGGCTCAAATTGGTTTAATGTGCTAAACAAGACAGCAAAATTGCTTATGGGAAAAATACATTTCCATTTTACCGTAAGACCTGATAAAGAACTCACCAGTTTGTATGATGGAGAAAATTACCTCCACATTATTATTTTTTTCTTTTTTACAATCTGTTTCAATTCATATTAGGGCACCGGGGTGTTCTCATAGTCTTATGGTATTCTTATAATGATGAAACTGACAAGCAAATTGATAACTAAATGTTATTGAACATCGTCAATACTAAAGTTTAATTATTCAAAATTAATAAAAGGTTATTTACAATTTTCTTCATTTTACAACTTGGAAATACTAGTGCTAGTTCTTAGATAGACTATTACTAGTGCAAATTGATAGGTATATTACGGTGATCATAAGCATGTGGGTGGATCCTCACTATGTGAACAATCTGTAGGTGTTTCTGTAACAGACTGGTGGAGTCTCTTTTCATCACTCAGCTCATCTAAAACAGTCAATTATATTAATTCTCTACCTGCTGCTGCTCAGAAATCCTTTCAAAATGAAGACAAACATTCTTATCTTACTGATTGTGGTACATTCAGCACTGGGTAAGCTATTATCACACATGCAGCACATACAAGTACCAAATACCAAAACTCTACACTAAAATCATGTTTGTCTTCATTTTCCAGGAAAGTCACAAAAATACGACATTCATCAAAGTCCCGCTGACCTGGTGAAGTTTCCAGGAGAAAACACTGAACTGCACTGCAAACACAGCGATTCTGAGTTGTATGTGATGTTGTGGTATCAACAGTCCCTTAATAATACTTCCATGAAACTTATTGCACATTTATATTTCAAGCAGGGAAAAGTTGAAAATTCTTTCTCGGGTCAGTTTAACGTATCTGGAGATGGTGAAAACCACTCTACACTCCATCTCATCAAACTGACAGCAGCTGAACACAGTGGTGTGTATTACTGTGCAGCAAGTACAGCACAGTGCTCCAGGTCCCCTCACTCTGCTACAAAAACTTTCCCTATATTGAAATCATTGGATCACACCATATATTTAAACTTGCCGTTACATTTAATGGAGTGGAACATCCACAAAACAAGTTAGTTCCTATTATTAATTACGTTATAAAAGCTATATGCAGTCAGTCACTCACCAGTGTCTCTTTTTTCTTTCTTTAATGTAATAAAAAAACAAAACAAACAAATAACAAACAAAAAAAAAAACATCTTACCGTGCTACTGAAAAACTGCAAAGCCCTCCATCTTGAAGACTTAATTAAAGTTACAGCTTCAACCCCAGACAGTTAGTACGTGCTGAAACTGGAGACTCCATCCATAAATACACATATCCAATAAACATATCCTAAATAAACATGCACAGAAAACCTCTATATCCATGACTGCATACATTTTTTGATTAGTTTATGATGACCATCCAAATAGTTTATGAGGACCATCCAATGTCCCTGTGTTAGGTGTTACTATAGAAACAATAACATTTTAGGATGGGCACATTAATATGTATAAACCTGTGATTTGAATTATAGCAGGTAACAGCCATGGTGTTGTTAATCAACTCTTTCCTGCAAACTCAGCATCACTCTCTTGTAGCGAATTTAGCTCAAATGGGTGAAATATATCTATATCTCTAATCAAAGCGTGTTCTGATTAGTTACGGATATAAATCGACCATGAAAGGGAATGTTATGTTAATTACTGATTTACTGTAGTCTAGCTTTAGAATTAAATGCGAAGCAGCTTGATCTGTTTGTCCACCAAACTTACCAGGGCAATCTTTGTATTACTCTAAAAGAATAAAGTATTCTTCTGGCCATGAAGTATAGTTTATTCTGTGTTAAAAGAAATACAGCGCGTAGCAAAGAGCAATGTTAAAAGTGAACTTTGTCATGAATAAAAACAGAGACGATCCAGCGTGACAATAATGGATTTTAATAACTACGTAAAAACTACTAATATACACAACTAGGTATAAACAAATAATACATATATACAGGGAAAGTAAAAGAAACAAAAGGAAAAATGATGAAAATAACAGAATGGCAGAACACACAACAGTTTAACCTCGAGAATCTGCAATGAATTGAATTCACCTTCAACAGGGGCACTGGCTTAAAAGGACACCTCTATAGATCAATTAAAATTTATACTTGCATCAGTTTTATGTTGTTCACAAGAGTCCTTGGTTCGTAGATTTCGAGAGGAGTTTGCTGAATCTTCCGTGTCGGTAGAATCGGGGTAAACGGAGTTGGGTCTCGTCAAAGTAGAAAGAAGAAAGAAAGCGGTAACTGCCGCGTGGTTAACGAGACAAAAGAAAAGTCCGGAGGAGCACCGGAAAAAGAGGGCGGAAGAGAGCAAGTCCACGAAAGTGAAGTAAGAGAGAGAGAAAAGTGAAGCCAAAAGGTGAAGTGAAGAGGAACGTGTGTCGCTGTCTTTTATGGATAATGCCAACGTACACGCCTCTCTGAGCTGCTGGCGAATCCAGAGAGAGGAGAAAGTTCTGGGGGAGAACCTTCTTTGTCTGTTCCAGAGCGGGTTTGCATGTCAAGGGGGGTTTGTATTAAGTTTGGATTAGAACGAAATATGGAAAAGTATAGAATGATACATCCCATCGTCTTATAGTATGTCTCATTAATTGGCATATTAAGAGATGATGATTTTGATACCAAACTCAAGGAGGTTATGATACCTTGGACAGTGAAAGATCTTTAGGCATGGTTACAGATAACTTAAAATTATATCCTCGCTCAAACTATCTAAAATCACTATAGTTAGGTTATCTAAACACATAAAACATGCATATATGAATACATTATAACTATCCTAGGCATATGATTACATGTTACATTCAAGAAACATTTTCATTGTGTGTGCGTGAGTGTGTGTATGTCCAGAAGAGGGGGCTGGTGTTCTTCTGATGTCCCACCTGTCTTTGGTCACCTAAGGGCGACCTTTTAGGGAGGACGTTTTCCTTCCAGCCTCTTTGGCTCCGATGTTAATCCATATGGTCGTAAACAGAGATTAGATCAGAGATTTACAAGCCTCCGGTCGAGTTTTAGTTGACCCCTGTTGATGAACCTAATCTTGAAGTTTTCCAGACGTTTACACCCGTTAGGTTCATGAAAGGTTTCTCTGTTGTGGGTGTAAGTTCTGTGTGTGTGTGTCTGAAGAGGGGGGTCGTGTCTCCCCCCCTCGTAGCATTCCGATGGCATCTGGCAGCAGAAGACCTCTCGGGGTTGCTCTCGGCCACCTGAGTGGTGAAACTTTTTATGTTAAGTCCAGGTTAATTCAGAAATCAGTTTGGATACAGTCAGACGTTACACTCTATAAACTGTAAAAAGGAGAAAAAAAATTGTAAAAAAAAAAAAAAGTTTTAAGGTGGGAATAAATTTAAAATAAAATCTGTTTATAATGTAAACAGCACATTTACATGTTCCTAGATGGAAATCATGGAATTAATTAATTTTATTATTGGTTGTCTATATAATATAACATGCTAATACCACTGCTTTGAATCTTTCATGAGCATAGCACATTACAGTAGGTAAAGTTTAAACCTAACCCTTTCATGCATAGTGTCCACACTTTTGGACACTCGGTATAAGGTTATTTTAAATATTTTAGGAAAATCCATCCATCCATTGTCCATTCCGCTTATCCTACACAGTGTCACAGGGATTCTAGAGCCTATCCCAAGGACGTCGGGGCACAAGGCAGGGGACACCCTGGACGGGGTGTCAACCCATCGAAGGGCATAATCGCACACACACTCACACACTATGAACAATGTAGAGATGACAATCTCTACTCAGGGAGGAAACCTGAGTACCCAGAGGAAACCCCTGAAGCAGGAAGAGAACATGCAGATTCCTATTTTAGGAAAACATAAAATGTGAATCATCCTCAAATCACTTAAGAGCATTATTGTAATTTAACAAAAACTTCTGTAGCTCTCTAGACTCTCATTAACATTCTGCACAAAAAAAAAACTCTTAAATGATTAAAATAACACATTTTATTTGTTTTTGTTTTTCTTTTGTTCTAGATACCACGGAGCACCTTACATTCTTTAAAAGATATTTTGTATAATTTTGGTCTTCAACATATAAATATTTTATGAATGTTATGTTCATACAGTTTTTGGACATTTATTGTTTTTTAACCATTCATGTATAATATTTCATAATTTTTTATTCTTGGCATTCTTACACATGGACAATCCATTTACTTTTAATATAAGTGATATTTAGAGAAAGTAAAACTGTCTAAATAGATTTATGCTTATAAATAATTTATACATAAAAGGGTTAAGGTTGGTCACACCTACAATATCTACTTTAAATGGTTCTACAGCACAAAATATTAAAACTCACTGCAAAAATTTCAAACTGATCTGTCAGGTAAGGATTCTTGTCTGATGGGGGCAGTATGCTTCCACACGTTCACTATATTATAGACTGTATTTATGGTACACCACTATAGATAAGAGAGACTGTTACAGACAAGAACTCATTACATTTTTGTCATAGCTTGCTGTCTACCAACAATGTTTCGAGTTTTCCTCAAACTAACCAGTTTGGTGCTCATTGTCATAGGTAATAAAAGACTGCTTAATATTCTGTTCATAAATTAAAACTCTCATTTGCTACTTCTCTCATGAAAACCCTCTTTCTTCACAGGTATCTCAAATGGAAAGACTGTTCAGCAAATGCCTCATGGCCTCTTCAAGAGTCAAGGAGAATTAGCAGAAATGAAATGTTCCCATGATATTCAAGGCCATGATCGCATTTTGTGGTACAAACAATCTCACAACAAGGAAGTAACCTTCATGGGATATCTAGTATCTGAATTTGGAAGCATAGAACAAAAATTTAAAGACAAAATCATAATCAGTGGAAAAGCAAATGAGTACTACAGCTCTCTGAACTTGACAAACATTACACCGGAGAGTGGTGGAGTTTATTTCTGTGCAGCATATTACACAACAGCGCAAATCCTCTTTCTTCATTACAAAAACTGAATATCAGTTCTCACCATCTCTTATGAGCTCCGCACTAACCACTACAGCTGAGTTTTTTGTCATGTTAAAAAGACATAGTAGTATTAATATAGTTTATATGGGCAATTACTGTTCAATACTAGTTTGTCAACAGTGATGTGGAGCCAGTAAGACTACAGTGTGCAGAATTTTTTTCAAAAAAATTTAAAAATTATTATCGTTAATAATTATTTGCAGGGTGAAATTGCTCCCTCAATTTAAAAATCCATTTCCCCAATTTAATTATCAGTTCCCTCATTAATTAATTCATTAATTCATTCATTCATTCATTCAAGAGCAAAAGAAACAAACAAACAAACAAACAAACAAAACAAAAAACATGTATTATGTAAATGCTGGGGCTGATTTCTTTTTATCCCAGACTATAGATACATGCAGCATAGTGGCGACTCTTGTGTTAAGTGATTAACACTTAAGTAAAAATTGAAAAACCTGTGTGTTAATCACATTCTTAACACATCCTCAGCGGTGATTAAGATAATACATATGAATCAGGTGGATTATTTCCTCAAATGTACATTTTTTCAATATCTATTTTTCCCCCCAAAACGCATTTGGAGGAGATACTAGAAGTACATAGATAGACTATGGTGTTATCTTCCAACCAAAGTACAAATCACACAAAGGAACAATATAAATAAGACTATATATTGTAATTATAGGTTTTATGCCTATATCTATATGATGAGACTTTGTGCTGTAAGCCTCAACCCTAAAGGTTTCATAATAGTAATGATGTAATGAGGTACTGATATGACTTACTGATGATTTGGGCCTCACTGATCCCCTCAGTTTAATAATCTATATATTTAACACACAGTACATGCCCTGCCAAAAAAAAAAAAAAAAGCTGGGGAAAAAGTAAACTTATATACTTTTGCTTTTACAGAATCAAAGTAAATTTTTGATTTACTTTACTTTTATTTGTATAGCAGTTTTTACAATAGAGCAGATCACAAAGCAATTTAATGAATCACACGACCATACTAGTAGTATTCAATACACTGATGATAATGCTATGAGATAGTATGCCAATAAAAAAAAGTAAATTGAAGAGCTAGAGTCTAGAAGTTAAAGATAGAAAGGTTTTACAGCTTCTACATCCAAGTCTCAGCTCTCCCAAAGTATCGTGTACTTCAGAGAATAGTGTCAAAATGAAAAAAGGAAAAAAAAAAAAAAATCAGATCAAGGCCAAGAAAGTGAGGTGTCGCAGAATAGATTGAAACTTAATCCCTCTAGAGGTCACACTTCACCAGAAGCACACTTCACCAGTGTGCATTATAGAGGGCAAAGATCATGACTGGCATTATAGTATTAATTCTGTTTTTACCTGCTGGTAAGGACATATAAACTTGCTTTTTTACATTTATTTATTTATAATGCTTACTTAATGATTTAATGAATTCTTCTTTAAGCCGTTAAAAAAAAAAAAAAAAAAAAAAAAATATATATATATATATATATATATATATATATATATATATATATATATATATATATATATATATATAATTTTAACCAGGGGCATTTCTTTTTTCAAAAGTAACTATAGTAAATAGTATGTGCAAAACTGTCAATTTACTTTTTTTCTGAAAAGACTTTAGACAGCAATACAAGCATTCTACTAACTACTACTCTAACTATTTTTCTTTTTGTTTTCAGGCTTCAGTATAAGACAATTTCCTGATCTTTCTGCTTATGAGGGTCAGAATGTGACTCTTCATTGTACTCAGATTAGTACTTCCTATAATGGCATGTACTGGTTCAGGCAAAGACCTTCTGAATCCCTGGAGCCCATTGTATACTACTATGTTAAGAAGGACACACTAGAAGATAAATTTAAGCAGAAAGTTTCTGCCATAAGAAATGGCAACTCTCTGGATCTAACTGTGAAGGAGCTGCAGAGAACAGACTCTGGTGTCTACTTCTGTGCAAAACAGGATTCACAGTATGACAACCTAAGCTTTAACCTGAACAAGAACTGCACTACCCCCACAACAAACACATACTCAACACCTGTTAACTGTAGCGCACAAACCAAGTACTCATGACCAAAATACACAAGAAACAGGTATATCAAGTGGTTATGAAGTCATTTCCTGTCATCTGGATTTTATATTAGCATGTGTTGGTTTGCTTTCTATCAATGACAGGAAACAAATCAGCATAATGATTCTGCTCTTTTTATCTCAAATCATGCTGGCTGGTAAGTGTCTAGTGTGTAGCTCTCCTTGCTATTTCCCTCTATAATTTAAAAACCTCCAAGCTGCATTCTTAATATGTTATTAACATCAAGAGAACGAGAAAAGACGTACTGTAGGATGGTGAGAGAACAACTGTTTACAGCTGCTATAACATAAGTGATAACAGGAACTAACATGTTTAGTGAATGCTCTATAACATTTATTGTAACTATACTTGGAGGAGAATTATGACATCATTCATTCATCTATTAATTAATAAAAAATTAATTGTTGGCACATTGCCATGGTATAAGATGAATAGAAAACTACAGGATATGCGGTTATAGGAACATAATCAACTTTAGGGTGCAGAGACTCTGGTTCCTATCCAGCAGCATCACACCAGCACCCTGCCATTGAATTTTTTCCTATAACAGCAGAGCCAGTATTATTTTATTTCATACATATTTCATGTGCTTCCCTGTGCTCTCTTTAGGTCTTGTGGCAAGTCATCGGGTTGAACAATCTCCTCTTGACATGATCAAAAATCACACAGGCTCTGCTCAACTCTACTGTTCCTATGCAGTCAAGAACTTTGAGTACATACTCTGGTACAAACAGTCTAAGGAAAGGAATTTAATTTATCTTGGATATAAAAATCTCAAATATACCTATTCGGAACAGGACGCCAAAATAAACCTCGATGAAGACATGACCAATAATGGCACACTTACTATAAACAATCTGATAGCAAAAGACAGTACCATTTATTTCTGTGCAATACAGATTCACAGTGTGTCAGTGTCCCCTCCTCCCTGTACAAAAACACACATCTCAGAATATATCTAACACGTGCATTACAGTGATGGATATCACTGTTCCTACACCTGTAACAACAGCTAAAATGGTTCATTTAGTAAACATGTACATTTTCTTTCACATTTTCTCGATTAAGTTTAGTTTACTTCCCCATTTGTATGGTCTCATATGTGTACATAATGTATATAATATTGTTTAATACCCAATACCTAAAATTGCTAATGAATATGTTTTACAATTTGGCAGGATAGTGTAAATAAAATAAATTTACTGTACCTTAATTGGCTAAAGCTGAAATGGTTTTGATGTTATTTCATCTATTGGACCTACACCAGAATGCTTTTTTATAATGGTCTTCAACTTGAAATTAGGGAGATTAACGCATGACAAATTGAACTCTCACTGATCGGTGGGGCTTGACAGATGTCGCACTATTATAGGCTACGACACTATATTGTGTCATGTAAGCTGTGTATCGGAAATAGGAGAAAATACGTCTTGCTTTCCTACAGAATACATGTAAAGTAGGTGTGTAACACAATGCCATTATGTGTATCTGCACCATACTTGTATCTGTTTTCATATTCAGATTCGATGGGTGTCAAACAAACAATTTTTTAAAAATATGAACCCCACTAATAAACACACAAAATGCCTTCTCGGAACAAAAAACCCATTCACAAATTACAACAACAAATAGCAAGTTTCATCCATCCATCCATCCATCCATTTTCTGTACCGTTATCCTACACAGGGTTGCGGGGAGCCTGGAGCCTATCCCAGGGGACTCGAGGCATGAGGCAGGGGACACCCTGGATGGGTGTTGCACACATTAATCGCACACACTAAACTGGACTGGGGAGGAAACTGGACTACACCCGAAACATGGGGAGAACATGCAAACTCCACACACACGGCAGAGATGGAAATTGAACCCGCAACCCTGGAGGTGCGAAGCAAATGTGCTCCTGAACAAGACGGCTTGTGGAACTTTCTGGAAACCTTTCTATCTTCTAACTAAAGTAACAAGTATCAAAACAATGATGGCTTGCCCAAATCAAGAGATTATTTACAGCTCTTTATCATTGACAACAATAGCCATATAGTATTTTTTTTGTGATTATATTCTAATCAGTGTTTAATGCATTGTGGAAACCATGTTCTGCAATGTAGGTAGAGAACAGTGAGCTCATATATAGAGTAATTGCTGTTATTTTTCTACAGGTTGGTCTTCAGTGGTGTGCACCGGACTCCTTCTGGAATGATGAAGAATATACAGGAATCTACAGATCTTTACTGGTCTTACATACCAGACCATGAGGCTATACTTTGGTATAAACAACCTGACAGCAATCACTTACAGTATATTGGGCATTTGTATTTAAATGATCCATATCCTGAAAATGCCTGGAAAAACAAAATCAATTTTGCATGGAGATGGAAGCAATAAATGGAAATCTACAGTGCAGTGCAGTTTATTTCTGTACAGCACAGAGAAACAGTGTCTCAAATCCCTTCCTCCCTGTACACAAACACATACAGTGGGGGGAAAAAAGTATTTGATCCCCTGCTGATTTTGTATGTTTGGCCACTGACAAAGAAATGATCAGTTTATAATTTTAATGGTAGGTATATTTTAACAGTGAGAGAATAACAACAAAAAAATACAGAAAAATGCATTTCAAAAAAGTTATAAATTGATTTGCATTTTAATGAGGGAAATAAGTATTTGATCCACTATCAATTAGCAAATTTCTGGCTCCCAGGTGTCTTTTACACAGGTAATGAGCTGAGATTAGGAGCACTCTCTTAAAGGGAGTGCTCCTAATCTCAGTTTGTTACCTGTAAAAAGACACCTGTCCACAGAAACAATCAATCAATCAGATTCCAAACTCTCCACCATGGCCAAGACCAAAGAGCTGTCCAAGGATGTCAGGGACAAGATTGTAGACCTACACAAGTCTGGAATGGGCTACAAGACCATCGCCAAGCAGCTTGGTGAGAAGGTGACAACAGTTGGTGTGATTATTCGCAAATGGAAGGAACTGTCAGTCTCCCTCGGTCTGGGGCTCCATGCCCAAGATCTCATTTCATGGAGTTTCAATGATCATGAGAACGGTGAGAAATCAGCCCAGAACTACATTGGAGGATCTTGTTAATGATCTCAAGGCAGCTGGGACCATAGTCACCAAGAAAACAATTGGTAACACAGTATGCCGTGAAGGACTGAAATCCTGCAGTGCTCACAAGGTCCCCCTGCTCAAGAAAGCACATGTACAGGCCCGGCTGAAGTTTGCCTGAATGATTCAGAGGAGAACTGGGTGAAAGTGTTGTGGTCAGGTGTGGTCAGATCTCTTTGGCATCAACTCAACTCGCCGTGTTTGGAGGAGGAGGAATGCTGCCTATGACCCCAAGTCATAACACCATCCCCACCGTCAAACATGGAGGTGGGAACATTATGTTTTGGGGGTGTTTTTCTGCTAAGGGGACAGGACAACTGCACCGCATCAAAGGGACGATGGACGGGGCCATGTACCGTCAAATCTTGGGTGAGAACCTCCTTCCCTCAGCCAGGGCATTGAAAATGACCTTAATGACTTGGAGAGGATCTGCAAAGAGGAGTGGGACAAAATCCCTCCTGAGATGTGTACAAACCTGGTGGCCAACTACAAGAAACGTCTGACCTCTGTGATTGCCAACAAGGGTTTTGCCACCAAGTACTAAGTCGAAGGGGTCAAATACTTATTTCCCTCATTACAATGCAAATCAATTTATAACTTTTTTGAAATGGGTTTTTCTGGATTTTTTTGTAGTTATTCTGTCTCTCACTGTTAAAATACACCTACCATTAAAATTATAGACTGATCATTTCTTTGTCAGTGGGCAAACGTACAAAATCAGCAGGGGATCAAATACTTTTTCCCCCCACTGTATGTCAGGATCTTAAACATGTACACAAAAATAGAGTATACAGCTGTTTATACACCTGCAACAACTGTTTACGTGTTTGGTGAGAATTAGATTCGTATTAATTCTGCCGACTTTCTCCATTTGCATGGCAAAAATGTAAAGAAGTTCAAATATTTGGAATGAAGGTGTAAGCACAGTAAAATTATTCAGAATTCAGCAAGGAGGAGCTGAAATGGTAATGATGTCATTTCCTCCATCTGATCCTCCACAGGATGCATTTGCAGCAGTCTCTGGTCCTCATCCCCTCTCTTGCCATTATTATGAATCAATATGATTAGTGGTATCATCATTCTGCCTTTCTTGCTTCTCTGGACTCCAGGTACTATTCGTCTATGAAGTGATATGAACTTGTAATGAGTTTAATTAGCAAATATGAATAATTCATGACACCTTATATATATATTTTTTTTATTCAACTTATTTGCTATCCTTTAGTTTTAGCAGGAGAGAGTGGAGTCACCCAAATCCCCAGTGTTGCCTGGCATCTGAAAGGAGAATCTGCTGAATTGAAATGCAGTCATAATAAAGGTGGAACCTATTATCAGATGTACTGGTACAGACAGCACCAAGGAGAGAGTATGGAGCTCATCGTGTACACAACAACCAGTGAATCAGAATTTGGTTCTGTTGATAAAAATAAATTTTCTACTGTTAAAAAAATTGCTGCAAATGGATCATTAACTGTGAAGGATCTGGATACAGAGGACAGCGCTGTATATTTCTGTGCAGTGAGAGAACACAGTGTTACAGAGCTACTGCACTGCTGAACAAAAACACCTGCACTGATATTACTACAGTAACTAATAAAACGGACAGAGGGAGTCATCATCTATGTGAAGAAGTGAATCATGTTCTCAATGTAATGCATCCAACATATGCACGCTTTTTAAAAATAAATTCTCTAAAAATCTGGTTTCTCCAAGCACATGGTACAATTACCCATCTTTTAACAACACTATACGTGAGGATTGTTTTTTAGTAAACATTCTGTGGATTTATTACATTACATTAATGTAATAAATCCACAGAATGTTTACATTCTGTACAATGATTGCTTGCTGTGTTGCATTTAGTAAATATACACATTACACATTTTCTCTATTGCATTTAGTGTGCATCTTTATTTGCATAACAATCTTATCATGAATAAATCATCTTTATAACATCTAAAACTGCTGTTTGTTCGTTTTTTTTTTTTTGTTTGTTTTTTTTTTTTTTTGTACGATTTGGCGGGAGTGTGTAAATGAAATAAAAATGCAGGCCAAGCAAACAGACAACTCTTTCAGAATGCAGCATGTGGAAGGAGGAGTTGAAACGACTTTGTCATTTCCTCTGTTTTTTTTTTTTTTTTCCTGCTTAAGACCAGGGAAGTCAGTGAGTAACAAACTCTCACTGATCAGTGGAGCTCAACAGATGTCACATTATTTCAGGCTATGACACTTTATTGTCATATACTAAGCTGTGCAGTGGAAATTAACAGATGACCTACAGATGATAAACACTCGTGCAAAAATTTAGACGAGAAAAAGCTCTTGTTTTCCAACTGAGTACATGTAAAGACATTGCAGTGTAATACTGAGCAGCTGGTTTAATAAAGGAGGTGTAGAATCACCCAAAGAAATGGAAGTGGTTTTATATTGTGCCTGCCTTAAGCTCATCCCATAATATAGCAATAAGTCATGCCAACATTTGCTTATACATTCATGTCAATATTTCATTGATGCAATTTGTTTGTCTCTCATAAGGGGGCGTTTCACACTGTTAAAGATGGAGCCAATACTATAACAGACTAGGAGAAGATTTAGATGCTGCTATTGACTCAGAAGAAGAGCTGAGATGATGATCATCATCATCATCACTTTTACAGCATCTGTGATCTGTCATAGAGGTAATACTGCACTTTTGTGATATATATTCTAATCAGTGTTTAATGCATTATGGAAACTTTGTGTCAGTGTGAAGTTTTCATATATAGAGTAATTGCTGTTATTTTCTTACAGGATGGTCTTCTGCTGTCAAAGATGTTCACCAGACTCCTCCTGACCTAATCAAGAATATACAGGAATCTACAGATCTTTACTGCTCTCACTCCGTACCAAACAATGAACGCATGCTGTGGTATAAACAATCTGACAGCAATCACTTACAGTTTCTTGGATATTTGAATTTAAATTTCCCATATCCTGAAGATTCCCTGAAAACCAAGATTGATTTAGATGGAGATGGACGCAGTAAAGGGAAACTTACCATAAAAAACCTGCAGCCAAATGACAGTGCAGTTTATTTCTGTGCAGCACGGAAACACAGTGTCTCAAATCCCCTCGTCCCTGTACAAAAACACATATCTCAGGATCTTAACACATGCACAAAGATAGTATACAGCTGTTTACACACCTGTAAAAAGGAGGAGTTGAAATGGTTTTGATGTCATTTCCTCCATCTGATCCTCAACAGGATGCTTTTGCAGCAGTCTCTGGTCCTCATCCCCTCTCTTGCAATTATTATGAATCAATATGATTAGTGTTATCATCATCCTGCCTATCCTGCTTCTCTGGACTACAGGTACTATTCGTCTATGAAGTTATATGAACTTGTGTAGTGAATTTAATTGGCAAATAATTCATGATGCTTCACATTTATATGTTATTTTTAACTTATTTGCTATCCTTTAGTTTTAGCAGGCGAGAGTGGAGTTACCCAAAACCCCAGTGTCGCCTGGCATCTGAAAGGAGAATCTGCTGACATGAAATGCAGTCATACTAAAGGTGCTGGCTATTATCAGATGTACTGGTACAGACAGCGCCAAGGAGAGAGTATGGACTTGATCGTGTACACATCAACCAGTGAATCAGAATTTGGTTCTGTTGATAAAAATAAATTTTCTACTGTTAAAAAAATTGCTGCAAATGGATCATTAACTGTGAAGGATCTGGATACAGAGGACAGCGCTGTATATTTCTGTGCAGTGAGAGAACACAGTGTTACAGAGCTACTGCACTGCTGAACAAAAACACCTGCACTGATATTACTGCAGTAACTAATAAAACAGACAGAGGGAGTCATCTATTCATCTATCTAGTCATCTATTTAATGAAGTGAATAATGTTTGCATTGTAATGCATCCAACATGAGCACACATTTTATTATTTATTTATTTATTTTCTTGTTTCTGCACCTCCCTTTCACTCATCCCATAAAAAGAAATATGGGCTGTTATTGTACACTTTTTTGTACACTTTTTTTCCCATGATGCAGTTCAGTTCTCTGTCATATGGGGGCGCGTTAGACACTACAGCATTACTGCAACAGACTACCAGCAGATATCATTAATTCAAAGGAAGAACCAAGATGATCATCACCCTCTTTGCTTTTACTGCATCATTCATCTGTCATACAGGTAATGCTACAGTTTTCTTATTACATTATAATCAATTATTAATCATTCCATTGTGGAATCCATTCTCTACAATTTACATATAAAATGTTGAGTAATTTCAAAATTGACTTAATCTTTTACTTTCATACAGGGTGGTCTTCAGCTGTCAAAAATGTTCACCAGACTCCTCCTGATTTAATCAAGAATATACAGGAATCTACAGAGCTTAACTGTTCTCACTCCATACCAGGCTATGATGTTATGCTCTGGTATAAACAATCTGACAGCAATGAGTTACAGATTCTTGGACATCTCAATATGCATTTAAAAAACCCTGAGCAATCACTGACCAACAAAATCGGTTTGGATGGAAATGGGGAAAATACTGGCAAAATAACTATCAAAAATCTGCAGCCAAATGACAGTGCAGTTTATTACTGTGCAGTACGTAGACACAGTGCCTCATGTTTCCTCTTTCCTGTACAAAAACACTTATCTGTAATCTAAAACACCTGCATTATAATAATAAATAGTCGTGTTCATACACCTGCAACAACTGCTTAAGAGTAGGCTTTAAGCTTTGTATTCCACAAAATGAGCTTAGAAAGAAAGAAAGAAAAAAAAAAACAATCTAGGTACATTTTAAAATAACCTCAGTACATTCTCAGTACACTCTGCTCACAAAATCCAGGTGTGATCTCACCTCACTAATTCAAGTCTGGATGTAGTATTTGAGGTTTATGCACAGGCATGCAATATTTATGCAAAAAATTTAAAAATTGCCTAGAAAGACTAGTCATTTTCTTCCATGCTAAGAATGGACACAGCATTGTGGCACGGCATTGTTCCTAGCTATTGTTTCAGCCTGGTGGAGGTTTAGCTTCACATAGCTTGTCCAGCTTCATCAGCTTAGCTTGACACGTACTGTAGCATGTTTGTCCAAAAGCCAATTTTGTCATAATAACTGAGCAGGGTTTAAGATTAGACTGCTTTATAGAATTGAAATTGACAAAACTGATCTGGACTTCTTGAAATAGGGCTCATGTACTGAGCTAGCTTCCTTTGTGGAATACTCCTCAGACTCAGAAGCCCTTCTGACAGACATTTCTCCAACTGTCCTTCACTTCTCCCCTATGTTTAATGGTCAGAAAGGCAAACATGGCAGAAAATGGTGCTCAGTGGCCAGATACTGTTGTTTTGAGAGAAACAAACAATCATCTGAGGAAGAAATGTTTACTTCAAAATGAAATAAAAGAGTAACAGCTTTTACAAAATGGAAAAAACAACAACAACAACAACTTTTCACTGTTGGGAATGAAGTGCTTTTCTCTGGATAGGTAATGCTACCAGTCATGTTGCAAAATTGACTGAAAACAGAAAATTATTGCCTAAAACCACTTCATCATTAAGTTAGCTAACTAGACAAAGTATTTGATTTTGAATAAACCATTTTTTAGGTTGTAATGTAAGCTAAATGCAGTTAAAGTGCTTTGAAGGTAGCTAGCTGGGATAGCTCACTTGAGTAACAAATTTAACAAAGGTTGCTATCTTACCGGCTAAATTCCATTTTTACACTAGAAGCAAAATGGCATGGATGCCATGGGTGAACATGTAGTATGAACATGCACTATAATAACTAAGTATAAAATTAAATAACATTTAAGTGCTATTTTATTGAATAGAATATTGTTCTCATTGTAATACATATGTAGCAAACCAGATTTAAAAATGAAACGAGACAAGAGGCGCACGCTGGGATTCGAAGCACCTTTTCAAATGAGACAAGGGTTTTAAAGCGTGCCCGCATTATCTCCGCCAGTTGTAGCGAATCATATGAATCTGAAACGTTTAAAATATATTCTCCACCAATTTATGTAACGCATTAAAAGATGCTTAACACGTTTAAATGTATTCTCCACCAATTTATATAAGGAATTCACTCGAATGGCGTGAAATATATCTATATATCTAATCAATGCATGTTGTGACCAGTTATAAATATACATCAGCCATGAAAGGGGATTAATGTATGTGCACATATACATATAGATAATTAACTACAACGGATTATAATTAATTATGACTATGTATGTGGTCTAGATCAGCTTTTAGGATTAGCTGTAGTCTAATTTGGAATTATGAACTCTAAAGAGGGAGTTTATCCTTCTGGCCAGGAAGGAAAGCTCCGTTTCGAGAGCGTGTAGCGAGACTCGCAGAGATTAAGGGACTCATCACGTGACCAAAACAGAGCAAATCAAGCGTGGTGATAATAGATTTTAATAACTGAGTGTAACTATGGATACACACAACTAACTCTAAGCAAGCAATACATATGTACATCTATATACAAGAAAAGAAAAGGTATAGAAAGAAAGTAATGAAATAAAAAGGGGGTAGCAGAAAAAACACAAACGATTAGCCTTTTCAAACCAGCAAGAATCAGAATCTCCTGTAAACTTTAACGCATATATAGATCCATTAAACTATACTTGCATGGCTTAGGTGTTTTAAGAAGTGCTTGAGAATCGAACGAGCTCGAGTCGGAGTCCGCGGGTTCCTGGCGTGGTTTGAAAAGGCGTGGGCCGTGAGGCAGTTGCATCTTTTGTCTGGGAGAGAGAGTGGTTGTAGCCGGCCTTCGGAAAACCAAAGGCAAGGGTGCCTAAAATGGAAAAAACAGGAAGAGCGAAGAGCAATGCGTGTCGTTGTTTTTAAAGACAACACCAACGCACACGCCTCTCTGGGCTATTGGCCAATCAGGAAGTTGGATTTATTGGCGGGATGAACTCTCTTTGTCTGGTCTCAGACCTGAATTTGCATGTCCTGGGAGGAGTCGGTTTAAACCATATTACATATGAAATTAAGAAAAAGCGTGAAATAATGTATCCCATTGTAATGTGATATGCATAATCAATCAGAGCATCGACAGACGGTTAACTACATACCGAATTCGATGGACTTATAAAGAATATTACAGGTAAAACATGGTTACAGACATTTAAAATGATATCCTAAATTAAACTATCTAAGATCATTATAGCTGGGTTACATACACACAATACATGCAAATAAAACATCAAACTATTTGGACATCGAATAATTACATATAATTACATGTTACATTCAAGAGAGATTCTTCCACTGTGTGTGTGTGTGTGTGTGTGTGTGTGTGTGTGTGTGTGTGTGTGTCTGAAGAGGGGGGGTCGTGCCCCCCCCCCATAGCATTCCGATGGCATCTGGCAGCGGGGCAGAGGGGTTACTGATATGAATTCACAGCTCAAAGAAACAGAGAAACTTCTTTGCTAAGTCCAGGCTGATTCAGAAATCAGTTTGATACTCAGACGTTACACATACCACTACTATTTTTATTTATTATTTTTTTGTGGAAGCCTTTGGTTGATTGATCATGTTTTTGAGTGACAGTTTTTAATTGAGAGACAATTAATGAAGTGTTGGGCTCATCAAATGTCACACTATTACAGATGCATACATGTTATACTGTTACAATCATGTAAAAAAAAAAAAGAGAGAAAGTTCATTCTTGTAATTAATTCCCTGACAATTAATATTTAACAATTATGCACTGCGTAAGAATATTAATTATTGAAACAAATATCGCACCTTTCCAAACCTCACCAAAAGTAGCACGCATCCCACTATTTGCTTGTCCACATGTTTGTTTTTTCAGTGATGCAGTTAGTCTCCCTCTCTCTCATATGGGGGCGTTTTTGTACCAGTGTACATCACTTGTACATCGCTGTGACAGTCTAGCAGCAGATTCAGATTCAGAAAAAGAGCCAAGATGATCATTGGTCTTGTGACTTTTATTGCATCATTCATCTGCCATATCGGTAAACTTTATATGGCTATTTTGATATTTTAGATTTCAGTTGATTGTGTCAACCATGCTTTACAGTTCGATGAATTTATTAAATCTTCTTTCCATACAGGATGGACTTCTGCTGCTAATAATGTTCATCAGACTCCTCCCGACATAATCAAGAACATACAGGACTCTACAGATCTTTCCTGTTCTCACTCCATACCAAGCCATGAGTTGATGCTGTGGTATAAACAGTCTGACCTTAATCAGTTACAGCTTCTTGGATATCTAAATATGAATTTAAAATACCCTGAAAAATCCCTGGAAAACAAAATCGAGTTAGATGGAGATGGACGCAATGAAGGGAAACTTACCATTAAAAATCTGCAGCCAGATGACAGTGCAGTTTATTTCTGTGCAGTGAGATTAGACACAGTGCTACAGGACTCTATGGTATATGACAAAAACCTCCTGCTTCAAAACTGCACAAATCTTCCACCTGCTGTAGGCTTTCAAACTGCATGTTCAACAACCACCATTAAACTACACTACAGACATGATCATTATCATGCTTTTATAATCCTCTGCACAGGTTCTGTCATTAACTTCTTTTAAAACTAAAATAAGGCCTGTGGTCACACCTGTTCTACTTTTAGTGTCATAAAAGATTATCATATCATAACAGAATATTACAACAGAATATCAATTAGCAGTGTTCGTACGCCAGAGAATCAACCACACTTTCTCTATTGTTATTAAATTGGGTGCCTTTCCTCATTTCCCTTATCAGGTATATACTATTTTATTATAACTTTGCTTGTAAAGATGCCTTAATGATTGAAAAGAAGGTTTAATTATAAGAAAGTGTGCTAAATCAAAATTCAGCATGTGACAAGAAGACTCCAAATTGTTTTGATGGGATTAGTTTGCACTGATGTTACTGCAGTATTCAACTCAATTATGTTCTCCAGGGATTTTTCACTTGTCAGACTGTTTATACAACATCATGAACTCACTGAAACATGACTGTACTGATTTTACTGCAGTAACTAATAAAAAAGACAGAGGGAGTGCTAATGTAATAAATGATTAGAATAATCCCTTTTCCTTTTTCAAAACTGGGCAGTGGAACCTAACACATTTTTCATTATTCCACACTGTTACACAATATTGTGTTCATAATCATATTCTGTAGGCTGTCCACTGGAAATGGAGATATAACATTGTTAATAAGCCAGTTAAATATTATTGGAGTGCAGTGGAATCCATGTGTATTTCTCAGCTGAGGACATGCCAGAACATGACTACAACACTGAACTGCATGAATGGTTATACTCCTTTAGTATCATCCAGAGAAATAGCATTGTGTAAACAGTGCAACTGACTTAAGCTCATCCCATAAAATAGAAATTATTTTTGGCATCATTTGATTGATCACAAATTTGATTCAGCTCTCTGTTTCAAGAGAAGGAATTTTGTAAATTACTTTAACTCGGAGTGAGCTGCGATGAAAATCTCTTTTGTCAAAAAGAGACTGTATCAGTTATCTAGGATATGAGTAATTCTAAACTTGTTTTGTATTAAAAGTAGCTGCTGATACCAAACCAAATTTGATTATTTTCCAATAACGGCCATCACTAAATGTTTTATTTTCTTATACAACAGCAATTTGTCAACAATTAGAATTTTTTATTCATTAAAGAATGACATGTCATACAGTTTATTTGTTTATACTCATTTTTAATATAATGAAATGTCCTCAAAGCAAGTCATTAAGACACTGAACCCCAAGTTGCTCCCGACGGCAGGCAAGTGCCTTGCATGGTAGCTCTGCTGCCAGTGGTGTGTGAGTGTGTGTGTGAATGAGTGAATGAGACACAGTGTAAAGCGCTTTGTAGAACCGCAAAGGTTAAAAGGCGTTATATAAGTGCAGAACATTTACCATTCATTCCCTCTCAAGCTACTCTTTTTTTCTCTCTCTTGACCTTAATAAGACAAAAAATGCAGCTTCTCATGCTACCAAGAAACTGCAAAGCACAGCATCTTCCGTCCGGAAGACTTTCCAGTGTCTGAAAAATGCTTCATACATGTCTTCTCACAGAAAGCTGTAACTTCATTATATGGAGTGTCTGCCATACAAATCCCTGTGGAAGCTGTCACTATAGGCCTTTGTCACAGTCCGCATGTCATCACTTCCAGGGCTGAATATTAACGTAAACTGATTTCTGATCTGCAGCCGCAAAGGTTTACTTCATCGCTTCAAGATCTTCCTCACATCAACAAGGTTTGTAAGATTGTTGAAAATCATTCTCAAATGAAGATATCCAAACCCTTGAGAAGAGTTATAAATTATTCTATGAAAACTACATCTTCAAGTTTAAATTTAACGTTAGTTTAATCACTACTCAAGATGGCTTGTATCTGAGGTGGTAGATAGTGAGGTGATTGTCAGGGGGCAGTGTTACTGGTCCATGAAGAAAAATGAAGAGCCACACTCTCTGCAGGTTTACAATTAAAAATAAAGCTTGTTAGACTGCCATTGCAGTCAGTTTAAGCTAATGTTACATTTGTATTGTAATCCTAAATTGTAGATAGTGATGTACAGAATGTGGTTTTGTCTATTTAGATTTTATGCAGAGAGTGTGGCTCTTTGTTGAAGATGTAGTTTTCATAGAAGAATTTATAACCCTTCTCCAGCTTGGATATCTTTGTTTGAGAATGGTTTTTGACAATCTTACAAACATTGTTGATGTGAGGAAGATCTCGAAGCGATGTAGTAAACCTTTGTGCGTCCATTGCTGCTATAGATCGGAAATCAGTTTACGTTAATATTCAGCCCCGGAAGTGACGACACGCGAACTGTGATAAAGGCCTATAGTCAGGGGCGGATTTAGAGATTTGGGGAAGATTGGCAAAATATAGGAATGGGGCCCTCATTTCAGTGTTTCAACATCAATATTTAAATAATAAAAATAGAAAAGTTTTCAGCATACATATGTTATTTAGCATTAATAATTAAAAATATATCAAATTTGCATTTTTATTGGGCCTTGGTTTATGGGGGCCCAACACAGTTGCTTTCCTTTGCCTAGTACTAAGTCCACCCCTGACTACAATAACGATAATGTAATAGAATAAGTAAATTCATATAAATCTTGCAAATGGCACTGCTGTCAGTACCTTCTGACTAATCAAAATCAAGCATTAAACAAAACTGTGATTTCATCATTTTAATACATTGTTGGAACCTTATTTTTGGATAACAATTAAGCTATGTTTGGAGAAGGACTATTGCTATTTTCTGATAATCTGTACAAGTAATCTACTCAGACCCTTATATGCACTGTTAAATTTGAAAAACATAAGCAAGGGCCATATTCTTTCCATTTTGGCCTAATTTCTATACTTCTCAACAGAGATGCAGTTCTTCTTTTCCTCATATGTGGGCGCTGTGCTGTTAAAGTGTGGGAGGAAATCTGATCACATGTTTTTCTACATCAGACACATACATGCAATATCAGCTCAGTTTAAAACAGACATTCAGACTTTCAACATGATCCGAGCTGCTAGTATTATATGGGTTTTAATGATATGCCACAGAGGTATACTTTTATTTATAGCGATGTTGTTTAAGCACTGTTACTGTATATAAATTTCATTTGATATCGTTCCATTCAATATTCTGTCTCATTGCAGGGTTTTCTCAGAGTGATCGTGTCTTCCAGAATCCTCCTGATCTCTTTGGCAACCTTAAACAATCTGTTACAATCCAGTGTGAGCACAGTGTGCCAACTTATAATCAAATTAACTGGTACAGACAAACTCAAGACCAGGGACTGACCTTAATTGGATATCAAGTAGGAAAATCATCAACACGAATAGAAGATGATTTTAAGCTGAAAGTGGAGATGGCTGGGGATGGAAGCAAAAATGTCTCTTTGACCATCAAAAATCTTTTATCCAATGACAGTGTGGTGTACTTCTGTGCTGCGTATTACACAGTGCTGCATCTCTGCTTTATTCAGTACAAAAACCCCTGTGTAAATATTCTCAGCACCTCATTAACACCTGGTCCTGTGGCCTGGAATTGACACATTGCCAGTGTTTTTACAGAAAAAACACACAATTACAGGGAATTATAGGTATCTAAACTGTGAGCACCTCTATTAACTTTAAACCTACCTTTAATAATGAACATCACTTGTAAATGTAAATTACTTGTTTATCCAAGTAATTTACAGGTCAAGCAGACACCAGTCTAAGCACAGAACTGAACAGTTAAGGGTTAAGGAATGTTCTTCAGACAAAATGGTGTCATTCTGTGTGTCATATGTTTTGAGTTTATAATCTTACAATCACAAGTGCAGAGCCTAAACTGAAGAGCTGCCATGTCTCTGGATCACTTAAATAACAGTATTCAAGACTAAAGCCAGGAATAATCCTCTGTGATCCTCACAAACTTTTAAAACGAGGAAAAATCATTTCCTTAAAAAAGCTTTTAATCAGTGATGACTGTACGTGATATTTGAAGGGAGGTCTTAAATATAATATCAATCAATATCTGGACAATGAAACTATCAGGGTTAAGCAATTTTCCTTTATACTTTTCTAGAACGAATTACAGAAGTGCTTTGTAGTTCATCAAAAGCATATCCTCATTCTAGTACAAATAGGACAGGGGTTAAAAATACTATCAAGCTAAAAACCTGTTATTGAGGAGTTAGTATAATGGATTTCAAGACAAATATGCAATTAAGGCAGTTAAGACTATAAAACTCACTACAGCACTGAAAA
Organism: Cranoglanis bouderius; assembly: GCA_023630585.1. Taxonomy (NCBI): domain Eukaryota; kingdom Metazoa; phylum Chordata; class Actinopteri; order Siluriformes; family Cranoglanididae; genus Cranoglanis; species Cranoglanis bouderius. The sequence continues at coordinate 9,872,007 of CM042543.1, forward strand.
AAAGACTGATCACAATGTGTGGATATTCATCTGGTCTTTAGGTGGTGCTGTTGTTTCACTCATTAATTTAGTGGGTGGAGGATGTGAGCTGTTATTTCTCAAGCCTCACAATTTCTTCTACATTTGACTTATAGTTTTGTTTGTTTGTTTTCTTTTGTTTTTTTCCCCATAGTTAAAAAAACCCAACCCTTTGAGATCTGTGTAATACATTCATCGTATATGTAATACAATCATGATCAGGATATGTGTTTTTCTGTGTTGTCATGTTATGTTTATTTTACTTTTCTGTGATACTTCCTTTGTTCTGATTGTGCTGTAAAAAAAATACACAAAAAGAAGATTAAGTGCAATATGCATTCTAATAAATGATTTATTGATGTTATTTATACAACCCCAATTCCAAAATAGTTGGGACACTGTATAAAATGTACAGAATAAAAAAAACAGAATGCAATGATTTGCAAATCTCATAAACCCATATGTTATCCACAATAGAACATAGAAAAGATATCAAATGTTTAAACTGAGGCCTTGCATATTTCAGCAAGACAATGCTAAACCACATACTGCATCTATTACAACAGCATGGCTTCGTAGTAGAAGAGTCCGGGTGTTGAACTGGCCTGCATGCAGTCCAGACCTTTCACCAATTGAAAACATTTGGCTCATCATGAAATGAAAAATACGACAAAGAAGACCCAGGACTGTTGAGCAGCTAGAATACTGTATCAGACACGAATGGGACAACATTCCTCTCCCAAAACTCCAGAAACTGGTCTCCTCAGTTCCCAGACGTATATGGACTGTTGTTAAAAGAAGAGGGGATGCTACACAGTGGTAAACATGGCCCTGTCCCAACTTTTTTGAGATGTGTTGCTGAAATCAAATTCAAAATTACCTTATTTTTTCCTTAAAATGGTACATTTCCTCAGTTTAAACATTTGATATGTTTTCTATGTTCTATTGTGAATAACATGAGTTTATGAGATTTGCAAATCATTTCATTCTGTTTTCATTTACATTTTACACAACGTTCCAACTTTTTTGGAATTGGGGTTGTATTTTCAGTGAATGAGAATCTTTCCACATGCATGTGATGTTGTGTGATGGGCTGATATGTCCAGTGAATATTTGAACTTTCTCTGACTTGGAACCTATAACAAACTCTGTCCTTTACTGCATAATTAAGAGGGATGCCATTTATAATCATGATGTAGTGCTCTCCTATGACAATTTGAAACAGTTCCCAGTAGTGGGTGTGATCATTGTGTACATCTATATAATGACATCACATCCTTTATCACCACTGCTAATGTCACTCCAAATCCTGTGTCAAATTGTAAGAACTAAGTTCATAGTTTACCAGCTTACCTTTTATCATACTGAATATGATGAGATTTTCCTATAAATTCATCATCAGTGTGTGCGTCCTCTCAGGTAATTTTGTTAATATATGAAATATCTACAGTATATCAACAATGTACTCTGTGTAATACCTAAATATTGCTTTGTTAATGTGACTTAGCTAATAAAGCTGTGCTTAACACTTTTTTTAGGTTATTTGATATGGAAAGATGTTCATCAAAGTCCTGCTGATGTGCTGTGTTTACCTGAAGAGAGTGTAACTCTAACCTGTAACCACAGCATCCCAGATTATTACACAATACTGTGGTACCAAAGAACACATGGAGACACAGGCCTGAAACTCATCGGATGTGTTTATTATACCAATCCAACATATGAGGGAAATTATGAAGGTAATTTTACAGTGAGTGGAAATGGGAGATCATCAGTGACTCTACAAATTCCCAAAGCAAGACAAGTGCTGCACAGTGCTCTGTACTTCTGTGCAGCTTATTACACACAGTGTCACACACATCCTCTCCTCAAAACAAAAACCTGTCTTTAATCAACTCTACAGAATCATACACCTGTTTAACCACATCACAAGTCACAATAAACACTAAACTGCTGATATTATTCCAATATTAAACCACTCTGTCAATATGATAACAGTTTGTGATGTCATCTTTTTCTTCGTTTAACGGAAACATAATGTCTTGATTGGGGAAATCGTACATGACAGAAAAAATAAAAGGAAATGGAGGAAAATGTAAATGTCTGTAGAAAACCGCTTATGACATATTATTTATAATAAAAATGTATCACAATATAATGATTTTTTCCAGGTTCTTTGAAGGTGGAATTAACCTTTAAAAAAAAAAAAATGTCAAACCACCACCACCAGTCACAAACAGTCAGGGCATCTCTCTCTCTCTCTCTCTCTCTCTCTCTCTCTCTCTCTCTCTCTCTCTCTCTCTCTCTCTCTCTCTTTCACTCTCTCTCTCTCTCTTTCACTCTCTCTCTGGCGAGCTACACATTACTTGTTGCAGCCATCAAATTAATTCATTTCTATGTTCTATTGTGAATAACATATGGGTTTACAAGATTTGCAAATCATTGAATTCTGTTTTTATTTACATTTTACACAGTGTCACAACTTTTTTGGAATTGGGGTTGTACATTGCAATATTTTTGTATTAATTAAATAATGACATCATACTTTTAATTTGTTTTAGTTATATTTAATGATGTGAAACATCCTCAAAACAAGTTATTTCCTGTTATCACTTATGTTATAGCAGCTATAAACAGTAATTCCTTCAACACCCTCTTTTTTCTCTCTCTTGAAGTTAATACAACAAAAAAAAACAAATGCAGCTTTTCATGTTACTGAGAAACTCCAGAAAACACAGAGAACTTCACCATGTCAACAATTACACATTTTAACCTGTTTATATGGAACGTCTGCCATACAAGTCCCCATGTAATTTGTTACTATAGAAACAATAATATATTAGAATAATTACATTCATATACAGTGGGTATAGAAAAGAATCACCCCCCTTTAAAATAATCACATTTTGTTGCTTTTGAGCTTGAAATGAAGACACTGTTTTACCCCCTTGCTTTAATTTGCCTTAATTTTTTAATTACAGCCTTTAGTCTGTTGGGATATGTCTCTACTAACTTTGCACATCTAGACTGTTATTTGGATGGTGAGCTGTATTGGATTTCCGCCAGACATATCGTTTGGTGTTGAGGCCAAATAATTCATCTGACCATAACACCTTTTTCCATGTGGCCTTAGAATCTTCAAGGTGTGTTTTGGCATAGCTCAGTCGTGGCTTTTTTCTTGCAACCCTCACATGCAAGCCATATTTGTGGAGAATTTGTGATATTGTTGCACACAATGACCACCCTTTGTCATAAATTCCTGCAACTGCTTCAGAGTTGCTGTAGGCTTCTTGGTAGCCTCTTTGACCAGTTTCCTCCTGGCTCTTTCATCCAGTTTGGAGCGACTTCCTGATCCAGGGAGGGTCTGTGTTGTACCAAATACCTTCCACTTCTTAATAATAGACTTCACTGTGCTTCTAGGCATTGATAAAGCCTTTAAAAAAATTTTGTATCCACCTCCTGACTGAATTGTTGATTGTTTACTTCAGTTGCACTACAAAATGCTCCAGGAAAGCTCTTTTCATGCTGAGCTAATCAAAATGACCACAGCTGATCTCATTTGAAAGTCAAATGGCTTTGTGTGCCATTGAGAAGGTGATTAGCTACACCTGAGTTTACAAGTCATTTTAGGAGGGGGTGATCCTTTTTCCAACTCAGTGATTCTGGTTTTTTATTTTTGTATTTTTTTCTGACATGTTGGTGTTATATCTTTCACTTGGATGTTATAAGTTGCACTGAGTAAATACAGCTGGATAAAACAAAAACTGTGTCCAAAAAAATGTGATTATTTTAAAGGAGGGTGATTCTTTTCTTTTACCCACTGTAAACCTAGATGGCACTATTTTCAATAATTTCTTGATTAATCAAAATCAAGCATTAAACAATGCTGATATTTAATCATTTTTAATTAACTGTTGGAACAACCATTTAGGAAAGGACCATTGGTCTTCTCTGATAATCTGTATTGTACATCAGACCCTGATATGCATTTTTAACTTAAGCAAGGGCAGTATTCTTTCCATTTTGGCCTAATTTCTATACTTCTCAACAGAGATGCAGTTCTTATTTTCCTCATATGTGGGCGCTGTCCTTTTAAGGTGTGGGAGGAAACTGATCACATGTTTTTCTACATCAGACACATACATGCAATATCAGCTCAGTTTAAAACAGACATTCAGACTTTCAACATGATCCGAGTTGCTAGTATTATATGGGTTTTAATGATATGTCCCAGAGGTATACTTTTATTTATAATAATGTTGTTTAAGCACTGTTGTATCAGTTTAATTTGATATCGTTCCAATCAATATTCTCTCTCATTGCAGGGTTTTCTCAGAGTGATCGTGTCTTCCAGAATCCTCCTGATCTCTTTGGCATCCATAAACAATCTGTTAAAATCCAGTGTGAGCACAGTGTACCAAGTTATAATCAAATTAACTGGTACAGAGAAACTCAAGACCAGGGACTGACCTTAATTGGATATCAATATGCAAAATCATCACCACAAATTGAAAATGATTATAAGCTGAAAGTGGAGATGGCTGGGGATGGAAGCAAAAATGTCACTTTGACCATCAAAAATCTTTTATCCAATGACAGTGTGATGTACTTCTGTGCTGCGTATTACACAGTGCTGCATCTCTGCTTTATTCAGTACAAAAACCTCTGTGTAAATATTCTCAGCACCTCATTAACACCTGGTCCTGTGGCCTGGAATTGACACATTGCCAGTGTTTTTACAGAAAAAAACACACGATTACAGGAAATTATAGTTATCTAAACTCTGGGCACCTCTATTAACTTTAAACCTACCTTTAATAATGAATATAACTTGTAAACATTATTGCAATAATTGATCACATTTCCTTTTATCTAAGTAACTTACAGGTCAAGCAGACACCAGTCTAAGCACAGAACTGAACAGTTAAGGGTTAAGGACTGTTCTTCAGACAAGATTGTGTCTTTCTGTCTGTTATGGGTTTTGAGTTTATAATTTTACAATCACAAGTGCAGAGCCTAAACTGAAGAGCTAGCATGTTACTGGATCACTTAAATAACAGTATTCAAGACTAAAGCCAGGAATAATCCTCTGTGATCCTCACAAACTTTTAAAACAGATCATTTCCTTAAAAAAGCTTTTAGCCAGTGATGACTGGACGTGATATTAGATGTGAGGGCTAACACCTAATATTTATAAGTAGCTTGACAGTGTTTTTACAATTTTCTTTTATCTTTTTTCTGGAACTAATTACATACATGTTTTATAGGACAGGGGGTAAAAATACTATCAAGCTAAAAACCTGTTACTGAGGAGTTATTATAATGAATTTCAGGACAAATATGCAATTATGGCAGTTAACACTATAAAACAATACAAAACTGAACAAAGATTGATCACAATGTGTGGATATTCATCTGGTCTTTAGGTGGAGCTGTTGTTTCACTCATTTAGTTAGTGGGTGGAGGATGTGAGCTGTTATTTCTCGAGCCTCACAATAATCTTCTACATTCGGCTTATAGTTTTTTGTTTTTCGCCCATGGTTAAAAACTCTTTGAGATCTGTGTAATGCATTTGTGATCATGTTTATTTTTATTTATTTATTTAAAACTTTTTTTGTGATCATGTTTCCTTTGTTCTGGTTGTGCTGTAAAAAAATGACACGAAAAAGAAGATTAAGTATAATATGCATTCTAATAAGTGATTTATTTATGTTATTTACTTGATTTCGTTTTAAAAAAAATAATTTACATTTTCAGTGAATGTGAATCCGCCAACATACATGTGACCTTGTGTGATGGTCTAATACAGTATGTCCAGTGAATATCTGAACTTTCTTTAACTTAGAGATGAGAAACTCTGTCCTGTACATAATTAATATGGATCCCATTCATACTTATGATGTAGTGAAACAATTCCCAGTAGTGGGTGTGATCACTGTGTTCATCTATATAATGACATCACATCCTGCTAGTGTCATACCAGATCCTTTGTCAAACTGTAAGAACTTGCTGATCATAATTTACCAGTTTAAATCAATTAATATGATCAGATTTTCTTATAAATTAATCATCAGTGTATGCTTGTTCTCAGGTAATTTTGTTGATATATGGAATAGATACAGTATATCAACAGTGTACTCTGTGTAATATATACATATTGCTTCATTAATCTGACTTGGCTATACAAAAATGTATCTAATATTTTTTCTAGGTTCTCTGATATGCAAAGATGTTCATCAAAGTCCTGCTGATGTGCTGTGTTTACCTGAAGAGAGTGTAACTCTAACCTGTAACCACAGCATCCCAAGTTATTACACAATATTGTGGTACCAAAGAACACATGGAGACACAGGCCTGAAACTCATCGGATATGTTTCTAATACCAATCCAAAATATGAGGGAAATTATGAAGGTAATTTTACAGTGAGCGGAGATGGGAGCTCATCCGTATCTCTACAAATTCCCAAAGCAAGACAAGTGCCGCACAGCGCTCTGTACTTCTGTGCAGCTTCTTACACACAGTGTCACACACGTCCTCTTCTCAAAACAAAAACCTGTCTTTAATCAACTCTACAGAATCATACACCTGTTTAACCACATCACAAGTCACAATAAACACCAAACTGCTGACATTATTCCAATATTAAACCACTCTGTCAATATGATAACAGTTTGTGATGTCATCTTTTTCTTCGTTTAACGGAAACATAATGTCTTGATTGGGGAAATCGTACATGACAGAAAAAATAAAAGGAAATGGAGGAAAATGTAAATGTCTGTAGAAAACCGCTTATGGCATTATTTATAATAAAATGTATCACAATATAATGATTTTTTATATATAAAATATAAACACAAATAGCTTAAATCTAATTTAATGCTTTTTTCCAGGTTTTTTAACTGTGGAATTAGCCTTTTTTTTTTTATTCAAAACACCACCACCAGTGGACCACCAGTCACCATCAGTCAGGGCATCTCTCTCTGGTGAGCTACACATTACTTCTGATGTCTGAGGAGATGTTGGTGATCCCGCATAGCCTAAAAATATTTAATTAATAAATTCATATTGTCATCTCTATCATCTCTTATATTGTTTTTTCCAATGTTTAAAAAGATTGCTTAATTACAAGAAATAATATAAAATCAGAATTCAGCATGTGACAGGAAGACTTGAAATGGTTTTGATGTCATTTCCTCAGCTGATCCTCAACAGGATGCATTTGCAGCAGTTGGTGGTGCTCTTCTTTTCTCCTGCGACCAGCATAAACCAGCATGATCAGTGTTATCAGTCTGACTTTCCTGCTTTACTGGACATCAGGTCTGAGATTGAGTTTACAATATACAACTTGCGAATTAAAAATGAAGCCATTATTTTAAATAGTTTTTTGTCCTTTAGTTTTAGCAGGAGACAATGGAGTCACCCAAATCCCCAGTGTCGCCTGGCATCTGAAAGGAGAATCTGCTGAAATGAAATGCAGTCATAATAAAGATGCTGGCTATAATCAGATGTACTGGTACAGACAGCGCCAAGGAGAGAGTATGGAGTTGATCGTGTACACAACAACCAGTGTATCAGAATTTGGTTCTGTTGATAAAAATAAATTTTCTACTCTTAAAAAAATAGCTGCAAATGGATCATTAACTGTGAAGGATCTGGATACAGAGGACAGCGCTGTATATTTCTGTGCAGTAGGAAAACACAGTGTTACAGAGCTACTGCACTGCTGAACAAAAACACCTGCACCGATATTACTGCAGTAACTAATAAAACACACAGAGGGAGTCCTAATGTAATACATAAGCAAGGACAATATTCTTTCCACTGTGGCCTAATTTCTATACTTCTCAACAGAGATGCAATTCTTATTTTCCTCATATGTGGGCGCTGTGCTGTTAAAGTGTGGGAGGAAACTGATCACATGTTTTACTACATCAGACAAGGACATGCAATATCAGCTCAGTTTAAAACAGACATTCAGACTTTCAACATGATCCGAGCTGCCAGTATTATATGGGTTTTAATGATATGTCACAGAGGTATACTTTTATTTATATTGATGTTGTTTAAGCACTGTTACATGTATATAAATTTCATTTGATATCGTTCCATTCAATATTCTGTCTCATTGCAGGGTTTTCTCAGAGTGATCATGTCTTCCAGAATCCTCCTGATCTCTTTGGCAACCATAAACAATCTGTTACAATCCAGTGTGAGCACAGTGTACCAAATTATAATCGAATCAGCTGGTACAGACAAACTCAAGACCAGGGATTAACCTTAATTGGATATCAATTAGCAAAGTCATCACCACAAATTGAAAATGATTTTAAGCTGAAAGTGGAGATGGCTGGGGATGGAAACAAAAATGTCTCTTTGACCATCAAAAATCTTTTATCCAATGACAGTGTGGTGTACTTCTGTGCTGCGTATTACACAGTGCTGCATCTCTGCTTTATTCAGTACAAAAACCTCTGTATAAATAGTCTCAGCACCTCATTAACACCTGCTCCTGTGGCCTGGAATTGACACATTGCCAGTGTATTTACAGAAAAATCATACTTACAAATGTCAAAGTCTTATACTCTAGGTATCTAAACTATGAGCAGCCCTATTCATTTCAAACATACCTTTACTAATGAAGTAACACTTGTAAATGTAATAATTTATCACATTTCCCTTAAGGAGTGTTCTTCAGACAAAATGCACATCTTTCTTTCTGTCATGGGTTTTGAGTTTATAATCTTACACATGTGCAGAGCCTAAACTGATGACCTACCATGTTACTGGATCAATCAAATAACAGTATTCAAGCCCAAAGCCAGGAATAATCCTCTGTCCTCACAAACCTTTAAAACAGATAAGTTCCTTTCAAGGGAACCCCGACTACGAAGACTAAATATATAATCAAACCCATAAGCATCTTGTTAGTGCATTTTTCTGTAAAGCTCCTGTAAAATTAGCCTAAAACACCTATCTGTTAGAGTCTCCCTCTCGCTACGCTGCTAGCAAAGGCTAGCGAGTAGCGCACTTCCGCATTCCACGCTTCGTGCTACTACGAAGAGTAGCACGAGATTCATTCACAAAAACCCGATGGACTGTGTATTCATAGACTCTAGTTTTATTTACTTCAGCATGTGCTCGTTTGTTTTTGGTTTACGTCATGTCTCTGCCCCCATTTCCTCATTGGTCTGTTTGTTTTGGTTCGCGTCATGTATCCACCCATGTTCATTCACTGGTTTTCCATTTATTGTATCATTATGAGTTTCAGGTGGTTTGTGTTAGCACTTGTTTAAGTTTTATTATTTAAACCGTTTCTTTTGTCCGCGTCTTCGCGGAGTATTAGATAGATAGATTTAGAATAAAGTAGAGTTCTTTATAGCCTGTGCTATCTTCTTGCTGTCTCTCGCCCCTAGTTCAGGATTCCTAGACCATAGCTCATAGCTTCCTGTTCATCGTTCCCAGTCCATAGCTCATCAGTTCTTAGCTCCTAGTTCGGGATTTCTATACCATAGCCTAGCTTCATGCGTTCGCTTCTTTTTTTTTTTGCTTTGTTCTTATGTTCTCTCTTTTTTTGGAATATATGCTGTATGGATTATCTTTTGGGAAGATGGCCTTTTTTGTTTATTCAGTGGGTGGAGGATGTGAGCTGTTATTTCTCAAGCCTCACAATAAACTTCTACGTTTGGCATGGTTAAAAACCCTTTGAGATCTGTGTAACACATTCATGATCATGATCGGGACATATGTTTTCCTGTGCTGTCATGTCATGTTTTTTTAAATTTTTTTTTTAACTTTTTTGTGATCATGTTTCCTTTCTTCTGATTGTGCTGTAAAAAAAAAAAATGACGGAAAAAAGATTAATTGCAATGTGTATTCTAATAAGTGATTTATTGATGTTATTTACTTAATTTCATTTAAAAAGATCAACCCAAATCATTTACATTTTCAGTGAATGCGAATCCTCCAACATACATGTGACATTGCGTGATGGTCTAATACAGTATGTCCAGTGAATATCTGAACTTTCTTTAACTTTGTTAAACTCTGAAACTCTGTCCTGTACATAATTAAATTGGATGCCATTCATACTCATGATGTAGTGCTCTCCTATAAGACATTTGAAACAATTCACTGTAGTGGGTGTGATCACTGTGTTCATCTATATAATGACATCACATCCTGTATCACCACTGCTAATGTTATAAGAGATCCTTTGTCAGATTGTAAGAACTTGCTGATCATAGTTTACCAGCTTAAATCAATTAATATGATCAGATTTTCCTATAAGGTCATCATCAGTGTGTGCTTCCTCTCAGGTAATTTTGTTAATATATGGAATACATTATATCAACAATGTACTCTGTGTAATACAGAACTATAGCTTTATTAATTTGACTTGGCTAATAATGCTGTGTCTAAAACTTGTTTCTAGGTTCTTTGATATGCAAAGATGTTCATCAAAGTCCTGCTGATGTGCTGTGTTTACCTGAAGAGAGTGTAACTCTAACCTGTAACCACAGCATCCAGAACTATAACACAATTCTGTGGTACCAAAGAACAAATGGAGACACAGGCCTGAAACTCATCGGATATATTTCTTATACCAATCCAAAATATGAGGGAAATTATGAAGGTAATTTTACAGTGAGTGGAAATGGACAGTCATCAGCTTCTCTACAAATTCCCAAAGCAAAACAAGTGCCACACAGCGCTCTGTACTTCTGTGCAGCTTATTACACACAGTGTCACACACGTCCTCTTCGTAAAACAAAAACCTGTCTTTAATGAACTGTACAGCCTCATACAGCTGTTTAACCACATCACAAGTCACATTAAACACCAAACTGCTGATATTATTCCAATATTAAACCACTCTGTCAATATGATAATAGTTTGTGGTGATTTTTTTCTTCATGTAACAGAAACATAATGTCTTCATTGGAGAAATCTTACATGACAGAAAAAAAGTAATGTAAATGTAAATGTCTGTAGAAAACAGATTATGCCATATAGTATTTATAATAAAACTATCACAATATAATGAATTTTTATATGTAAAAATAAATACAAATTACTTAAATCTAATTTAATGCTTATTTTCAGGTTCTTTAAAGGTGGGATTGGCCTTTTTGTTTTTAAAGTTAAAATAACCAGTCACAAACAGTCAGGGCATCTCTCTCTAGCTCTCTATCTCTCTATCTGGTGAGCTACGCAATACTTCTGCTGACTGAGGAGATATTGGTGATGGATACCCTAAAAATAATTAATTCATTCATTCATATTATCATCTCTATCATCTCTTATATTGTTTCCCCCCCAATGTTTAAAAAGATTATTACAAATAATTAATTTGAAATTACAAAAAAATAGTACAAAATCAGAATTCAGCATATGACAGGAAGACTTGAAATGGTTTTGAGGTCATTTCCTCCAGCTAATCCTCAACAGGATGCATTTGCAGCAGTTGGTGGTGCTCTTCTTTTCTCCTGGAACCAGCATAAACCAGCATGATCAGTGTTATAATCAGTCTGACTTTCCTGCTTTACTGGACATCAGGTATGAGATAGTTTGCAAACTGAAATCGACTTGTGAATACAAATTAAGTAATTCTTTTAAATAATTTTTTATCCTTTAGTTTTAGCAGGAGAGAATGGAGTCACCCAAAACCCCAGTGTCGCCTGGCATCTGAAAGGAGAATCTGCTGAAATGAAATGCAGTCATAATAAAGGTGGAACCTATAATCAGATGTACTGGTACAGACAGCGCCAAGGAGAGAGTATGGAGTTGATCGTGTACACAACAACCAGTGAATCAGAATTTGGTTCTTTTGATAAAAATAAATTTTCTACTGTTAAAGAATTTGCTACAAATGGATCGTTAACTGTGAAGGATCTGGATACAGAGGACAGCGCTGTATATTTCTGTGCAGTAAGAGAACACAGTGTTACAGAGCTACTGCACTGCTGAACAAAAACACCTGCACTGATATTACTGCAGTAACTAATAAAACAGACAGAGGGAGTCCTAATGTAATACACAATCAGAATACAGTAATTTATTTTTCAAAACTGGGCAGGGGAAATCAACACATGTCTCACTATTCCACACTATTGCACAATATTATCATATAGGCTGTCCAGTGGAGATGGAGCAATAACATTCTTACAGTACATTACAATTATTTCTTTTTTTAAACTTCCTCAAAACAAGTTATTTACTGTTATCACTTACGTTTTAGTAGCTATAAACAGTCATTCTCTCACCAACCTCTCTTTTTTTCTTTCTCTTGAAGTTAATATAGCAACAACAACAACAAAAAACAAATGCAGCTTGTCTTGTTACCGAGAAACTCCACAAAACACAGAAAACTTCACAATGTCAACAATGACATTGGTGACATTTTTTACCTGTTTATATGGAGCGTCTGCCATATGAGTCCCAATGTAAGTTATTACTATAGAAATTATAATATATTAGAATAATTACATTCATATCAACCTTGTAGATGGCTGTCAACACCTGTCAACACCTTCTGACTAATCAAAAAACATTAAATAATGTTGTGATTTAATCATTTTTAATGCACTGTTGGAACAACTATTTAGGAAAAGACTATTGCACTTATCTGATAATATGTATTATACATTGATTGACATGCACTGTTAAATTTGAAAAAAAAAAAAAAAACATAAGCAAGGGCAGTATTATTTCAATTTTGGCCTAATTTCTATACTTCTCAACAGAGATGCAGTTCTTCTTTTCCTCATATGTGGGCGCTGTGCTGTTAAAGTGTGGGAGGAAACTGAACACATGTTTTACTACATCAGACAAGGACATGCAATATCAGCTCAGTTTAAAACAGACATTCAGACTTTCAACATGATCCGAGCTGCTAGTATTATATGGCTTTTAATGATATGTCACAGAGGTATACTTTTATTTATATTGATGTTGTTTAAGCACTGTTACATGTATATAAATTTCATTTGATATCATTCCATTCAATATTCTGTCTCATTGCAGGGTTTTCTCAGAGTGATCGTGTCTTCCAGAATCCTCCTGATCTCTTTGGCAACCATAAACAATCTGTTAAAATCCAGTGTGAGCACAGTGTACCAAATTATAATCAAATCAACTGGTACAGAGAAACTCAAGACCAGGGACTGACCTTTATTGGATATCAATTCAGAAAATCATCACCACAAATAGAAGATGATTTTAAGCTGAAAGTGGAGATGGCTGGGGATGGAAGCAAAAATGTCTCTTTGACCATCAAAAATCTTTTATCCAATGACAGTGTGGTGTACTTCTGTGCTGCGTATTACACAGTGCTGCATCTCTGCTTTATTCAGTACAAAAACCTCTGTATAAACATTCTCAGCACCTCATTAACACCTGCTCCTGTGGCCTGGAATTGACACAGCTACACTTACAAATGTCAGGGTCTTATAAGTATCTAAACTATGAGCAGCTCTATTAATTTCAAACATACCTTTAATAACGAAGCATCACTTGTAAATGTAAAATTTATCATATAACCTTTTATTCAAGTAAATCACAGGCAGGGGCAGACTTAGCACTAGGCAAAGGTAGGCAACCGCCTTGGAGACCCAGAAGCCAAGGGCCCACTAAAAATGCAAATTATATATATATATTTTAAGTGTTAATGCTAAGTAACATATGCTGAAAATTTTAATATTGATATTAAAACACAGAAGTGATTCATTTCGCTGTTATTTCAGCAGCAACCAGGGGACACCGCTGTGCAGCAGCAAGCATCACAACAGAGAAGAGAAGCTCAAGGATAAGAATATTTTGCCTCGGGCCCCCAAAATCACTAAAACTGAACCTGATTACTGGTCAAGCAGACACCAGTCTAAGCACAGAACTGAGCAATTAAGGGTTAAGGACTGTTCCTTATGACCAAATGGTGGCTTTCTCTCTATCATGGGTTTTGAGATTATAATCTTACAATTACAAGTGCAGAGCCTAAACTGATGAGCTGCCATGTTAGTAGATCTCGTAAATAACAGCATTCAAGCCCAAAGCCAGGAATAATCCTCAGTAATTCTCACAAACTTTTAAATCAGATGATGGGACATGATATTAAATGGGAGAGCTAAAATCTAATATCTATGAAAACTTTCAGGGTTGAGCAATTTTCCTTTATTCTATTTTACTGGAATGAATTACAGAAGTGCTTTGTAGTCCACCAGAAACATATCATTCTAGTACAAATAGGATAGGGGCTAAAAATACTATCAAGCTAAAAACCTGTTATTGAGGAGTTAGTATAATGAATTTCAAGACAAATATGCAATTAAGGCAGTTAAGACTATAAAACTCACTACAGCACTGAACAAAGACTGATCACAATGTGTAGATATTCATCTGGTCTTTAGGTGGTGCTGTTGTTTCACTCATTAATTTAGTGGGTGGAGGATGTGAGCTGGGGTTTCTAATTCCTCACAATAATTTACATTTTGGCTTGCAGGTTTTTTGTTTTCCCCCCATGGCTAAAAACCCTACGAGATCTGTGTAACACATTCAGGATTACGATCAGGTCTGAATTATGATGGTTTTCTGTGCTGTCATGTTTTTTTTTGTTTGTTTGTTTTGTTTTACTTTTGTGTGATCATGTTTCCTTTGTTCTGATTGTGTTGTAAAAATGACACAAAAAAGTGTAGTATGCATTCTAATAAGTGGTTTATTGATGTTATTAACTTAATTGAATAAAAATAAAAAATCGAATCATTTACATTTTCAGTTTTTCAAACACAGTGAATGTAACTCCTCCAACATACATGTGACGTTGTGTGATGGTCTAATATGTCGAAGGAATATCTGAACTTTCTCTAACTTAGAGTTTATAAGAAACTCTGTCCTGTACATAATCAGTGTGGATGCCATTCATACTCATGATGTAGTGCTCTCCTATAAGACATTTGAAACAATTCACAGTAGTGGGTGTGATCATTGTGTTCATCTATATAATGACATCACATCCTGTATCACCACTGCTAATGTTATACCAGATCCTAAGAACTTGCTGATCATAGTTTACCAGCTTAAATCAATTAATATGATCAGATTTTCCTATAAATTCATCATCAGTGTGTGCTTCCTCTCAGGTAATTTTGTTAATATATGGAATACATACAGTATATCAACAATATACTCCATGCAGTACATAAATATTGCTTTATTAATCTGACTTGGCTAATAAAGCTGTGTTTAACACTTTTTTTTTCTAGGTTCTTTGATATGCAAAGATGTTCATCAAAGTCCTGCTGATGTGCTGTGTTTGCCTGAAGAGAGTGTAACTCTAACCTGTAACCACAGCATCCCAAATTATTACACAATACTGTGGTACCAAAGAACACATGGAGACACAGGCCTGAAACTCATCGGATATATTTCTAATACCAATCCATATTATGAGGGAAATTATGAAGGTAATTTTACAGTGAGTGGAAATGGGAGATCATCAGCTTCTCTACAAATTCCCAAAGCAACACAAGTGCCGCACAGCGCTCTGTACTTCTGTGCAGCTTCTTACACAGCATCACATACGTCCTCTTCTCAAAACAAAAACCTGTCTTTAATCAACTGTACAGCCTCAAACACCTGTTTAACCACATCACAAGTCACATTAAACACCAAACTGCTGACATTATTCCAATATTAAACCACTCTGTCAATATGATAACAGTTTGTGGTGTCATTTTTCTTCATCTCTTCAGAAACCTAGTGCCTTGATCAGAGAAATGTTACATGACAAAAAAAATTTGGAGGAAATGGAGGAAAATGTAAATGTATATAATATAAATTTATATATGTAAAAATCAATACGAATAACTTAAATCTATTTTTTTCCAGCCTAGTTTTTTTAAAGGTGGGATTAGCATCATTTTAAAAGATTTTTAAGTCAAAATACTGTATATTTCTGCTACTGCACTGCTGAATGAAAACACTTGTACTGATATTACTGCAGTAACTAATAAAACAGACAGGAGGAATCCTTATCTACGTAATGAAGCACATAAAGGTCATCCAATGTAATACTGCCTTATGTGGCACCATTTGTTCGTTCACTGGTCTGATTTTTCAGCGATGCAGTTTCACCCTCTCTCATATGAGGGCGCTTTGCACCTAAAGACATGAACAAAACTCTGTAACAGACTCTCAGAAGATACACATGCTGCCTTTCATTTAGATGAACAGCCAAGATGAACATTGTTCTCATTACTTTAACTGCATTATTCATTAGAGATATCGGTAAACATGGATCTTTCATAACTGAATGCATTGTGGCAAGCATGTGTACAATTCAGGTAGAAATCAGTGATTATTTCTTATATACAGTAATTGCTGAGAATTAATAATGTTTTTTTTTTCATACAGGAAGGTCTTATGCAGCTAACGATGTTCACCAGACTCCTCCTGATTTAATCAAGGATATACAGAAATCTACCAATCTTTCCTGCTCTCACTCCATACCAAGCCATCGGGTTATGATGTGGTACAAACGATCTGAAAACAAACAGTTACAGTTTCTTGGATACCTAAATTCAAATTTCCTATATCCTGAAGATTCACTGAAAGCCAAAATCGAGTTATATGGAGATGGAAGCAATGAAGGGAAACTTAGCATTAAAAATCTGCAGCCAGATGACAGTGCAGTTTATTTCTGTGCAGTGAGATTAGACACAGTGCTACAGGACTCCTTGATCTATGACAAAAACCTCCTGCTTCAAAATTGTACAAATCTTCCACCTGCTTTCAAACTACATGTTCAACAAACAGAATTAAACTACATTACATACATGATTATTGGTTCTGTAATTTGGCTCTTGATATTTATTAACTGTTACATAAGAAAAGAAATGAGGCTTGTGGTCCCACTTGTGCTATGTTTAGGGTCATTATCATAAATAGACGCATTTTGAACTATTAAGCTAAAGTTTCTCATGCAACCTGTTATGTCACTGGGGATAGGAAGGAAGCAGGATGCACTCGCAGGGGAAAAGTGGTCAGTTTATTAGGAACATAAAAAGGCACGTTCAAAAGTGACGGAACACAAATACCAAAAATACAAAAACAGAGGCACGTTAATCTTCCTAAACGGGTTAGACACAGAGGCAATCACTTACAGGGTCACAGTCCACAAAATCACGCAATGAAGCAGGAATCCAAGAAACCCGGGGACACCGGGTAAACAAAAACAAAAATAGGCAGGGCAGGAACCAGGGGATGCCTGGTTGACAAAAACATCGAACAAAAATATGCAGGGCAGAAACCAGGGGATGCCTGGTTGACAAAAACATCGAACAAAAATACACAAGGCAGGAACCAGGGGATGCCTGGTTAACAAAAACATCGGTCACACTTTGCTTCGTCACTATTTGGGACATCCAGAATCAATATTCCAAAACCAGACAATTTAACATCGAACAAAACTCATTAACCAAAACTCAATACTCCGCCACAAAGCGGACACAGACCGGGGTTTAAATAATGGCATTTCATCTTAAGGCAAACAAGATTAGGCACGCGACACCTGGAAATGATAATCAGCACAGACGACCAATCAGGAAGCGGGGGCAGAGACATGACGCAACACAAAAACAAAAAGGCACATGGCAACATAAACAAACGCTGAGTTCATGACGTAGTCCAGAGAGTTCCTTTTGAATCGCGCTGGAATGCGCTCCGTGGAATGCGGAAGATATGCTGATCCGTAGCGGAGCCGCGAGTGGGAGAGCTAACACAACCTTTCTTTTTTTTTTTTTTTTTTTTTTAACACTTTATTCAAAAGAGGACATCTTTGAATTGCTGAAAAATATGTTGGTCCACCTCAGTCATCTACAGTATATGAGTATATAGAGTTACATTACACATTCTGTCACATAAGTGTAATAACTGCAATTCACACAATTATATGATATTTAGCATAATTTATCTGATACAATTTTTATACTGTCTTACAAATTCAGTGTAACTTATACACTACTTACATTTACATGACACAGGACATGTGTTTTCCTGTGCTGTCAAGTCATGTTTATTTTATTTATTTTTTTGTGACCATGTTTGACTTGTTTTGATTTGAAAAAGAAGATTGAGTGTAATATGCATTCTAAAAGGTGATTTATTGATGTAATTTACATTTTCAGTGAATGTGACTCCTCCAACATACATGTGACGTTGTGTGATAGTCTAATATGTCTGTACTATGTCTGTAATATGTTTATAAGAAACTCTGTCTTATACTGCATAAATAATATGGATGCCATTCATACTCATGATGTAGTGCTCTCCTATAAGACATCTGAAACAATTCCCAGTAGTGGGTGTGATCATTGTGTTCATCTATATAATGACATCACGACCTGTATCACCACTGCTAGTGTCATACCAGATCCTGTGTCATTCTGTAAGAACTTGCTGATCATAGTTTACCAGCTTAAATCAATTAATATGATCAGATTTTCCTATAAATTCATCATCAGTGTGTGCTTCCTCTCAGGTAATTTTGTTAATATATTAAATACATACAATATATCAACAATGTACTCTGTGTAATAAATCAATATTGCTTTATTAATCTGATATGGCTATAAAAAAATTATCTAACACTTTTTTCTAGGTTCTTTGATATGCAAAGATGTTCATCAAAGTCCTGCTGATGTGCTGTGTTTGCCTGAAGAGAGTGTAACTCTAACCTGTAACCACAGCATCCCAAATTATTACACAATACTGTGGTATCAAAGAACACATGGAGACACAGGCCTGAAACTCATCGGATATGTTTATTATACCAATCCAACATATGAGGGAAATTATGAAGGTAATTTTACAGTGAGTGGAAATGGACAGTCATCAGCTTCTCTACAAATTCCCAAAGCAAGACAAGTGACACACAGCGCTCTGTACTTCTGTGCAGCTTATTACACACAGTGTCACACACGTCCTCTTCTCAAAACAAAAACCTGTCTTTAATCAACTCTACAGAATCATACAGCTGTTTAACCACATCACAAGTCACAATAAACACCAAACCACTGACATTATTCCAATATTAAACCACTCTGTCAATATGATAACAGTTTGTGATGTCATTTTTCTTCACTTAACAGAAACACAATGCCTTCATTATGATATTCTCAGCAGCAGTAAAGAGTTGTGTTCTTCTAAAGATGATCATTTCTTAAAATAAATAATGAAAATAATGATAATGAGCTGTCAATATTTGACAAATTTTTTTCACGAACAAGTTTACTGTTTTAATTATGTGCTTACTCTCTAGTAATATCTGAGCTATGATATTTATTTTATGTATGATGTTACCCACCCCCCTTCTCCTCTTGTTATTAAAACCACATTGATTATGTGTTGTATGTGTATGACCATTGACTGAGCTGTAACAGCACTTAGGATCAGGAACAGATGAAAATAAACATTTACTTGACCAGAGAAACCTGGCACGACAGAACAAAATGGAGGAAAATGTAAATAAGGCTGTGGATGGAAAGAAATATTGGAGCCCAAGGAAAGAACTTGTGTTATATACTATTTATGATAAAATGTAGCACAGTATAATTAATTATATTATCTAAATTATCTAAGTTATCTAAAAAAAGATACTACTTAAATCTCAGTTTTAAAAAAATTCAACCTATTTTGTTTAAAGGTGGGATTTTTCTTGTGTGCTTATGTTGTTTCTTATTTATCTATTTGTTTATTTATTTGTTTGTTTGTATTATTTGCTTAATTAATTAGTATTATCTCTTTTATTGTCTTTTTAATTCCCTTGTGCAGCAGCTTGAGCTGCATTTTATATATGAAAGGAGATATAAAATTAAAGATGACGATGATGATGATGACGACGACGATGATGATGATGATGATGATGATTATTATTATTATTATTATTATTATTATTATTATTATTACATATGCTTTGGCAATATTATAATTCATAAAATACCTGTTTATTTAAAATATCTGAACAATCCTTAAGAGCAAAAGAGTAATAGAGATTTAGCACTGTACATCAAAATAGTACTACTTTGCATGAAGTTCATCCTATGCACAGTGATGCTGTTCCACCCTCTCCCATGTGGGGGCGTTTTGCACCTTAAGCCACTGACAAAACTCTGTAAAAGATCATCAGAAGATACACATGCTGCCTTTGATTCACATGAAGAGCCAAGATGAACATTGTTCTCGTTACTTTAACTGCATTATTCATTAGCGATATCGGTAAACACTGACCTTTCACAATTGAATGCATTGTTACAAGCAAGTGTACAATTCAGGCAGAAAGCAGTGATTATTTCATATATACAATAATTGCTGAATTAATCTTTTCATACAGGAAGGTCTTCTGCAGCTAACAATGTTCACCAGACTCCTGCTGATTTAATCAAGAATATACAGGAATCTACCAATCTTTCCTGTTCTCACGCCATGCATAACCATGAGATCATGATGTGGTACAAACGATCGGACAACAAACAGTTACAGCTGCTTGGATATCTAAATTCAAAGTTCCCATATCCTGAAGATTCACTGAAACCCAAAATCGAGTTGGATGGAGATGGACGCAATGAAGGGAAACTTAGCATTAAAAATCTGCAGCCAGATGACAGTGCAGTTTATTTCTGTGCAGTGAGAATAAACACAGTGCTACAGGACTCTATGATCTATGACAAAAACCTCCTGCTTCAGAGCAACACAAATCTTCCACCTGCTCTAGGCTTTCAAACTACATGTTCACTGCAGATATGATCATATATCATCCTTCTGTACAGGTCCTGTAATTTGGTTCTTGACATTTATTATCTGTTGCATATAGAAAACTAAAATGAGGCCTGTGGTCAAGAGGATATGTTTGAATAACAATAATAATAAAAAATCCAAAGTATTTTCATGCATTTTTTTATAAACTTTGCCATAGTATGACAGTATGATTAATCCAGTTGCTACTTAATTATGTGCACATGTACACAATTCCTCTAGACTTGAAATGGTTTTGAGGTCATTTCCTACAGCTGATCCTCAACAGGATGCATTTACAACAGCCTGTCGTCTTCAGCTCTTGCTACTTCTCTTGCCACTACGAACCAGTATGATCAGTGTTATAATCAGTCTGACATTCCTGTTTTACTGGTCATTATTTTTAATAATTTTGTTGTCCTTTAGTTTTAGCAGGAGACAATGGAGTCACCCAAAACCCCAGAGTCATCTGGCATTTGAAAGGAGAATCTGCTGAAATGAAGTGCAGTCATAATAAAGATGCTAGCTACATGTATTATCAGATGTACTGGTACAGACAGTGTACACCACGGCCACTAGTGAAGACGACTTTAGCTCTGTTGGGAAAAATAAATTTTGATGTTAGAAAATTTGCCTCAAATGGATCATTAACTGTGAAGGATCTGGGTACAGAGGACAGCATGGTATGTTACCATGTAGTGTTACAGATCTACTGCACTGCTGAACAAAAACACCTGCACTGATGTTACTGCAGTAACTAATAAAACACACAGAGGGAGTCCTAATGTAATAAATGATTAGAATAATTCATTTTCCTTTTTCAAAATTTGGCAGTGGAACTCAATTAAATATTATTGGAGAGGCTGGGTGACAGGTATTACATTGAGGTTGCACTGGTATACTACGAGGTCTATTAAGCACATATATACAGATCACTGGTTTCAGAATCCTCAGCTTTGAGGATTTATTGTCTCTGCAGACTTCTATGTCCCCACCAATGTCAAAATCATACCTACGCCCTTGTCAACAATTATACATTTTTAGCCTGTTTATATGAAGCATCTGGCATACAGGTACCTGTGTAAGCTGTTACTATAATAACGATAATAACTACTGTCGACACCTTCTGACTAATCAAAATCAAGCAATAAACAATGCTGTAATTTAATCATTTTTAATACATTGTTGAAACTTTTTTTTTGCAACCACCATTAAGCTACATTTGGAAAAGGACTATTCGCTGATAATATGTACAATTATTGTACATCACACTGACATGCATGGTTAAATTTGAAAAAAACTTAAGCAAGGAAAGTATTCTTTCCACTGTGGCCTAATTTATATACTTCTCAATAGAATTGCAGTTCTTATTTTCCTCATATGTGGGCGCTGTGCTGTTAAAGTGTGGGAGGAATCATGATCACAAGTTTTATTACATCAGACACGTACATGCGATATCAGCTCAGTTTAAAACAGACATTCAGACTTTCAACATGATCCGAGCTGCTAGTATTATATGGGTTTTAATGATATGTCCCAGAGGTATACTTTTATTTATACTGATGTTGTTTACTTGTTTAATTTCATTTGATAAAGTTCCAATCAATATTCTGTCTCATTGCAGGGTTTTCTCAGAGTGATCGTGTCTTCCAGAATCCTCCTGATCTCTTTGGCAACCATAAACAATCTGTTAAAATCCAGTGTGAGCACAGTGTACCAAGTTATGATCGAATCAATTGGTACAGACAAACTCAAGACCAGGGACTGACCTTAATTGGATATCAATATGGAAAATCATCACCACAAATTGAAAATGATTTTAAGCTGAAAGTGGAGATGGCTGGGGATGGAAACAAAAATGTCACTTTGACCATCAAAAATCTTTTATCCAATGACAGTGTGGTGTACTTCTGTGCTGCGTATTACACAGTGCTGCATCTCTGCTTTATTCAGTACAAAAACCCCTGTGTAAATATTCTCAGCACCTCATTAACACCTGCTCCTGTGGCCTGGAATTGACACATTGCCAGTGTTTTGACAGAAATGTTTAAAAATTAGAAGCAACTCTCAGGGTCTTAGGTATGTAACTATGAGCAGCTCTATTAACTTCAAACATATTTTTAATAATGAAGTAACACTTGTAGATATAAATGTAATACTTTATCACATGTCCTTTTATCCAAAGTAACCTACAGGTAAGTAAGTTAGATAATAGTCTAAGCACAGAACTGAACAGTTAAGGCTTAAGGACCATTCTTAAGGCCAAACAGCTGTTCTCTGGCTAACAATCACAAGCGCAGAACCTAAACTGATGAGCTACTATGTTTCTAGATTACTTAAATACAAACATTCAAGCCCACAGCCAAGATCAATCACCTGTACTCCTCACAGAAGTTTTAAAACAGATTATTTCCAGAAAATAATGTCTTTAATCAGTGGCTGGAGGTGATATTAGATAGGAGTCTAAAAAATGTAATATCTGTGAACAGCTTGACAATGAAAGTATCAGGGTTGAGCAATTTTCATTTATCTTTTCCCCATAATGACTTACAGAAGTAATTTTTAGTCGATCAGAAACATATCCTCATTACAGAATACAAAAAAACCCTCATTTTATTAGTGAGGAGTTAGTATAATTAATTTCAAGATAAATATGCAACTAAAGCAGTGAAGGCTGTAAAACTCACTACAGCACTGAACAATGAAGTGTGGATATTGGTCTAGTCTTTAGGTGGTGCTGCTGTTTCATTCCTTTATTAAGTGGGTGGAGGATGATCTATAGCTGGCTTTTTGGTTCATTAAAAAAAAAAAAAACCTTTGAGGTCTGTAATATATACTGTATAATTTTTTATCTCGGGGGCAATGCTGCAGATTACTTTACTTTTATCATTAAACATGAAGATAAATATTTATTTAGGAAGACTTTTTGTCATTTCCTCCAGTTGATCCTCAACATAATGTATTTACAACAGTCTGTGGTCCTCTCACTTGTTACTTCTCTTGTTCCTGCTGTATTGGACCTCAGTCTGCATCACGATAAATATTTACTGGATGTAGTAATCATGTACCACTCTTTTTTTTGTAATGCAGTTTGCCTCTCTCTCATACGGAGGTGTTTTGCACCAGTGTAACTTTACTGTTACAGTCTAGCAGCAGTTTCAGACTCAGAAAAGGAGTCAAGATCATCATTGCTCTTGTGACTTTTATTGCATCATTCATCTGCCATATAGGTAATCATACGCCTTACACGTTTTTATTTCACATTGTGTGACCATGCTATACAATTTAAGTGGGAAGTGGTGAGTTAATATTGAGTGAGTTCATATATAGAATAATTGCTGAATTAATTCAATCTTTTATTTCCATACAGGAAGGTCTTCTGCAGCTAATGATGTTCACCAGACTCCTCCTGATTTAATCAAGAATATACAGGAATCTACCAATCTTTCCTGTTCTCACTCCATACCTAACCATGACTTCATGCTGTGGTACAAACGATCGGACAACAAACAGCTACAGCTTCTTGGATATCTAAATTTAAATTTCGATATCCTGAAGATACTCTGAAAGGCAAAATCGAGTTGCATGGATATGGACGCAATGAAGGGAAACTTACCATCAAACATGTGCAGCCAGATGACAGTGCAGTTTATTTCTGTGCAGTGAGATTGGACACAGTGCTACAGGACTCTATAACAAAAACCTTCTTCTTCAGAGCAACACAAAACTTCCACCTGCTAGGCTTTCAAATATATGTACACTGCAGATATGATCATATACAGTATAATCCTTCTGTACAGGTTCTGTGATTTGGTTGCTGACATTTATTGTCTGTTACATTTAAAAAATAAAATAAAATAAATAAATAAATAAAAAGAGACCTGTGGTCAACAGGATATGTTTGAATAGTGGAAGAAACATATTGGCCCACCTCAGGCATCTATGGTGTATCCAGTAGCTACTAAATTATGTACACAATTACTCTAAAATACAGTCTATTAATCTCGCTATATAGTTGACATAATGGTAGCTGGTTGATGACAGCAAAATGTTTAGTATTCAAATGTTTACAATACTGAGTATTGCTTTTTCTATTTTACTTTTTCTCCTTTTCCTATTGTAAACTTGATATGTTCATTACATTATATCTTAGCTTGTAAAGATGCCTTAATGATTCGGGGGGGGGGCGCTTAAGTACAAGAAAGAGTGCTAAATCAAAATTCAGCATGTCACAGGAAGACTTGAAATGGGTTTGATGTCATTTCCTCCAGCTGAGCCTCAACAGGATGCATTTACGATCCTCATCCCTTGCCACTTTTTTTTTGCACTACAAACAAGCATGATCAATGTTATAATCAGTCTGACTTTCCTGCTTTACTGGACTCCAGGTAGCATATAATCTAGAAACTGATAAGGAATTTTAAATACAAATGAAATCATTATTTTAAATGATTTGTTGTCATTTAGTTTTAGCAGGAGACAATGGAGTCACCCAAATCCCCAGTGTCGCCTGGCATCTGAAAGGAGAATCTGCTGAAATGAAATGCAGTCATAATAAAGGTCTTGGCTATAATCAGATGTACTGGTACAGACAGCGCCAAGGAGAGAGTATGGAGTTGATCGTGTACACAACAACCAGTGAATCAGAATTTGGTTCTGTTGATAAAAAGAAATTTTCTGCAGTTAAAAAAATTGCTGCAAATGGATCTTTAACTGTGAAGGATCTGGATACAGAGGACAGCGCTGTATATTTCTGTGCAGTGAGAGAACACAGTGTTACAGAGCTACTGCACTGCTGAACAAAAACACCTGCACCGATATTACTGCAGTAACTAATAAAACACACAGGGGGAGTCCTAATGTAATACATAATCAGAATAATCCGATATAATCCAGAATAATTAAAAAACTTTAACGTCACTTTGAAAGTGGAAGCGAAGAAAAAGAAAAAACCCGGAAGTGTTGAAATTGGCGAACTGTCTGTTGGGTTCATAAAATAACTCCCGCCTAACGGCTTGTGAAAACAGTTATTAGCATGTAAAGGGAAAGGATTGATGTGTTCTTATGTATGATTGAATATTTGAGTGTTTTACACTTATTTAAATTTAATGAATGCGTGTGTGCAGATGAGTGTAACACTTCCCAGGTTCGGGTAGGGAATGAAGCTGGAGGCAGGCTTGGAATAACTCAAAAGGCGCTGTATTCTTTATCTTTAAAGTCGACACTTTCGCTTTTCAGCGGTTTTATTTTATATATACACAGAGCCGTGTGTGTCTATAGACACACACGGCTCTGTGCTGGTTGGCTCGGCTCTGTGCTTTTTGGCTCTCTGTTTCTCCCGTTTTTATTGTCGCCTCGGCTCACTGCAACATACAACATTCATTAGTATTCCCTCAGGTGTGCATTCCTTACCACACACCTTCTCGTGCTCCGCCCTATATTCACAAACCAGCGCTCGAGCACGCCCCCCGCTTCCACACTTAGTCTGTTCATACTCTATTTCCAATCAAAATGCGGGACAAAGGACTAAAATGCTGTGCGTTACAACACAACGCGAACCGTCTGAGCGCCCTGTCTCACTCTAACTTCTACGGGAGGCAACTGAAAGCACAAAGAGACACAAACAAATCAACTTTCACTAATTACACCCAGGTGAGAATCATCACGTGTTACCTGTCGGTTCGACCTGCCTCCTCTCCGTCCACAGCCGACGCTAGACCACGCCCCCGCTGCCACAATGACGTTTTGTGATTACTTTAAAATAATAATTAAAAAAACTTTTGTTTATATCAATTAGCTAATTTAAAACAACGTTGTTAGTTTCTGTTTTTTGTGAGGTGGCTGGTAGAAATTCTGAGTGGCCGGTAAAAAAAAAAAAAATTACTAGGGAGGTGGAAGAAAAAGTTCATTTCAGGACCCTGAGTGGAATCCATGTGTACTTTAATTTCAGAATCCATGTGTACTTTTCAGCTGGGTACATCCCAGAACATGACTGTATAATAGTGTGTAAAATTCAGTAAAGAATTTTTATGAACCTTTTCTATCATCCAGAAAAAATAACATTGTATAAACACTACAGCTGGCTTAAGCTCATCCCATAATATAACAACAGCTCTGTTTCAAAAGGAGGGATTTTGTACATTACTGTTGTTACTAGAAAATGGTGTTACTTATACTGTATCATACCATAGCATAGCATACCAGTAATCCTAAACTTTTTGTTAATCTTAAGTTATGAAAAATAACATCACAAGGCTGTTACAGGAAAATGCTAAATAAACGTCTCTTCAAAGAAACCTTCATGACCTCAACAATTACACATTTGTAATCTGTTTATATGGAGCATCTGCCATACAGGAACCCGTGCAAGTTGTTACTATAGTAACGATAATAACTACTGTCAACACCTTCTGACTAATCAAAACCAAGCAATAAGCAATGCTGTAATTTAATCATTTTTAATGCATTGTTGAAACTTTTTTTTTGGGGGGGGAACCACCATTAAGCTACAATATCTCACAAAAGTGAGTACACCCCTCACATTTTTGTAAATATTTTATTATATCTTTTCATGGGACAACACTGAAGAAATGACACTTTGCTACAATGTAAAGTAGTGAGTGTACAGCTTGTATAACAGTGTAAATTTGCTGTCCCCTCAAAATAACTCAACACACAGCCATTAATGTCTAAACCGCTGGCAACAAAAGTGAATACACCCCTAAGTGAAAATGTCCAAATTGGGCCCAATTAGCCATTTTCCCTCCCCGGTGTCATGTGACTTGTTAATGTTACAAGGTCTCAGGTGTGAATGGGAGCAGGTGTGTTAAGTTTGGTGTTATCGCTCTCACACTCTCTCATACAGGTCACTGGAAGTTCTACATGGCACCTCATGGCAAAGAACTCTCTGAGGACCTGAAAGAAAGAATTGTTGCCCTACATAAAGATGGCCTAGGCTATAAGAAGATTGCCAACACCCTGAAACTGAGCTGCAGCATGGTGGCCAAGACCATACAACGGTTTAACAGGACAGGTTCCACTCAGAACAGGCCTCGCCATGGTCGACCAAAGAAGTTGAGTGCACGTGCTCAGCATCATATCCAGAGGTTGGCTATGCAGAATAGACGTATGAGTGCTTCCAGCATTGCTGCAGAGGTTGAAGGGGTTGGGGGTCAGCCTGTCAGTGCTCAGACCATACGCCACACACTGCATCAAATTGGTCTGCATGGCTGTCATCCCAGAAGGAAGCCTCTTCTAAAGATGATGCACAAGAAAGCCCGCAAACAGTTTGCTGAAGACAAGCAGACTAAGGACATGGATTACTGGAACCATGTCCTGTGGTCTGATGAGACCAAGATAAACTTATTTGGTTCAGATGGTGTCAAGCATGTGTGGCGGCAACCAGGTGAGGAGTACAAAGACAAGTGTGTCTTGCCTACAGTCAAGCATGGTGGTGGAGGTGTCATGGTCTGGGGCTGCATGAGTGCTGCCGGCACTGGGGAGCTACAGTTCATTGAGGGAACCATGAATGCCAACATTGTAACGTCTGAACGTATCAAACTGATTTCTGAATCAGCCTGGATCTAGCAAACAAGTTTCTCTGTGTCTTTGAGCCATGAATCCTTATCTAACCTCTTGTCCAGATGCCATCGGAATGCGACATGACCCCACCCCTCTTCACACACAAACACACACACACAAAGCATGCACACACACCATGAAAAATCTCTTTTGAATGTAACATGTAATTATATGTAATTATTCAATGTCCAAATAGTGTGATGTTTTCTTGTTTGCATATGTTGTGTGTTCATGTAACCTAACCATAATGATTTTAGATAGTTTTAATTTAGGATATTATTTTAAGTGTCTGTAACCATGTTTCACCTTTTAATATTTTCATAAGTCCATCGAATTTGGTATGAGGTTAATCGTCTAGAGATACCCTGATTGATTATGCATATCATATTGCAATGGGATACATTATTTCATGCTTTCTCTTAATTTCATATATAATACAGTATAAACTGGCTCCTCCCTGGACATGCAAATCCAGGTCTGAGACCAGACAAAGAGAGTTCATCCCGCCAACAAATCCAACTTCCTGATTGGCCCATAGCCCAAAGAGGCATGTGTGTTGGTGTTGTATTTAAAACAACACCATGCTTTGAAACTCGCTCTCTCCAGTCTTCTCTTACTCTTCAACTCTTCACTTCAACTTGACACTTCCGGTTTCTCTCCCCTGGGGCCACGTGCCCCGGGAAGAGGAAGCCAGGATCTCTCTCTCCTGGACAAAAGATGCAACCGCCTCACGGCCCACGCCTTTTCAAACGGCACGACAAACCAGCGAACTCTACACGACCTCGCGCGAACTTTCACACCGAAGCCATGCAAGTATAGTTAATGGATCTATATCTGCAATTAAGATTGTACCCCTATTTACAGGAGATTTAAGTTCGTTGCTGGTTTTGAAAAAGGCTAATTAATTGTTGTTTTTGTCTGCCATTCCCTTTTATTTCATTACTTTCTCTCTATACCTTTTCTTTCCTTGTATATAGATGTACATATGTATGTTTTGCTTAGCGTTAGTCGTGTGTATCCATAGTTACATCTAGTTATTAAAATCTATTATCCCACGCTTGATTTGTCTCTGTTTGGTCACGTGATAGAGTCATTTGTACGCTGCATAAGATCTCGGTTACCCGCTCTAATTTTAATAACAAAATTCTTTGGTTACCCACTCTGGAAACGGAGATTTCCTTCCTGGCCAGAAGGATAAACTCCCTCTTTAGAGTTCATAATTCTAAACTAGACTACAGCTAATCCTAAAAGCTGATCTAGACCACATACATAGTCATAATTAATTATAACCCATTGTAGTTAATTATCTATATGTATATGTGCACATACATGAATTCCCTTTCATGGCTGATGTATATTTATAACTGGTCACAACATGCGTTGATTAGATATAAAGATATATTTCACGCCATTCGAGCTAATTCCTTATATAAATTGGAGAATACATTTAAAAGTGTTAAACATCTTTTAATTCGTTACATGAATTGTAACTGGTGGAGAATATTTTTAAACGTTGCAGATTCATCCGATTTACTACACATTCTGGTAGATAAGGCTACAGAGAGATAAGGGCACGCTTTAAAACTCGTCTCCTTTAAAAAGATGCGTTGAATCCAAGCGTGCGCTTCTGTATCATTTTTCATGTTTAAAGTTGATCCATTATATTATTCTGGTGGAAAAGAATAATGCTAGTAATGACTGATTCGTTACAACATGTACTGTGACATACTGAAGCAGTTTCCTTCAGAAACTGGGCCACAGGACAGTATTCCAACATGATAATGACCCCAAACACACCTCCAAGACGACCACTGCCTTGCTAAAGAAGCTGAGGGTAAAGGTGATGGACTGGCCAAGCATGTCTCCAGACCTAAACCCTATTGAGTATCTGTGGGGCATCCTCAAATGGAAGGTGGAGAAGCACAAGGTCTCTAACATCCACCAGCTCTGTGATGTCATCATGGACGAGTGGAAGAGGACTCCAGTGGCAACCTGTGAAGCTCTGGTGAACTCCATGGCCAACAGGGTTAAGGTAGTGCTGGAAAATAATGGTGGCCACACAAAATATTGACACTTTGGGCCCAATTTGGACATTTTCACTTAGGGGTGTACTCACTTTTGTTGCCAGCGATTTAGACATTATTGGCTGTGTGTTGAGTTATTTTGAGGGGACAGCAAATTTACACTGTTATACAAGCTGTACACTGACTACTTTACACTGTCGCAAAGTGTCATTTATTCAATGTTGTCCCATGAAAAGATATAATAAAATATGTACAAAAATGTGAGGGGTGTATTCACTTTTGTGAGATACTGTACATTTGGAAAAGGACTATTGCTTTTTGCTGATAATCTGTACAAGTAGTGTACATCAGACTGTGACATGCATCGTTAAATTTGAAAAAACAAAACAAAACAAACAAAAAAAACCAATACTTAAGCAAGGACAGTATTCTTTCCACTGTGGCCTAATTTCTATACTTCTCAGCAGAGTTGCAGTTCTTATTTTCCTCATATGTGGGCGCTGTGCTGTTAAAGTGTGGGAGGAAACATGATCACATGTTTTACTAAATCAGACATGTACATGCAATATCAGCTCAGTTTAAAACAGACTTTAATTCAGACTTTCAGCATGATCCGAGCTGCTAGTATTATATGGGTTTTAATGATATGTCCCAAAGGTATACTTTTATTTATATTGATGTTGTTTAATTGTCTAATTTCATTTGATATAGTTCCAATCAATATTCTGTCTCATTGCAGGGTTTTCTCAGAGTGATCGTGTCTTCCAGAATCCTCCTGATCTCTTTGGCAACCATAAACAATCTGTTAAAATCCAGTGTGAACACAGTGTACCAAATTATGATCGAATCAGCTGGTACAGACAAACTCAAGACCAGGGACTGAAATTAATTGGATATCAATTAGCAAAGTCATCACCACAAATTGAAAATGATTTTAAGCTGAAAGTGGAGATGGCTGGGGATGGAAACAAAAATGTCACTTTGACCATCAAAAATCTTTTATCCAATGACAGTGTGGTGTACTTCTGTGCTGCGTATTACACAGTGCTGCATCTCTGCTTTATTCAGTACAAAAACCTCTGTGTAAATATTCTCAGCACCTCATTAACACCTGCTCCTGTGGCCTGGAATTGACACATTGCCAGTGTTTTTACAGAAAAGTCACACTTACGTAATTAGAAGCAACTCTCTGGGTCTTGTAGGTATGTAACTATGAGCAGCTCTATTACCTTCAACATATCTTTAATAATGAAGTAACACATGTAGATATAAATGTAATACTTTATCACATGTCCTTTTATACAAAGTAACTTACAGGTAAGTAAGTTAGATAATAGTCTAAGCACAGAACTGAACAGTTAATGCTTAAGGACCATTCTTGAGGCCAAACAGCTGGTGATATTAGATGGGAGGGCTAAAGTCTATCAACAGCTTGAAACTATCAGGGTTGAGCCATTTTATTTTATCTTTTTCCCATAATGACTTACAGAAGTGCTTTTTAGTCGATCAGAAACATATCCTCATTATAGAACTTAAAAAAAACTCCTCTTGTTAGTGAGGAGTTAGTATAATGAATTTCAAGATAAATATGCAATTAAGACAGTGAAGGCTGTAAAACTCACTACAGCACAGAACAATGAAGCGTGGATATTGATCTGGTCTTTAGGTGGTGCTGCTGTTTCATTCCTTTATTTAAGTGGGTGGAGGATGTGAGCTGTTATTTCTCATTCCTATGATCTATATCAGACTTATTCAGTTTATTTATTTATATTAACAATTTATATATTGTTTACTTATGGCTTTTTGTTCATTAAAAAAAAAAAAAAAAAAACTTTGAGGTCTGTGATATATACTGTATAATATTTCATATTGGGGCAATGTTGCAGACCTCAGTGAGTTAAACATGAAGATAAATATTTATTTAGGAAGACTTTATAGGTACAATACACACAGTCTAGAAACTGATTAGGAAATGTGAATCTGAATGAATTCATTATTTTACATTTGTTTTACATTGGGTCCTAATGTAATAAATAATCAGAATAATTCATTTAACTTTTTAAAAACATGTCTTACTATTACAGACTAAATGTTTTATTAAACACTGAGAAATATTCCATCCATCCATCCATTTTCTATACCGCTTATCCTTCCTGGGTCACAGGGAGCCTGGAGCCTATCCCGAGGAGCACAGGGTGCCAGTCCATCGCAGGGCACAATCACATTCACCCACCCATTCACACACTATGGACACGCTTTGAACATGCCAATCAGCCTACAATGCATGTCTTTGGACCGGGGGAGGAAGCCTGAGTGTCTGGAGGAAGCCCCCGAAGCACGGGGAGAACATGCAAACCCTGGAGGTGTGAGGCAAATGTGCTAACCACCCAAATCTTATAAAACTAGAGTGCTAAAAAGAACCCACTGGTACTTTTTAAGCGAATGCATCTGTGTGCAATACTGCAATATTACACTGCAGATTTATTAAGCTATGTCAGCTTTTGCCCACATTTCATACCTAACATATTCAGTTTTAAATAGAGGCAGGACTATGTGACTATAGTTTTAGGGGTGTTGGGTGATTGTAGAAAAGTTACAACAACAACAACATTTTTTCACTGTTAAACTGTGTGAACTATGAATGGAATCAGTTTTGAAATTACTTCTCTACAAGAAAACAATTTAAAGAAAGAATCTATGCCAAATAATTTGTAAATTATCAAGTAATATGTGCATTATTGTAAATTGTTTAGCAATATGTAAATTATTATAGATGGCAATATATACAATATATAAGCAATATATAATATATAATTCATCTCAGGGACAATGTTGCAGACCTCAGTGGGTTAAACATCAAGATAAGTATTCATTGGATGCGGCAATCATGTACCACTATTTCATTGCCTACGTGTCTTTTTTTTTGTAGTGATGCAGTTTGCCTCTCTCTCATACGGGGGCGTTTTGCACCAGTGTAACTTTACTGTGACAGTCTAGCAGACAGTTTCAGACTCAGAAAAGGAGTCAAGATGATCACTGCTCTTGTGACTGTTATTGCATCATTCATCTGCCATATAGGTAATCATACACCTTACACATTTTTATTTCACATTGTGAGACCATGCTATACAATTTAGATGGAAAGTGATGAGTTAATATTGGATTAGTTCATATGTACATTAATTGCTAAGTGGGAAGTGGTGAGTTAATATTGAATGAGTTCATATATAGAAAAATTGCTGAATTAATTCAATCTTTTATTTCCATACAGGAAGGTCTTCTGCAGCTAACGACGTTCACCAGACTCCTCCTGATTTAATCAAGGATACACAGAAATCTACAAATCTTTCCTGTTCTCACTCCATACCAAGCCATCAGTTTATGCTGTGGTACAAACAGTCTAAAAACAAACAATTACAGCTGCTTGGATATCTAAATACAAATTTCCTATATCCTGAAGATTCCCTGAAATCCAAAATCGAGTTATATGGAGATGGAAGCAGAGAAGGGAAACTTAGCATTAAAAATCTGCAGCCAGATGACAGTGCAGTTTATTTCTGTGCAGTGAGATTAGACACAGTGCTACAGGACTCCGTGATCTATGACAAAAACCTACTCCTTCAGAGCAACACAAATCTTCCACCTGCTGTAAGCTTTCAAACTGCATGTTCAACAACCACCATTCAACTACATCACAGACATGATCACTGCTTCTGTAATCTGGTTCTTGACATTTATTATCTGTTGCATATAGAAAAGTGAAATGAGGCCTGTGATCACACTTGAACTTTTTTGGGTCATTATCATAAATAGATGTATTGTGAACTATTAAGTTGAACTTTTTTTAAATGCAAAATTTTTTAAGTTTTTACTTTTTATTCAAGCGAGTATAGCTTTACTTTGCAGAAAAATATATACAGTACAGGCATCTCCAGTATATTCTGAGCTATAATAAATACTTTGTGACATAAGCCATGGAACTTACCAACCCCAATAATGCGATTCACACAATTATATTTAATCTTATTGGTTTTTAACAAATACAGTGCCACATATTGATTACTCAAACTATGATTAAATGAAGTAAAAACTTTTTACAAGAATAAAGCTATCAAAATCATGTTGATATTTTGCTTTCCTTTTATGACAGTTGTAAAGTGGCCCTGAAGGGTAAGGTACCAAAAAAATAGGCAGCTTAATCAAACAAAAACAAACAGACAAATAAATAAGCATTTTAAAAGTGAACTTTAAATAACAATGTAAACAATTAAGAAAAGGTGCTAATTCAGTATTCAACATGTGACAGGAAGACTTGATCACAAAGAAAAACTTTTGGTGTCATTTCCTCCAGCTGATCCTCAACAGGATGTATTCATAGCAGTCTGTGGTCCTCATCTCTTGCTACTTGTCTTGCCACTACAAACCAGTATGATCAGTGTTATAATCAGTCTGACTTTCCTGCTGTGCTGGACTCCAGGTACAATATACTGTACATAGTCTAGAAACTGATATGGAAATGTGAATCCAAATGAATTCATTATTTTAAATGGTTTGTTGTCCTTTAGTTTTAACAGGAGAGAATGGAGTCACCCAAAACCCCAGCGTTGCCTGGCATCTGAAAGGAGAATCTGCTGAAATGAAGTGCAGTCACAATAAAGGTGCTAGCTATAATCAGATGTACTGGTACAGACAGCACCAAGGAGAGAGTATGGAGCTCATTGTGATCACATCAACCACTAGTGAACCAGTCTTTGGCTCTGTTGAAAAAAGTAAATTTTCTATGATTAAAGAAATAGCTGCAAATGGATCTTTAACTGTGAAGGATTTGGATACAGAGGACAGCGCTGTATATTTCTGTGCAGTAAGAGAACAGTGTTACAGAGCTACTGCACTGCTGAACAAAAACACCTGCACTGATATTACTGCAGTAACTAATAAAACACACAGGGGGAGTTTATATGTAAAAAAAAACCAAAAAAAAACAAAACAAATCAAAATCATTTGTTTTACTTTTTCGAACCCTGGCAGTGAAGCTCAACACATGTCTCACTATACTAGAACATTACACAAGATTATCATATCAGCTGATAGGCTGTCCATCTAATTAACATAATATTGATCTCATTGTAATGTAAACCACTTTTAATTTCTACTGTTTCAAGGAAACTATACATGGTGACTTTTTTTTCCTTCATTTTTTCTAAACATTTGTTTGATTTATTATATATATATATTTTTTTTTTATCACTGAGCAACAGAAGAAAGTATTCATTTTTCTAAATTCCTGGGAAATAATAGTAAACCCTAACTCATATAATACTTAAGTGCTAAAGAGTATCAACTGGTAATTTTTAGCTAGATACATTTTCTGTGCAATACTACACTGCGGATTTCATAATCTAGATCAACTTTTGTCCACTTTTCATACCTAAAATATGTATTAATTAAAAATGAGTTTTATGATTTAAAAAAAAATTACAGCAAT
Source organism: Cranoglanis bouderius (assembly GCA_023630585.1). Lineage (NCBI taxonomy): Eukaryota > Metazoa > Chordata > Actinopteri > Siluriformes > Cranoglanididae > Cranoglanis > Cranoglanis bouderius. The sequence continues at coordinate 9,907,897 of CM042543.1, forward strand.
AAAAAACCCAACATATTTTTCAGCATTAATCTGTGTGAGTTATGAGTGGAAAAATCTTTGCAATCGACTCTCTGCAACAAGACAATTTAAAATGAGACTCTATGAATTCTGAGTCTATGCCAAATAATTTGTAAATTATCAAGTAATATATAAATTATTGTAGATGATAGAACAATATACAATATTTCATCTCAGGGGCAATATTAAGACCTCAGTGAGTTAAACATCAAGATAAATATTTATTGGATGCAGTACCACTATTTCACTGCCTACATGATTTTTTGTTTTTTTTTTGTTTTTGTTTTTTGTAGTGATGCAGTTTGCCTCTCTCTCATACGGGGGCGTTTTGCACCAGTGTAACTTTACTGTGACAGTCTATCAGACAGTTTCAGACTCAGAAAAGGCGTCAAGATGATCACTGCTCTTGTGACTGTTATTGCATCATTCATCTGCCATATAGGTAATCATACACCTTACACATTTTTATTTCACATTGTGTGACCATGCTATACAATTTAGATGGAAAGTGATGAGTTAATATTGGATTATTTCATATGTACATTAATTGCTGAATGAATTCAATCTTTTATTTCCATACAGTAAGGTCTTCTGCAGCTAATGATGTTCACCAGACTCCTCCTGATTTAATCAAGGATACACAGAAATCTGCAAATCTTTCCTGTTCTCACTCCATACCTAACCATCAAGTTATGCTGTGGTACAAACAGTCTAAAAACAAACAATTACAGCTGCTTGGATATCTAAATATGAATTTCCTATATCCTGAAGATTCCCTGAAATCCAAAATCGAGTTATATGGAGATGGAAGCAGAGAAGGGAAACTTAGCATTAAAAGTCTGCAGCCAGATGACAGTGCAGTTTATTTCTGTGCAGTGAGATTAGACACAGTGCTACAGGACTCTGTGATCTATGACAAAAACCTCCTCCTTCAGAGCAACACAAATCTTCCACCTGCTGTAGGCTTTCAAACTGCATGTTCAACAACCACCATTCAACTACATCACAGACATGATCACTGCTTCTGTAATCTGGTTCTTGACATTTCTTAACATTTAGACAGATAAAATGAGGCCTGGGATCACACTTTTATTTTTAGAGTCATTATCATAAATAGATGCTGTGGAGGCGGGGGCGTGGTCGAGCACCGGTTTGTGAATGGAGGGCGGAGCCGGAGAAAGCTAGGGGTAAGGTTTACACACCTGTGGGAAATGAGACTAACGAGTGTTCTGTGTTGCAGTGAGGGGAAGAAGAGAAAAGGAGGAGAGACACGCGCCTCGAGAGAGAGAGAGGTCGGCACACGTGTGCGTGTGTTTGGGAAATAAAAGAAAAACCCACAAACCGAACGAAAAAGAAAGAAATAAAAGTGTACAAGTTGGATTAAGCCTGCCTCCCTTCTGGTTCCTCCGTACACGAACCTTAAATGTGTTACACTGGTGCCGAAACCGGGACCTCCGAGAGGAAATCGCTGCCATGGAAGGCTCACCTCTGGCCGACCTCATCACCCAGCTGGTTAACCTCCACCAGACCCAACACCAGGCCCTCCTGCAGCTACAACGCGACCAGGCAGTCCCGCAGCAGCCGCCCCGCTGCTCTGCCCCACGTCGCGCTGATGAAGATGGGACCACAGGACGACCCAGAGACGTTCCTGGAGCTGTATGAGCGCTCCGCGCGGGCATGGGGCTGGTCTGAGGGTCAGTGGGCGGCCCGCCTGGTGCCGCTCCTGTCGGGCGAGGCGCAGCTCGCGGCCCAGCAGCTGCCCATTGCTAGCATGCTGGAATACCCGAACCTGAATCGGGCGGACCCCCGAAGAGCACCGTCAGCGCTTCAGAGCACTGACCTTCGCTGAGCTCGGCCGTCCGTTCGCCTTCCCCCAGAAGTTCCGGGACACCTGCAGGAGATGGTTGTTGGCTGAGGAGCGCGACGCGGAGGAAGTGATCGACCTGGTGGTGCTGGAGCGGTTCATCACCCGGCTTTCCAACGGGACGGCGGAGCGGGTCCAGTGCCATCGTCCCGCGTCGCTGGATGAGGCGGTTCAGCTGGCAGAGGATCACCTGGCGGCGTATACAGGGGCAGGCGAGCCCCACCCTTCTTCCTCTCTTTCTCTCTCTCTCGAGGCGCGTGTCTCTCCTCCTTTTCCCTCCATTCACAAACCGGTGCTCGACCACGCCCCCGCCTCCACAGATGCATTTTGAACTATTAAGTTGAACATTTTTAATGGAATTAAAAAAAAGGCTTTTACTTTTTAGTCAAAAGAATATGTTTGCAGAAAAATATATACAGTACAGGTATCTACAGTTATAATAATAGTATAATAATATCAAAATCATGTTGATATTTTATGACAGTTGTACAATGGCCCTGAAGGGTAAGGTACCAAAAAAAAATAGGCAGCATAAATAAATAAATAAATAAATAGATAGATAAATAATATGCAATTTAAATAACAACAAACTTATAGGGCTTAATTACAAGAAAAGGTGCTAATTCAATATACAACATGTGACCGGAAAAGCTGATCACAAACTGTTTTGATGTCATTTCCTCCAGCAGAGCCTCAGCAGGATGTATTTGCAGCAGTCTGTGGTCCTCATCTCTTGCTACATATCTTGCCACTACAAACCAATATGACCAGTGTTATAATCAGTCTGACTTTCCTGCTTTACTGGACTTCAGGTACAATATACTGTACATAGTCTAGAAACTGATAAGGAATTGTGAATTCAAATGAAGTCATTGTTTTAAATTTTTTCATATATTTTAGTTTTAGCAGGAGACAATGGAGTCACCCAAAACCCCAGTGTCGCCTGGCATCTGAAAGGAGAATCTGCTGAATTGAAGTGTAGTCATAATAAAGGTCTTGGCTATAATCAGATGTACTGGTACAGACAGCGGCAAGGAGAGAGTATGGAGTTCATCGTGTACACCACGGCCAGCAGTGAACCAGAGTTTGGCTCTGATGGCAAAATAAAATTTTCTACTGTTAAAAAAAATTGCTACAAATGGATCATTAACTGTGAAGGATCTGGATACCGAGGACAGCGCTGTATATTTCTGTGCAGTAGGAAAACAGTGTTACAGAGCTACTGCACTGCTGAACAAAAACATCTGCCCTGATGTTAATGCAGTAACTAATAAAACACACAGAGGGAGTCCTAATGTAATAAATAATTAGAATAATTCATTTTCCTTTTTCAAAACTGGGCAGTGGAACTCAACACATATTTCACTATTCCAGACTACTTGTATTCCATAATATTATCATATAGGATGTCCACTGGAGATGGAGCAATAACATTCTTTAAAAAAACAGTCAAAGTTTACTGAAATAAATGCCAGAACATTACTGTGTAATATTGAGCTGCATAAATGGTGATAACGGTTAGAATTGCATAAACATCACAGATGACTTATGCCATGATTTATGATTTATACACTCATTTGCTTGATCACTTATTTGACTTTGCGGTGATGTCATTTTCAAAAAGGTTTCAAAAGGTGAATTATGTACAACATTACTGTAACAGACTGACTGACTCAGAGAGAGCTTGTTTTTGTCACATTTACTGTATTCGTCATCTAGCATACCAGTAATCCTACACTTTTTTTTTTTTTTGTATTTTAAGTAAGGAAAAATAACATGATAGGGCATGCTGTTATAAGAAAATAATGAAGGACATGATTTCATTATTTTCCAAACTGTCCTGAAGTGTTTTATTCCCTTATAAAACAGCAACAATTACAATTCTTTCTTAATTAAAGAACATCATCATAATTTTCAATTGTTTATACTTATATATAATGTTGTGGGATGTGATCAAAGCAAGTTAGCTCCTAATCAATTACTTTATACCAGCTATAAATAGTCATCCGCTCACCATCCTTTTTTTTCTGTGTCTTATGTTGTGTCTTAAGTTATAATGACTTAAGCAAGGACAGTATTCTTTCCACTTTGGACTAATTTCTATATTTCTAAACAGAGATGCAGTTCTCATATTCCTCATATGTGGGCGCTGTGCTGTTACTGTAAATTGTGGGAGGAAACATGATCACGTTTTACTACATCAGACAAATACATGCTATTTCAGCTCAGTTTAAAACAGACATTCAGACTTTCAACATGATCCGAGCTGCCAGTATTATATGGGTTTTAATGATATGTCCCAGAGGTATACGTTTATTTATAGCGATGTTGTTTAAGCACTGTTACATGTATATAAATTTCATTTGATATCGTTCCATTCAATATTCTGTCTCATTGCAGGGTTTTCTCAGAGTGATCGTGTCTTCCAGAATCCTCCTGATCTCTTTGGGAACCATAAACAATCTGTTACAATCCAGTGTGAGCACAGTGTACCAAGTTATAATCAAATCAACTGGTACAGAAAAACTCAAGACCAGGGACTGACCTTTATTGGATATCAATTAGCAAAGTCTTCACCACAAATTGAAAATGATTTTAAGCTGAAAGTGGAGATGGCTGGGGATGGAAACAAAAATGTCTCTTTGTCCATCAAAAATCTTTTATCCAATGACAGTGTGATGTACTTCTGTGCTGCGTATTACACAGTGCTGCATATCTGCTTTATTCAGTACAAAAACCTCTGTGTAAATATTCTCAGCACCTCATTAACACCTGCTCCTGTGGCCTGGAATTGACACATTGCCAGTGTTTTGACAGAAAAGCCACAATCCCAACGTCTTAAGTGTGTAAATTATGAGCAGCTCTATTAACTTCAAACATACATGTACTGTAATAATGGACTAACACTGTAAATGTAAATGTAATCATTTGTTACATTTCATTATATCCGAGGTGACTTACAGGTCAAGCAGAGACCAGTCTAAGCACAGAGCTGAGCAATTCATAACACCACACTTTTGTTCTCTGCCAAAACCAAGATAAATCACCTGAGCTCATCACAGAAGTTTTAAAAAATAATTTCTTCAAAAAGACCCACTAATCAGTGAAGCTAGAAAGAAAAGAAAGTTCTAATGTTGCTTCTTCATACCATTCTGTAGATTTTTCTTATTAGCATTGGTGGTGCTGCTGCAAAAGACCAAAATCTATATCTATCTATCTATCTATCTATCTATCTATCTATCTATCTATCTATCTATCTATCTATCTATATATATATATATATATATATATATATATATATATATATATATATATATATATATATATAATCTAGTTTAAGATTTAAGACATTACTTGTTGGGTGAAGTGTTGGGTCAGAGATCAGGGAGCTGGACTACTAATCAGGGGGATCAGTTGTGAATCAGAATCCTGGTACTGCCTAGCTGCTGTTTTTGAGCCCTTGAATGAGGTGCTTGACCCTTATATGCTCAGCTAAACTGGTTTGTATAAAAGTGTCTGCAAAATGAATAAATATAAATGCAGTAAACCTTTATATTTAAAGGTATAAATTATAACCTTTATATAAGCACTTCTTGTTCAGTCGCACTGTCTCTATCAAAAATATATTCTTGGGCTCCAGAGTAGCACAACAAAAATGTATTCACCCTATCGTCTGGAAGTTGTGAGTTCAAATCCTGATGATGCCACAGCCATCCGTGGACACCAGCCAATCATGGGCAGCTGTGAGCACATGCATGCAGAAGGGGATAGCGCTTTCCTCCAAGTATGTTATGCCGTCCCCTGACATTACATGAGCAGCAGTCAAAAAGATGCGGTTGGCTGGCTTGGAGAAAGCAGGTTATAGCCTTCGCCCTCCCTGTTTGATAGCTGTCGTGTGATAGGGGAAAGATACCTAATGGGTGGGAACTGGCCATGACTAAATTAAATACAGTGGGTATAGAAAAGAATCACCCACAAGAATCACATTTTATTACTTTTCAGCCTGAAATGAAGACAGACACAGTTTTTGTTTTATCCAGCTATATTTACGCAGTGCAACTTATAACATCCAAGTGAAAGATACAACACCAACGTCAGAAAAAAAAAAAAAAAAAAAAAAACAGATTCACTAAGTTGGAAAACGGATCACACCCTTGTTTTAATTTGCCTTATTTTTTTTAATTACAGCCTTTAGTCTGTTGGGATATGTCTCTACTAGCTTTGCAATATTTGCCCACTCTTCTTTGCAGAACTGCTCAGGTTCAGTTAAATTTTACGGTGACCGTTTGTGCACTACAGTCTTTAAGTCATTCCACAGATTTTCAGTTGGGTTTAAGTCTGGGCTCTGACTAGGCCATGCAAGGACATTCTCCTTTTTCTCCTTCAACCACTGTGTGGTCAGTTTTGCTGTGTGCTTTGGGTCATTGTCATGTTGGAAGGTAAATCTTCTTCCCATTGACAACTTTCTGGCAGAGGGCAGCAGATTTTCCTCAAGAATTTGACAGAATTTCGCCCCATCCATTTTCCTTCTATCCTGACAAGTGCTCCAGTCCCTGCTGCAGAGAAACACCCTGTAGCAGGATATTACCACCTCCATGCTTTACTGTAGGAATGGTGTTATTTGGATGGTGAACTGTATTGGATTTCCGCCAGACATATCGTTTGTTGTTGAGGCCAAATAATTCATCTGACCATAACACCTTTTTCCATGTGGCCTCAGAATCTTCAAGGTGTGTTTTGGCAAAGCTCAGTCGTGGGTGTCTTTTTTCTTGCAACCCTCCCATTCAAGCCACATTTGTGGAGAATTTGTGATATTGTCGTCACATGCACACAATGACCACTCTTTGTCATAAATTCCTGCAACTGCTTCAGAGTTGCTGTAGGCCTCTTGGTAGCCTCTCTGACCATTTTCCTCCTGGCTCTTTCATCCAGTTTGGAGCGACGTCCTGATCCAGGGAGGGTCTGTGTTGTACCAAATACCTTCCACTTCTTAATAATAGGCTTCACTGTGCTTCTAGTCATTGATAAAGCCTTTGAATTTTTTTGTATCCATCTCCTGACCGGAGATCTTTTGACAGTGCCTTGCCACCCATAGTTGATTGTTTACTTCAGTTGCACTACAAAATGCTCCAGGAAAGCTCTTTTCATGCTGAGCTAATCAAAATGACCACAGCTGATCACAGTTGAAAGTCAAGTGGCTTTGTGTGCCATCGAGAAGGTGATTAGCTACACCTTATTGAGTTTACAAGTCATTTTTAGGAGGGGGTGATCCTTTTTTCCAACTCAGTGATTCTGTTTTTTATTTATTTATTTATTTATTTTTCTGACATGTTGGTGTTATATCTTTCACTTGGATGTTATTAGTTGCACTGAGTAAATACAGATGGATAAAACAAAACTGTGTCTGTCTTCATTTCAGGCTGAAAGCAACAAAATATGACTATTTTAAAGGGGGTGATTCTTTTCTATACCCACTTGTATCTCATTCTCATTATAGTATAAATTCTCATTCTAATATAAATAGGTCAGTCTCTAAGAATAGTCTCAAGATAAAACCCTGTAGTGAGGAGTTAGTATACTGAATTTCATTCACCTGGTCCTTAGGTGGTGCTGCAGTTTCATTTATTTATTTAAGTAGGTGTCTAACTTCAGAGTAATGGGTGTGATCATAGTGTTTGTCAGTGTAATGATGTCACATCCTATGACCTCACTGATCATGTGTCACATTTAATGTTTTGGATCAAATGTAGATCATTTGTTTCTTTCACTAGTTTGAATAAATCAATATGACTAGATTTCCATTTAATCTAATCATCTGTGTGAGCTGCCTCTCAGGTAATGTTAGAGTTGATATGTATTTATACATAAAATGAAAAGTATTACAATAAACATTTATTAAAATGCACTCTACATCCATTACTGAGGATGTACTGCAATTTTCCATATGGGATTAGATACATAAAATAAAACAATGTTTAACCCTCTTTTTTCAATCTAGGTTTTTTCTTTTGCAAAGATGTCCATCAAAGTCCTGCTGATGTGCTCTGTTTGGCTGAAGAGCATGTAACTCTAACCTGTAACCACAGCATCTCGAGCTATAACACAATATTGTGGTATCAGAGAACACACGGAGACACCAGCCTGAAACTCATTGGATATGTTTATTATAGCATTACTAAACAAATCGAGAAAGATTATGAAGGTAATTTTACAGTGGATGGAAATGGGGAGTCATCAGCTTCTCTACAAATTCTCAATGCAAGACAAGTGCTGCACAACACTCTGTACTTCTGTGCAGCTTCTTACACACAGTGTCACACACGCCCTCTCCTTAAAACAAAAAACTGTCTTTAGTCAACTCTACAGCCTCATACACCTGTTTAACCACATCACAAGTCACAATAAACACCAAACTGCTGACATTATTCCAATATTAAACCACTCTGTCAATAAGTCTGTAATGTCATTATTTCTTAATTCAACAGAAACATAATGTTCTCATTATAATATTCTTATCAAGCAGTAAGGTGTTTTCTTCTTCTAAAGAGCTACATTTCTTAAAATAAAAAAACATATTTCTCACAATGATTGCATTTTTAGAAACAAAGATTTTATGTTTAATTGTGTGTTCCCTATTCTCATGTATTTTTTAAGTAGATTTTTAGATGATCAGAGAAACCTCACATGAGAATCAAAACTAGAGGAAAATTTAAATAAGGCTGTTGAAGGAATACAATATTGGAGACTCAAAAAAAAAAAAAACCTTACCTTCTGATTATAACTAAGCTTCTTGATTTTATATTTATATTCTCCAGTAATCCAGATTGCATGAAAATTTAGTGGATTTACAGATTGCAGAATCCTGCCAGTGCTAAGATTTTTCAGTGCTGCAAACTAACAAACTAAAAGCTGTCTATCCTCCTTTGGCCTGTGAGTGATATAATGTTGCAAATAATAGATTATGTATTACAAACCCATCCCTCAGAGATCTCCTAATTGATTTTTGAATGAGCATTAAATGCATTTCACATTAAATACTGTGATAACAGGCCTTTGTCACATAATAATGTCATATAATACTTATAATAAGAATGTAACACAATATAATTAGTTTTATAATCAATATTAAATACAAAATCTACAAAAAAAATGTTTTAACAATTTTGTTAACCTAGGTTTTCGAAGGTAAGCTCAGCTGTTTTTAAGTCATAACACTTTGTAAAGTCTGCTCTGTGAAAGGAAGAAAAACAAATGAGCACAAGGAGCTATCTTTTGAGTTGATCCAGGAAGTTCAGACTCTAGCACTAGTATTAAGGTGGTCTGGCCTAGGCATATCCTTTGGGTACATGTCTTTAAATGAAGTATTAAGGTGAGATGGTTATAAGTATAGTATTGTAGTTTTGAGTAAAAACTCAAAACTACAATAGTTTTGAGAAAAACTCTACATATGAAAAAAAACTACATATGAGTCACATGATTTCATAAGCAGAACTCTTAACCACTTAGCGCCGTCATTTTAACTGTGCAGAAAATATGAGCATATATTTCTCTTGGTGTCACAATGAACTGTTTATTCAGTGTGTATTAATTTCTTCAATAACAACCAATGGAAAGTAATGTAGAACCGTCATAACTCAGTATGACAGCAGGCACTAATTCCAGAGTAATGGGTGTGATCGCAGTGTTCACCAGTGTAATGATGTCACATCCTGTCTCCTCACTGACACTATGAGGTCTGATCATGCATCACATTTTACTGATTTGGATCAAATGTAGATCATTAATCTCTTTCACCGATCCTAATAAATCAATATGATTAGATTTCCACTTAAACTCATCATCTGTGTGAGCTGCCTCTCAGGTAATAACAGCATAGATACAAACACTTGGGGGAAAAAATGTCATATACTGAATATTTACTACAATGCATGTTACAGCATATTAGTGAGTATATATTGCAATTTATTTAATTTCCATACAGGATTAGATATATTTAAAACACTCCTAAGAAAAATGTTTAACATTTCTTTTCCAATCTAGGTTCTTTAATTTGCAAAGATGTCCATCAAAGTCCTGCTGATGTGCTGTGTTTACCTGAAGAAAGTGTAACTCTTACCTGCAACCACAGCATCCAGAGCTATAACACAATAATGTGGTATCAGAGAACACATGGAGACACCAGTCTGAAACTCATCGGATATGTAAGATTCACTAATGCTCAAATAGAGAAAGATTATGAAGGTAATTTTACAGTGAGTGGAAATGGAGACTCATCAGCTTCTCTACAAATTCCCAAAGCAAGACAAGGACTAGACAGCGTTCTGTACTTCTGTGCAGCTTATTACGCACAGTGTCACACACGTCCTCTCCTTAAAACAAAAACCTGTCTTTAATCAACTGTACAGCCTCATACAGCTGTTTAACCACATCACAAGTCACAATAAACACCAAGCTGCTATTCCAAAATAAAACCACTCTGTCAATATGATAACAGTTTTTGATGTCATTGTTTCTTTATTCAACAGAACATAATGTCTTCATTATAATATTATCATCAAGCAGTATTTTAAAATGAATATGTGAAATTTTTAAAATATGTGATGAACTTTGTCACATAATGTTGTATTCTACTTATAATTAGAATGTATCACAATATAATACATTTTATATGCTAAAATATAACACTTTTTTCAACCTGAATTATTTAAAGGTCTGATCAACTTTTTTGTCACGACACTTTTAAGACATGTTTGCTCCATGATAGGAAGGGAAAAAATATGAAATTAGATTGCCAATAGATTGAGAGCAACTTGCATTCAGATAAGTGATTTATTAATGCTATTTGCTTAGTTTCATGTATAAGATAAACCCAAATCATTTACCTTTTCAGCTTTACACACACATAGAATGGAAATAATATTTTTTATTGATTTTTGAACTTTCTATAGCTTTCAGCTTCTACAAGAAACTCCATCTTTTATTGCATAATTAATAGGGATGCCATTTATACTCATGATGTAGTGCTCTTCTATATGACATTTGAAACAATTCACAGTAGTGGGTGTGATCATTGTGTTCATCTATATAATGACATCACATCCTGTATCACCACTGCTAATGTTATAACAGATCCTGTTTCAAATTGTAAGAGCTAACTGATTATAATTTACCAGCTTAAAGCAATGAATATGATCAGATTTTCCTATAAATTCATCATCAGTGTGTGCTTCCTCTCAGGTAATTTTGTTAATGAATGAAATTAATGTACAGTATATCAAAAAATGTACTCTGTGTAATACATACAGTAAATACTGTTTTATTAATGTGACTTTGCCAATAAAGCTGTGTCTAATACTTTTTTCTAGGTTCTTTGATTTACAAAGATGTTCATCAAAGTCCTGCTGATGTGCTGTGTTTACCTGAAGAGAGTGTAACTCTAACCTGTAACTACAGCATCCCAAATTATTGCACAATACTGTGGTATCAAAGAACAAATGGAGACACAGGCCTGAAACTCATCGGATATGTTTATACTACCAGTCCAAAATATGAGGGAAATTATGAAGGTAATTTTACAGTGAGTGGAAATGGACAGTCATCAGCCTCTCTACAAATTCCCAAAGCAAGACAAGAACTGCACAGCACTCTGTACTTCTGTGCAGCTTCTTACACACAGTGTCACACACGTCCTCTCCTCAAAACAAAAACCTGTTTTTAATCAACTCTACATCATACACCTGTTTAACCACATCACAAGTCACAATAAACACCAAACCACTGACATTATTCCAATATTCAACCACTCTGTCAATATAATAACAGTTTGTGGTGATTTTTTTTTCTTCGTTATGATATTCTCAACAGCAGTAAGATGGGACAATGAATTTTGAATTATGCCAATGAATGGTCATATCAAGCAAACCCTGTTAGTGAGTATTTAGTTTACTGAATTTGGAGACAGTTATGAGGCAGTCAAAGCTATAGCTGTGAATGGCTCTTTAACGGTGAAGAACTTGGATCCAGGAGACACTGCTCTGTATTTCTGTGCTGCGAGTCAACACTGTGGTGAAAACTCACTACACTCAGTACTCACTACAGAACAAAAAATGACAATGTGTGGATATTCATCTGGTCTTTAGGTGGTGCTGCAGTCTCATTCATTTATTTAAGTTGGTGGAGGATATGAGGTGTTATTACTCATGCCTACCAATGATCTACATCTGAATTATGGCTTATGGGTGATGCTCTGATTGCTCTAAAATATGATGTGTAAAACAGATTGAGTGCAACTTGCATTCTGATAAGTGATTTATTGATGTTATTTCCTTAATTCGTTTAAAAGATCAACCCTAATCATTTACCTTTTCAGCTTTACACACAAGGTGAATGGAAACATTATGTTCTGTGAATTTTTGTGGCTTTCAGCCTACAAGAAAGTGCATAATTAATATTGATGTCATTCATACTCATGATGTACTGCTCTCCTATATGACATTTGAAACAATTCACAGTAGTGGGTGTGATCATTGCCTTCATCTACATAATGCCATCACATCCTGTATCACCACTGCTAATGTCATACCAGGTCCTGTGTCAAATTGTAAGAACTTGCTGATCATAGTTCACCAGCTTAAATCAATTAATATGATCAGATTTTCCTATAAATTCATCATCAGTGTGTGCTTCCTCTCAGGTAATATCATTAACATATGAAATGCAAACAGGATATCGACAATGTATTCTGTAACATAAATAGTGCTTATTAATCTGACTTGGCTTCTAAGACTACTTGGCTACACTTTTTCTAGGTTCTTTGATATGCAGGGATGTTCATCAAAGTCCTGCTGATGTGCTGTGTTCGCCTGAAGACAATGTAACTCTAACCTGCAAGCACAGCATCTCAAGCTATAACACAATATTGTGGTACCAAAGAAAACAAGGAGACACAGGCCTGGAACTCATCGGATATGTTTATTATACCAAGCCAGAATATGAGAAAAATTATGAAGGTAATTTTACAGTGAGTGGAGAGGGGAAATCATCCGTTTCTCTACAAATTCCCAAAGCAACACAAGTGCTGCACAGCGCTCTGTACTTCTGTGCAGCTTCTTACACAGTGTCACACACACCCTCTGCTTAAAACAAAAACATGTATCTAATCAACTGTACAGCCTCATACACCTGTTCAACCACATCACAAGTCACACTAAATACAGCCGTGGCCAAAAGTTTTGAGAATGACACAAATATTAATTTTCACAAAGTCTGCTGCTTCAGTGTTTTTAGATATTTTTGTCAGATGTTACTAACTGTTACTGAAGTATAATCACAAGCATTTCATAAGTGTCAATGGCTTTTATTGACAATTACATGAAGTTTATGCAAAGAGTCAATATTTGCAGTGTTGACCCTTCTTTTTCAAGACCTCTGCAATTCGCCCTGGCATGCTGTCAATCAACTTCTGGGCCACATCCTGACTGATGGCAGACCATTCTTGCATAATCAATGCTTGGAGTTTGTCAGAGTTTGTGGGTTTTTGTTTGTCCACCCGCCTCTTGAGGATTGACCACAAATTCTCAATGGGATTAAGGTCTGGGGAGTTTCCTGGCCATGGACCCAAAATGTCGATGTTTTGTTCCCCGAACCACTTTGTTATCACTTTTGCCTTGTGGCAAGGTGCCCCATCATGCTGGAAAAGGCATTGTTCATCACCAAACTGTTCTTGGATTGTTGGGAGAAGTTGCTCTCTGAGGATGTTTTTGTACCATTCTTTATTCATGGCTGTGTTCTTAGGCAAAATTGTGAGTGAGCCCACTCCCTTGGCTTAGAAGCAACCCCACACATGAGTGGTCTCAGGATGCTTTCCTGTTGGCATGACACAGGACTGATGGTAGCGCTCACCTTTTCTTCTCCGGACAAGCTTTTTTCCAGATGCCCCAAACAATCGGAAAGGGGATTCAGCAGAGAAAATGACATTACCCCAGTCCTCAGCAGTCCAATCCCTGTACTTTTTGCAGAATAGCAGTCTGTCCCTGATGTTTTTCCTGGAGAGAAGTGGCTTCTTTGCTGCCCTTCTTGACACCAGGCCATCCTCCAAAAGTCTTCGCCTTACTGTGCGTGCAGACGCACTCACACCTGCCTGCTGCCATTCCTGAGCAAGCTCTGCACTGGTGGTGCCCCGATCCCGCAGCTGAATCAACTTTAGGAGACAGTCCTGGCGCTTGCTGGACTTTCTTGGGCGCCCTGAAGCCTTCTTCACAACAGTTGAACGTCTCTCCTTGAAGGTCTTGATGATCCGATAAATGGTTGATTTAGGTGCAATCTTACTAGCAACAATATCCTTGCCTGTGAATCCCTTTTTGTGCAAAGCAATGATGGCTGCATGTGTTTCCTTGCAGGTAACCATAGTTAACAGAGGAAGAACAATAATTTCAAGCACCACCCTCCTTTTAAAGCTTCCAGTCTGTTATTCTAACTCAATCAGCATGACAGAGTGATCTCCAGCCTTGTCCTCATTAACACTCTCACCTGTGTTAACGAGAGAATCACTGACATGATGTCAGCTGGTCCTTTTGTGGAAGGGCTGAAATGCACTGGACATGTTTTTTTGGGATTAAGTTCATTTTCATGGCAAAGAGGGACTTTGAAATTAATTGCAATTCATCTGATCACTCTTCATAACATTCTGGAGTATATGCAAATTGCCATCATAAAAACTGAGGCAGCAGACTTTGTAAAAAATAATATTTGTGTCATTCTCAAAACTTTTGGCCACAGCTGTACATTGCTAACCACAACATTATCAGTATAGTGAGCATTCATGATGTCATTTCCTTCATTATACAAAAGAGAAAATGTCAGATGAGTTCAGTTCAGGTCACTGTGTCCTTCTTGAAGCAGAGTCCATAATCAACTCTACAGCGTCATACACCTATTTAACCACATCACAAGGCACAGTAAACACCAAACTGCTGATTATTATTCCAATATTAAAACATTTTGTCAGTAGAGCAACAATTGGTGATGTCATTTCCTTCATCATATAGAAAGGGCGATCAGTTCAGTTTATTTTATCCTCCTCCCACTGTCAGATGAGTTCAGTTCAGGTTACTGTGTCCCTCTTTAGCAGCAGGAGTCCAACATGATCACAGCTCTACTTATTCTGACAGTTTGTCTTCTTTCTGGTGAGGCTTCACAACTACAAACACACAGTTTTATCTTTAACTTGTTTCAGCACTCGAATTAATTTGATCTATTTCTCTCTCACAGGTCCAGTGAATGGAAGTGGTGTTTTCCAGATGCCTGATATGATCTGGGGTTCTCCAGGGAACTCTGTAACAATGAACTGCAGTCACAATAAGGGTATCAACTACAGACAGATGTACTGGTATAAGCAGCTTCCAGGGGAAGGAATTACACTCCTCATATTCACATCGGTTGGTGTTGAACCAGATTATGGGAAATTCAGTAAAGACAAATATGAAGCAGTTAAGACAGTAGTTGAGAGTGGCTCTTTAACAGTGAAGAACTTGGATCCAGGAGACGATGCTCTGTATTTCTGTGCTGTGAGCCAACACTGTGGTGCAAACTCACTATAGTGCTGCACAAATACTGAAAGAACTAATGAGAATGTGTAGATATTCATCTGGTCTCTAGATGGTGCTGTAGTTTCATTTAGTCAGTCAAAATAAATACAACAGAGGTTTTATACTGCATGAAGCACCTTAAACTTACACCGGGAATGCAATTTAATTACCCATTTAAGATGGATTAGGGTAAAGTTTCTTTTAGAAGAAAATAAATTGGTTGAATAAGTCTTTGTTCATGTGTCCACCACCAGAAAAACACTAAACAGGAATGGTGTTAATGGAAGGACACCACGAACGAAACCACTGCTGTTCAAAAAAACATTGCGGCACGTCTCATGTTTGTCACAAACCACCTGGATGTTCCACATAACTTTTTTGAGGAAAAAATAAAGCACTGCTATGTTATGAGGAAAAAGGGCACAGCACAATAATACCAGAACCTCATCCCAACTGTGAAGCATGGTGCAGGGAGCATCATGGATTGGAACTGCTTTGCTGCCTCATGGGCTGAACACCTTGTAATCAGTGAGCGAACAATGAATTCATAACTGTATCAGGGCATTTTACAGGAGAATATCAGGGCAACAGTCCATGACCTCAAGCTTAAGAGAGGTTGAATGATGCAACAAGAAAATGACCCAAATATATAAACTAAAGAATGACTGAGAAAGAAGAACATTTGTGTTTTGGAATGGCCAAGTCATAGTCCTGACCTTAACCCAATTGAGATGTTGTGGCATGACCTGAAGAGGGCTGTTCAATCAAGACAGCCCCAAAATATCAATGAACTAAATCGGTTTTGTTGAGAGGAATGGTCCAAAATTCTTCTTCATCATTGTGCCAGTCTTAGAAGCAGCTACATGAAACATTTCGTGGAGGTTTTTGTTGCTAAAGGAGGATCTACAGGTTACTAATTTCAAGGGTTCACTAACTTTTTCCAACCTGCACTGTGAATGATTACTCAATGTACTCAATAAAGACTTGAAAGGTACTACTACTTGTGTGTTATTAGTTTAGTCAAATTATGTTTGTCTATAATTGTGACATAGATGAAGATCAGACCACTTTGTATAAATAACCAATGCAAAACCCCTGGTAACTGCATAGGGTTTATAAACTTTTTATGGCAATACAGTTTGTGGACGCATTTTCTTTTACTTGTTCTATGATGATTCTTGCCTTTTTTCTGCCTCTGGTTAATCAGAATTCAACTGAGAAACAAATGAAAAAGGGTATGACATGAGATCTATCACATTTATTTGTATTATTTATTTAACTGGTGGCACCTTTTGATCCTGAGCTTAGGATGCTGCCCATGTCCCCTCCAGGTTCTCTGGTTTCCTTTCACCTCACAAAAATAGGATGGTAGGTGGACTGGCCAGGCTAAATTGCCCCAGGTGTAAATAAGTGTACGGATGTGTTTGTGCATGGACTGGAGTCCTATTCAGTGTGTATTCTCACCTCATACATATGAATTTATTAATTTAACTTCATTTTGATATAAATGTATCTTCATTGTTCATTTACTGCAATTTCAGGGTGCTTTTGTTTACTGAAACAACTGATGAACTACAAACTACAACATAATATTATAACAGGATAAATTAAAAATACCACTTATAGGAATATAACTTACATTTACAGTTGACATTCTACAAAAACGCTCTGTCTTATGATAATTCTGCAGTAAACAGAGTCAGCACTATATGCTTGCTGTAATGCTTTCCCTTCTGATTTCCAAACCAGCAATCTCTAATTTCAGAGTAATGGGTGTGATGATAGTGTTCATCAGGGTAATGATGTCACATCCTGTTTCCTCATTGACACTATGAGGTCTGCTCATGTGTCACATTTAACTGATTTGGATCAAATGTAGATCATTTTACTTACAACAGTTTAAACAAAACCAAAATGATTAGACTTCCATTTAAACTCATCATCTGTGTGAGCTGCCTTTCAGGTAATATTAGAGTTGATATAAGTCCATGGAGAATGTGTTACACTCAATATTTATTATAATGTACTCTACAGTCATGGCTAAGGATGTGTTGCAATTTATTTAATTTCTACATGGGATTAGATATAAGTACTCATATAACAAAAATCCATATTTAACACTTTTCTTTCAATTTAGGTTCTTTCTTTTGCAACAATGTTCATCAGACCCCTGCTGATGTGTTGTGTTTTCCTGATGAGAGTGTAACTCTTACTTGCAACCACAGCATTTCGAACTACAATACAATACTGTGGTATCAGAGAACTCATAGAGACACCAGTCTGAAACTCATCGGATATGTTTTTGTTAGCACTACTAATTATGAGGAAAATTATGAAGGTAATTTTACACTGAGTGGAGATGGAAGATCATCAGTTTCTCTACAAATTCCCAAAGCAAGACAAGGACTAGACAGCGCTCTGCACTTCTGTGCAGCTTATTACGCACATTGTCACACAAGCCCTCTCCTTAAAACAAAAACCTGTCTTTAATCAACTCTACATCCTCATACACCTGTTTAACCACATCACAATTCACAATAAACGGCTGATATTATTCCAATATTAAAACAATTTTTCAGTAGTTCAACAATGTGTGATGTCATTTCCTTCATCAGGTAGAGAGGGAGATCCTCCTCCCACTCAGTTGAGTTCAGTTCAGGTCACTGTGTCCTTCTTTAACAGCAGGAGTCCAACATGATCACAGCTCTCCTTATTCTGGCAGTTTGTCTTTTTTCTGGTGAGGCTTCACAACTACAAACACACGATTTTAGCTTTAACTTCTTTCAGCACTTAAATTAATTTGAACTATTTCTGTCTCACAGGTCAAGTGGATGGAAGTGGTGTTTTCCAGATGCCTGATATAATCTGGGGTTCTCCAGGAAGCTCTGCAGAAATGAACTGCAGTCACAATAAGGATATTACTTACAGACAGATGTATTGGTATAAGCAGCTTCCAAGGGAAGGAATTACACTCCTCATATTCACATCGGTTGGTGCTGAACCAGATTATGGGAAATTCAGTAAAGACAAATATGAGGCAGTTAAGACAGTAGTTGAGAGTGGCTCTTTAACAGTGAAGAACTTGGATCCAGGAGACGATGCTCTGTATTTCTGTGCTGTGAGCCAACACTGTGGTTCAAACTCACTACAGCACTGAACAAATACTGAAAGAACTAATGAGAATGTGCAGATATTCATCTGGTCTATAGGAGGTGCTGGAGTTTCATTTATTCACTCATTTGAAAGGCATTCATCTGAGCAGTTTAGAGAGCCTTGCTTAAGACAGTGCTATGTTTTGAACTCACAGAACTTACATAGAACTCAAACACTGAGCTCCACTGTGTCATATAAAGTGGATGGAGACTATGAGTTGGTATATCTTTTGTCTTAAGTCACACAAACCTTTAATTTTTTATTGTGAGGTTTTATATATAGTTAATTGTGTGCTATTTTGTGATAGGCAAACTCTCTGTGCAATGTTCAGTGATTTATTTTCTTTATAGGCTTAAACATTTTCATAATGATCCAAAAATAGAAAATTACAGTTTGACACGTTTTATTTTACTTGGTCTGTGATGATTCTTGCATTATTTTCTGTCTGATCTGGTTCATCAAAATTTAAATGACAATTAAATGAAAAAGAGTATAACATGAGATCCAATCCATTTATTTCTGTTATTTATGTAACTGATGGCACTGTTTGATCGTGAGCTCAGGTTACTGTCTGTGGCAAGTTTTGTATGTTCTCCCCATGTCTGTATAAGTTTCCTCAGGGTTCTCTAGTTTGCTCCCACTTCACAAAGACCAAACTTCACTGATATCACAGCAGTTCAAACTAAGATACAGTATTATAGTACTTTGAGAAACAGAGTAAACTAAAAATCTAATTATAGGGTATATCACATGCAGAAACTGGAAAAGCAAAAACAGAAAATGTAGGAAAATAGAAAATAGAAAATGTAGATCTTTCTGGATTTGGATCTTTCTGGGAGGGAACAAAATCTCAAGCCAGGAGATCACAATTTAGTGATCTGACAGTGCAGTGAATTTACACTTTGGGGGAAAAAAACAACAAAGCAAAATACTCTGTCATGCTCTTATGATAATTCTGAGATCATGGGTGTCATCATAGTGTTCATCAGTGTAATGATGTCACATCCTGTCTCCTCACTGACACTATGAGGTCTGATCATGTATCACATTTGACTGATTTGGATCAAATCTAGTCCGTTTGCTTCTTACACCAGTTTAAATAAATCAATATGATTAAATTTACATTTAAACTCATCATCTGTGTGAGCTGCCTCTCAGGTAATATTACAGTTGATATAACACTATGGAGAATGTGTTACACTCAATATTTATTATAATGTACTCTACAGTCATGGCTAAGGATGTGTTGCAATTTATTTAATTTCCACATGGGGTTAAATATATTAAATATACTAATATAAGAGAAATCTGGTTTTAACACTTTTCTTTCAATTTAGGTTCTTTATTTTGCAAAGATGTTCATCAGAACCCTTCTGACATGTTGTGTTTGCCTGAAGAAAGTGTAACTCTTACCTGCAACCACAGCATCCTGAGCTATAACATAATACTGTGGTATCAGAGAAAACATGGAGACACCAGTCTGAAACTCATCGGATATGTTTATCTTAGCAATCCAAAATATGAGGAAAATTATGAAGGTAATTTTACAGTGAGTGGAGATGGGAGATCATCAGTTTCTCTACAAATTCCCAAAGCAAGACAAGGACTGCACAGCGCTCTGTACTTCTGTGCAGCTTATTACACACAGTGTCACACACATCCTCTCCTTAAAACAAAAACCTGTCTTTAATCAACTCTACAGCATCATACACCTGTTTAACCACATCACAATTCACAATAAACGGCTGATATTATTCCAATATTAAAACAATTTTTCAGTAGTTCAACAATGTGTGATGTCATCTCCTTCATCAGGTAGAGAGGGAGATCCTCCTCCCACTCAGTTGAGTTCAGTTCAGGTCACTGTGTCCTTCTTTAACAGCAGGAGTCCAACATGATCACAGCTCTCCTTATTCTAGCACTCTGTCTTTTTTCTGGTGAGGCTTTACAACTACAAACACACCGTTTCACCTTTAAGTTGTTTCAGCACTTGAATTAATTTGATCTATTTCTCTCTCACAGGTCAAGTGGATGGAAGTGGTGTTTTCCAGATGCCTGATATAATTTGGGGTTCTCCAGGAAGCTCTGCAGAAATGAACTGCAGTCACAATAAAGATATCAACTACAGACAGATGTATTGGTATAAGCAGCTTCCAGGGGAGGGAATTACACTCCTCATATTCACATCGGTTGGTGTTGAACCAGATTATGGGGAATTCAGCAAAGACAAATATGAGGCAGTTAAGACTGTAGGTGAGAGTGGGGCTTTAACAGTGAAGAACTTGGATCCAGGAGACGATGCTCTGTATTTCTGTGCTGTGAGTCAACACTGTGGTGCAAACTCACTACAGCACTGAACAAATACTGAAACAATTAAAGGCACTGTGTGGATATTCACTGGGTCTCTAGGTGGTGCTGTAGTTTTATGTATTCACTCATTTGAAAGAGGTTTTATATGAAGCACCTTACACTTGCAGCAGAATTAAGTTATGGCATTCATCTGAGCAGCTTTAGGGTAAAGAGCCTTGCTTGAGACTTTTTTTAACTGAAAGAACGTAGACAGACATCAAGCCAGTTGTCATATGAATAGGAGATTTTGAGTTTGTATTTCTTATGCCTCAAGTCATCCTATCATTTACATTTAGATTATGGGGATCTACATATATCAACAAAGCCATATGTGCTATTTTATGGTATAGGCAAGCTCTGTGAGCAGTCTTCAGTGATTTATGTTTATATACTTAAACATCTTCATAATCCTCTAAAAGGAATATAATTTGTGGAACACCTGTACACCTACTCATTCTTGCAAATATCCAATCAGCCAATCATGTGGCAGTGTCATGTAAACAGGGTGGAGACGTATGCAATCGCAGTTAAAGGTTTTATTAAGGGGCAGGCAGACAAATCCAAAAACGATAAGGCAACAACATAGTCAAAATCAGTGACAGGAAATTCATAACTGGCAGCAACACAATGTATCAAATCCTGCAGCTACAGGTCAAGAGCTTCAGTTAATGTTCATAACATAATAAATGGGGGAAAAATTACTTTGGCCATGACATGGTGGTGGTGCCTGATAGAATGGTTTAAGTCTTTTAGAAACTGCTGATCTTTCACCTGGAGTTTTCCACACACAACAATCTCAGGAGAAAAGTGTGAAAAACAAAAAAACATCCAGTGAGTGGCAGTTCTGCAGACAGATACCGTATGCCATGTTAATGAGAGATGTCAGAGGAGAATGACCTGACTACTTTGAGCTGACAGGAAGGCTACAGTAACTAAAATAATTAATTATTAATAAATGAAACAGCAGTTTTAATGGGTGTGGTTGTAGTGTTCACCAGTGTACGGACGTCATATCCTGTCTCTCTATACACAATAGACTAGTTGTAATAACTCAGTATGATTCAACTTTTATAACTCATATAACTCAAATAACTCATCATATGTGTGAGCTGCCTCTCAGGTAATTTTAGAGTTGATATGACTACACTGAATATGTTTTCAAATATATTATATATTATGAAATATATACATTAAAATTACTTTTGTTTTATGTAGGTCCTTTATTTTGCAAAGATATTCATCAAAACCCTACTAATGTGCTGTGTTTGCCTGACAAGAGTGTAACTCTAACCTGCGAACACAACATCACTCTCTATGACACTATAATGTGGTATCAGAACACATGGAGACACCAGCCTGAAACTCGTCTGATATGTCTATATATAGTCATAAAAAAGAATTTGAGAAAATTATGAAGGAATTTTTATAATGACTGGATATGGACAGTCTTCAGTTTCTCTACAAATTCCTAAAGTAAGACTAATGCCCACAGCACTCTTTACTTCTGTGCAGCTTTTATGTCACACACATTTTCTCCTTTAAAAAAAAAAAAAGACTGTCTTTAATCAACTGTTCAGTCTTATTCACCTGTTTAACCACATCACAAGTCACAGCAAATACACTGCTGATTATATTAAACCACATGTTAAACCACTCTGTCAGTACAGCAGCAATATGTGATGTCATTTCATTCATTATACAGAGAGTAGAGATCAGCTCACTTTAATTTATGCTTAATGATTTACGTTAAATGAACTCATCCCCAAATGAATTCAGATCAGGACACTGTGTCCACTCATCTCTTTTCAGCAGCAGGAGTCCACCTGTGGTTGTGGACAGTGTGTGGCTCTGCATCTGGTCACTAGATGGTGCTGTAATTTAGTTCATTTATGATCTGAATGCGGATGAGAGAAGTTCTAAGGTTCTTTGTGCTACGACTTGCTATACGAGTGGGGTTATTTTAGTGATAGAGTTGCAGTTGCACTATAGGCATGAACATATTTATCTACATCTCAATCATTTAATAATGTTCTAAATATTATATACTCTGTAATACTTGCTCTACTTAGTGCTCAGCAGTATCAGATTTCAAATAATGGGTTTGTTCATAGTCTGCATCTCGTCACATAGTGTAATGATGTCATATCCTGTCTCTTCAGTTGTCATATGTCAAATGTTACTTATTTAGATCACTTTTTTGATAATTTCTTTCTTACACCAGTTTAAATGAATCAAGATGATTACATTTCCATTTAAACTCATCATCTGTGTGAGCTGCCTTACAGGTAATAGAAGTGTGGCTACAACATAATGAATATTTATCACATTGTGTTCTGCATATATGGATCATACTAAGGGTGCATTTTCCTAGATACATTAAAAATGCTTAATTAATCACTTTTCTTACCATCTAGGTTCTTTACTTTGCAAAGACGTTCATCAGACCCCTGCGGATGTGTTGTGTTTGCCTGAAGAAAATGTAACTCTTACCTGCAAACACAGCATCCAGAGCTATGACACAATATTGTGGTATCAGAGAACACATAAAGACACCAACCTGAAACTCATCGCGTATGTTTATTATGGCAATCCAAAATATGAGGAAAATGAAGGTAATTTTACAGTGAGCGGAGATGGGAGATCAACAGCTTCTCTACAGATTTCCAAAGCAAGACACGTGCCACACAGCGCTGTGTACTTCTGTGCAGCTTATTACACACAGTGTCACACACGCCCTCTCCTAAAAACAAAAACCTGTCTTTAATCAACTCTACAGCATCATACACCTGTTTAACCACATCACACATCCAATATTAAAACATTCTGTCAGTAGCGTGACAATATGTGATGTCATTTCCTTTGTTATATAGAGAGGGAGATCCGCTCAGTTTAATTTATCCTCCTCCCAATGTCCTAACTCCTAACAGCAAAAATCAAACATGATCACAGCTCTCCTTATTCTGCCACTCTGTCTTTATTCTGGTGAGGCTTCACAACTACAAACACACCGTTTAACACTTAAATTGTTTCAGCACTTGAATTAATTTGATCTATTTCTCTCTCACAGGTCAAGTGGATGGAAGTGGTGTTTTCCAGATGCCTGATATAATCTGGGGTTCTCCAGGAAGCTCTGCAGAAATGAACTGCAGTCACAATAAAGATATCAGCTACAGACAGATGTATTGGTATAAGCAGCTTCCAGGGGAAGGAATTACACTCCTCATATTCACATCGGTTGGTGTTGAACCAGATTATGGGGAATTCAGCAAAGACAAATATGAGGCAGTTAAGACTGTAGTTGACAGTGGGGCTTTAACAGTGAAGAACTTGGATCCAGGAGACGATGCTCTGTATTTCTGTGCTGTGAGTCAACACTGTGGTTCAAACTCAATACAGCACTGAACAAATAATGAAACAATTAAAGGCACTGTGTGGATATTCAGTGGGTCTCTAGGTGGTGCTGTAGTTTTATGTATTCACTCATTTGAAAGAGGTTTTATATGAAGCACCTTACACTTGCAGCAGAATTAAGTTATGGCATTCATCTGAGCAGCTTTAGGGTAAAGAGCCTTGCTTGAGACTTTTTTTTTTTTAACTCAAAGAACGTACACAGACATCAAGCCATGTTGTCATATGAATAGGAGACTATGAGTTTGTATTTCTTGTGCCTCAAGTCATCCTATCATTTACATTTAGATTATGGGGATCTACATATATCGACAAAGCCATATGTGCTATTTTATGGTATAGGCAAGCTCTGTGAGCAGTCTTCAGTGATTTATATTCTATATAGACTCAAACATAATCCTCCAAGAGGAATATAATTTGTGAAACACATGTACACCTACACATTCTTGCAAATATCCAATCAGCCAATCATATGGCAGCAGCACAATGCATCCAATCCTGCAGATACAGGAGAAGAGCATCAGTTAATGTTCAATTCAAACATAATACTTGGGGGGGGCGGGGGGGGATTACTTTGACATGACATGGTGGTGGTGCCAGATGGACTGTTTAAGTTGGTGGTTCTGTGGACAGAAATGCCTTGTTAAGGAGAGAGGTCAAAGGAGAATGTCCTGACTGGTTTGGGCTGACAGGAAGGCTACACTAACTAAAATAATTAATCATTAATGTATGAAGCAGCAGTTTTAATGGGTGTGGTTGTAGTGTTCACCAGTGTACTGATCATATCCTGTCTCTCCATACACAATAGGTGACATGTCACATACAGATCATTTATTACTTAGACTAGTTTTTTAACTCAATATGATTCAAAGAAAAGTGCAAGAAACAAAAGAGAACACATGGAGACACCAGCCTGAAACTCATTGGATATGTGAGATATAACCATACAAAAAAAATGAGGAAACTTTACCCTGACTGGAACTGGAGAGTCTTCAGTTTCTCTAGAAATTCCTAAAGCAAGACAAGTCCCACACAGCGCTCTATACTTCTGTGCAGCTTATTACACACAGTGTCTCACAAGTCCTCTCCTTAAAAATAAACTTTAATTAACTGTACAGCCTCATAAACCTGTTTAACCACATCACACGTCACTGCTGATTCTATTAAGCCACATATTAAACCACTCTGTCAGTACAGCAGCAATATGCGCTATTAGTGCTCAGCAGTATCAGATTTCAAATAATGGGTGTGTTCATAGTCTGCATCTCGTCACATAGTGTAATGATGTCATATCCTGTCTCTTCAGTTGTCGTGTGTCAAATGTGACCGGTTTGGATCCCTTTTTAGATAATTTCTTTCTCACACCGGTTTACATGAATCAATATGATTACATTTCCGTTTAAACTCATCATCTGTGTGAGCTGCCTTACAGGTAATAGAAGTGTTGCTACAACATCATGAATATATTACATTGTTCTGCATATACAGTATGGATCATACTGAGGGTGTATTTTGCTAGATACATCAAAAATGCTTAATTGATCACTTTTCTTACCATCTAGGTTCTTTAATTTGCAAAGACGTTCATCAGACCCCTGCTGATGTGTTGTGTTTGCCTGAAGAAAATGTAACTCTTACCTGCAAACACAGCATCCAGAACTATGAAACAATATTGTGGTATCAGAGAACACATAAAGACACCAACCTGAAACTCATCGCATATGTTTATTATGGCAATCCAAAATATGAGGAAAATGAAGGTAATTTTACAGTGAGTGGAAATGGAGAGTCATCAGCTTCTCTACATATTTCCAAAGCAAGACAAGTGCTGCACAGCGCTCTGTATTTCTGTGCAGCTTATTACACACAGTGTCACACACGTCCTCTCCTAAAAACAAAAACCTTCTTTAATCAATTGTACAGTCGCATACACCTGTTTAACCACATCACATGTCACAGCAACCACACTGCTGGGATGGCGAGAACGTTATGTCTCTTCAACTTCTTCAAGCAAATCAGAGTTAGTACAGTCCCCACATACAGTAACCTAGGATATTATAAGTAGCTGCATCAGTTGGCATGACTCTGCAATGATTTCCAGCTCATTGCAGTACCAGGAATACTTTTGTCCTTTTCATATTTAATAAATTACTTTAAAACATAATCAGCAACGTGGCAGCATGATGAAGCAGATAATCGCATTGACGCCTTACAGCTCCAGGGTACCCTGTTGAAGTTTGTGTGCTATGGACTGCCATCAACATCCAGAGTAAAGCGCTTACTGAATATGAATGAATGAATAATCAAACAGGTAATTTTTTTTTCAAAAGGGAAGAAATGTACAGTGAATTTCATGCACAATTAAGTCTGACGAAAAGTATAACTGAGTAAAAATATTCCAGATAAATCATACTGAAATGCACTGTGCACAGTTTTATATTGCTAACATGTTCAGCTAAATCAAAAAGCAGGAAATAAAGTGAGATATAAATGACTGCTTTGTAAAAGGGATAACTGTGATGAACCCATTTCAGTATTAACCATATGTCATTTACAATATGGCTGAAAGACATTGATTATAGTGATAATATAAAATAAGACTTTTTACATTAGCTATGATTCCTCTGCCTGAATGTAGGTTTTGCACTTTTATTTTAGAAAGCAGGCAGGCTGACAGCATTTAGACTCATATAGGGTGGCTGTGGCTCAGGTGGTAGAGCAGGTTGTCCGCTAATTGTAAGGTTGGCAGTTCGATTCCTGGTCCACATGACTCCATGTTCCAAAGTGTCCTTGGGCAAGACACTGAACCCCAAGTGCCTTGCATGGTAGCTCTGCTGCCATTGATGTGTGAGTGTGTGCGTGAATGGGTAAATGAGACACAGTGTAAAGTGCTTTGTGAACTGTGAAGGTTAAAAGTTGCTATATAAGTTTGCCATTTATATAAGGTTTCACTTCAACTTAAGCATAAATCCACTGAAAAATGCAAAGTGAGTCTGGTATGTCTTGCCCCTGTGCTCCACCCTTCATCATGGACCCTGTAAAGAACTTTATGATCACATGATTACAGTGTCACCTTTTCAGACGGCCCCAAAAGTATTTAGTGTTTGTTCCTGTAGCATTTCCAGGCCTGAAGTTCACACATGAAGACGGAATTTTTAACATGATTGATTTTAAACACCTTATTCTCTCTCTGGTGCTGACTGGTACGTTGTGTGTCATTTTTAGATCTCGTTGATCATGATCATGGTTTTATTTTATTTATGAAATAATGTTAATATGCAGCATGTTTGACTCCCTTTAACAGGCTTGTCTATGGCTATACATGTTAATCAATCTCCATCACACATGACGAAGATGACCAAGGATTCTGCTGAAATAAACTGCTCACATGATAATCCAGTTTATGATCGCATCCTCTGGTACAAACATTCTGACCAGGGGTTTAAACTGATGGGAAATCTTTATGCCACATATCCCAGTATTGAGCCTATTTATGAAGGCAAAATTAAAGTTGACGGAGATGCAGTCAAAGAATGTTCATTAACCCTATGGAATCTTTCCTCTGTGCACACTGGGTTGTATTTTTGCGCTGTCAGAAGAGCACACTGGTGCACACATCGCTATTGTCTAACAAATACCTCATCTCACCTGCTGATAGCAATCCAACTATGAAACCACAGCCACATGCTACAGAAAAGTCGTCAGCAACAAGCATATGATGTCATTTCCTGTCCCTTTATATTATGGATCCATTACTGAGAAGAATAATATGCTCTCTCTCACTCCAGATGTAGAACCATGATCAGAACCATCATTGTCACCATCATTGCCTTTGTGATTTTTGTGACAGGTATGAATTTTTTATAAAGGGCACTATAAATAAAAAAAAAATAAAAAAATTAAAAATAAAAAAGTACATATTATAACGTGGCATGACAAATTCCTTCTTTAAAAACAACACATTTTATGTTTTAGTCCAAAAGTGATCATTTTGAAACATGGTTAACTTGTGTGAAGAAATTTTAAAAACCTTTATATTTTGTTGGCTTAACAGGAATGTCATTAAGCTTCACTGTCCATCAAAAGCCTCCTGATTTGCTGATGAATGAACATGACATTGTGAGGCTTGAGTGTTCTCAGCGTGACCCAAGCTACAGTGTCATCCTCTGGTACAAGCAGTTTGGGGACCAAGATCTACAACTACTTGGATATCTCTACAGAAACAATAAATACATAGAATCTGGTTTGAATAGAGAAATTAAACTGGATGGGGATGGAGCAAGTGATGCCTTTCTGATCATGGAAAATGTGTTAACAAATGACAGTGCTGTGTATTACTGTGCAGCTCGAACACACACAGTGTACAAGATCCCTGGTTAGTGCTACAAAAAACTCACACTGAATCACTATCATATGCACGCAGTATGGCATGGAGAGTTATGGTATAAATATATGTGTTGGTTTGAGATAACCTGTTGGATGTCAATGTGGCTGAATAAATTCTATCCAAAAACAAACAAACAAAGGCGGTCTAGGCTATTTATATATAAATATATATATATATATTTATTGGTTTATTGGTTTATATATATATATATATATATATATATATATATATATATATATATATATATATATATATATATATATATATATATATATATATATATATATATATATATATATATATTGTTAGCTAAGTGTGATCTCACACAATGAATGTCACACTTTGGTCAAGTTGTTGGATAGCTACATGCCATAGTGAAATGGACATAAGCCTAAACAGTTCAGTTTGTGGTCAGATATTGGCTGTTAAAATATCCATGATCCTCCTGCACTACAGTTGAACTGAAATCTTTAAATACAATTTTCTCCCTTTTCACTTTTGAAGAACCTTAAAATGCTAGAAATTTAGTTGTGGTGGGATACATGCAAAAGAGAAATATTTTCAGATCTATATACTGTACTGATCTACATACTGTTAAGGTATATTATGTGCTCAGTGACATCCAAAACATGGGGTATAAGAAGAAGAGGTCCATAAGGGGGCAGTAGTAATGCATATAACATAAAGCAGCTTCATAAAGTCTTCATCCAGATTCCTCTACAGCACAGTATTCAGATCAACTTAATATTCTTAATATGCTACTAAGCACCATGATCTTTAGAGCTACAGCAGCATATTTTCTATTACATTGGTTTATAGGTGAGTTAAAATGTGATATCCCATGCTTCTTTGAAATCTAACATTTTTAAATTTGTGACTGGTTCTAATTGTTTTCCCCCCTAATATCCCTCTAGGGAGCTGCATGTGTTTATCTATTTCACAGTTCCCTGCTGTCCTATTCCTGCAATCTGGTGAATCATTAAAGATCACATGCAGCCATCATGACAAAAAATATGACAAAATATACTGGTATCAGCAGGTTAACCAGCAAAATCTCGAGCTTATCGGGTTTCTCAACTTCAAGAATCCCCTAATAGACAAGAAGGGGTTCAACATTTCAGGAGATGCAGAGAAGGAAGGTTATCTCATGGCACAGTCTGTGACAGCAGACTACAGCGCTCTGTATTTCTGTGCAGTGAGTGCCACAGTGCTATATATACATAAACCATGCACTGAAATCCCCTCCTGTGTCATGTGACACCTTACTGCGTCACATCATGATGTACTGAGAGCCAGAGGATATACATTCAAAAGGCAGGCGGAGTCACTGATATTGTATCATTTAAGATAACACGCAATAAGTTAAAAATATGAGTCCAGCCTGGAAAGACTAGAAAATACTTGACAAGATGGCTAAAATTATTACCTTAAGTATAATTTTCATGAGTCTTAAAGGTAAGCATGATTACCAAAATTACTCAATATAATTGCTTGCTTTTTAACTTCTTATAATGAATATACCCATCACTTTTCTTTATAGCAACAGTGATATCTTCTCTCAACATCCAGCAATCACCAAAACATCTATTAATGACACCTGAGCAGAGTGGAGCAAAGCTCAACTGTCGGCATGGTGATACCAACTATCCCTATATGTACTGGTATCAACAAAAGGCAGTTGGTGACTCAGTTGAGCTCATTGGAATGCTCCATTATGACAAATCTACTCTTGAGGAGAAGTTTAAAGCACGATTCAACATTACAGGACACTCTAAAGAGGATGCATTTCTGCTCATATCCAGTATAACTCCTAAGGACAGTGCAGTATATTTCTGTGCTGCTAGTAAACACAGCCACACAACTTCCCTCTCTGTTTAACAAAAAGCTTCACACCAAACACCTGCAAATAAGATCTGTTCTGTGATTAGGCAGCAATATATGAAGTGTACAGTAGAGGTGATAAAACTGGTAGCATGTTGAAGATGTGAAGACCATCTCAGTTGTATAATCTTCCCTTATGAGAATTCACATTTCAAACTTCATTCATATGAAAATCAATTACATCATCCTCACTCATAAGGTTAGTGATTCTCAGGAATATTATGTTTCTGTTGCCAATGCTACTGTGAAATAGAGTTTTATAATATGTAGTGAAGTGACATGTGAAGGCCAATGTATGGTAACCCATACTCACAATGTGTCATCTGCATTTAACCCATCCAAGTTATGGTGCATACATTAGGAGTTGTGAGTAGTGAACACACACACTTCAAACCATGAACACACCTGGAGCAGTGGGCAGCCATTTTTTGCCGTAGCGCCCGGGGAGTGATTGGGGGGGGCGGGGGGGCGGGGGTGGGGGGGGGGGGTTCACTTAGGTGCCTTGCTCAGGGGCACCTCAGTCATTTCCTGCCAGTATTGAACCCACAACCAAACCCACAACCTTTAGGTTACCAGTCTGGCTCTCTAACCATTAGGCCATGACTGCCCCCATGGTGTTTACAGTATACTTTGTTTTACTGTATTGTTTATCATATAGTTTATAGGTTATTGTATAGTCTGGAATGTGTAGCAGCATGATTCTTAGGGATTTACAAGGGTGTGCCAAATGAAAACTTTTATTTTATTTTTCATTGTTTATTGCAAATAGGTGTCAGAAAAGTATATAATCTTTCTATATAATATACATTTCATTCAACACAAGTGTTCGAGCACCTAATAAATGTCAAGTATTCATCTAGGAAAAATCTGATTCAATTCTAATTCATGTTGCATTTTAAGGTTTTCATTTGACTCACACACATCTATTTTATTTCTAATAATAAAGTCTACTGGACGTGAATTGACTTTACTAATTAACTAATTACACTGGCTAACACTTAACCAACATTCGAGTTATTCCAATAGAGGGCAGTAAAGAGAATTAAAACTGTATAAACAGTGTTGCCTTCCAGTCTTGTGCACACTATTTACAGAGTGGAAGCCTGGAGAACACTTGACAAGATGGCTAAAATTATTGTCTCAAGTATAATTCTTATCAGTTTTAAAGGTAAGCATGATTACCAAAATTACTCAATATAATAGCTTTGTTCTAACTTCTAAAAAAATATACACATCATGTTTCTATATAGCCACAGCGATCTCTTCCCTTAACATCCAGCAAACACCACAACGTCTACTGATGACACCTGAGCAGGGTGAAGCAAAGCTCAAATGCTGGCATGGTGATACCAACTATTATTACATGTACTGGTATCAACAAAAGCCAGTCAGTGACTCCATTGAGCTCATTGGAATGCTTCAGTATGAAAGATCTACTCCTGAGGAGAAGTTTAAAGCACGATTCAACATTTCAGGACACGCCACAGGGGATGCATTTCTGCTCATATCCAGTATAACTCCTGAGGACAGTGCAGTATATTTCTGTGCTGCTAGTAAGCACAGCCACACACCTTCCCTCTCTGTTTAACAAAAAGCTTCACACCAAACACCTGCAAATAAGATCTATTCTCTGATTAGTACAGTCTGTAATAGGACACAATATAGGAATTGTACAGTAGAGGCCACTGATAAACACTGGTAGCATGCTGAAGATATGAAGATCACCTCAGCTGCAGCACCCACATGATCTTCACATGAAATTCACATTATATTTTCTTTTTCTTTTTTTTTTAAACATTTTTTTTATGGTTGGAACTATTAATAGAGATAATATGCCATTAATACCACTGAGATTTTATACTGTTTATTGTCTACTGTATAGTTTGCATATATATATATATATATATATATATATATATATATATATATATATGTGTGTGTGTGTGTGTGTGTGTGTGTGTGTGTGTGTGTGTGTGTGTGTGTGTGTGTGTGTGTGTTGTACAATAGGTTATTTCTAGTCTATGTCCTATTTTTGTTGTATTTATTGAGTTTGGGCTGTCTGTCACTGCGTTACTACACCTCTTGTTGGTCACTCTTTCATATTAAGTGTAACAGCATGATTCTGGGGGAACTATATTTTCTTTCTCAACAATAAAGCCTACTAGACTTGATTTGATTTGACTAGTTCCCTTAGCTAACATTTAAGGAACATTCTAGTCATTCCAATAGAGGGCCGTAAAGAGAAATGGAACTGTATAGTGTTGAATGGCAGGCTTATGTACACTATTTACCTAAGGGTTAGGGTTAGGGTTAGTGAGGCAATTTTCAAAGAGAAATTATATCATTCTTAAACGTGGAACCACCAGAGACTGTCAATTAATCCACCAAGGTTTTTGAAAAAGTCCCAGCCAAGAAGGGCATCTTGTCTAGAGTCTCTTACAACATACATACTGAATATGTGTGAAAGAAGGCACAATGTGACAGTTAATGAAGCTAAAATGTCAAACTGTTGGCCTCTAAGTGGTGTGCCACATGAAAACTTTTCAGCAAGGGACAATGTTTTAGTGTAGGGATATGTTGGCATAATGTCTCACTGATGAATGACAAACCAGCATCAGTGTCCAGGAAAACACTGACTTCTTGGTCCTTGATGAGTCCCTTTATGTACAGTGTCCAGGCTGTGGTGTCCACTGAAGAGACTGTGGTGTTGTTTTGGGCCTCTGCCAGTTTAGCTGAAGAGTGTCTCAAGCTACCATCCATTTCCCAAGCGCTGATGCTCGATTAGTGTACATGCCATGAGTGGGGTAACTGTGGACATGGAGAGCAATGTCTGTAATACTGCCCACCTCTCTGCCAGGCTTGGTCCTCACCTGGGCTGACGTCATCCTTTGAATGGCGTCTGTAAATGGGTTGAGAAGACACTTAGTCATCATATATCATAGTATATCTCCACTGAGGGCTAAAGTGATGATCTGGTCTGTAGTGTCATGAGGGTCTCTCATGGTTTTGCCACTTATGATGATTTGGGCTGGGGCTCCAGTGTGGTCCGCAATGGCTGTCACTGGAGCGTGCAGGAGATCTTCCTCTGAAGTAAGGCTTATCTGCTGTGGTGAAATATTGATAGCAGGGGCATGCAATGTAGTGGACGTCTCTGGCTCTCTCCAGGGATGGTGACCTCGGATGATAGGTGAAATGACGTTCAGGAGATGGGGCAGCATAGCTACAATGGACTGAAGTTTGTCCACTTTTAGATGGAGTTCATTCATCTTCTTCTCCACACTCCAACTCTCCTCCAAGTAATTACACAATATTCTCTCTATGAGGAAACAACACAAAAATAAAAGTCCTTAATGAAACAATTTCAGACTTGCATGTATATGTAAGTAAACCAATGAATAGACTCTATTTACATGCAAAAAAAAAAATTGAAGGATTAAATTTCGTTATGTGCACATAACGACATCCAAACAGTGGGGTATCAGGGGAAGAGGTCCATAAGGAGGCAGCAATGATAGATATAACATAAAGCAGCAATCCCCTCCTGTGTCATGTGACACCTTAATGCATCACATCATGATGCATTTGCACCTGTACTGAGAGCCAGAGGATATACAATCAAATGTCAGGCAGAGTCATTGATATTTCATCATTTAAGATAACATGCAATAAGTTAAAAAAATATATATGAGTACAGCCTGGAAAGACTAGAGAATACTTGGCACGATGGCTAAAATTATTATCTTAAGTATAATTCTCATGAGTCACAAAGGTAAGCATGATTACCAAAATTACTCAATATAATTGTTCTAACTTCTTCTAATGAATATACCCATCACTTTTCTATATAGCTACAGTTATCTCTTCCCTCAACATCCAGCAATCACCACCACATCTACTATTGACACCTGAGCAGAATGAAGCGAAGCTCAACTGCCGGCATGGTGATACCAGCTATCTCTACATGTACTGGTATCAACAAAAGGCAGTTGGTGGCTCAGTTGAGCTCATTGGAATGCTCCAGTATGAAAGATCCACTCCTGAGGAGAAGTTTAAAGCACGATTCAACATTTCAGGACACTCTAAAGGGGATGCGTTTTTGCTCATATCCAGTATAACTCCTGAGGACAGTGCAGTGTATTTCTGTGCTGCTAGTAAGCACAGCCACACACCTCCCCTCTCTGTTTAACAAAAAGCTTCACACCAAACATCTGCAAATAAGATCTGTTCTCTGATTAGTACAATCTATAATAGGATGCAATATAGGAAGTGTACAGTAGAGATCACTGATGTGAAGATCATTTCAGGTGTAACACCCACATGATCTACACTTGTCATAACTCACATTTCAAACTTAGTTCATATGAAAATCAATTAAATCATCTTCACTCTCAAGTTAGATTACTGCTGCTCAGGAATATGTTTGTGCTGCCAATGCTACTGTGTATTAGAGGATTATAGTGTTTAGTGTTGTCAGGTCAACTCTCACATCCACTGAGAACTCTGTTTCCTAGAACACACCGTGGCCTTTAAACATGACTGCCTTTAAACACGCTTCCCAAAATGTATTTGCCCTCTTAGTTACTAATTCTTTAAATCTATGAAACTGCATTCATAATGGGGTTCAGCTGGACTAGATGCAACCCGGCCTGATTACTGAAAACCTTGTTCAATCAAATCAACACTTAAATAGAAGTTTTTCAACAGCATGAAGTTGGTTAAAAGGTCTTACCCAGTAACACACTATGCCAAAGTTGAAAGAAATTCCAGAAATGATGAGGAAGAAGGTGATTGAAATACATCAGTCTGGGAAGGGTTACAAAGCTAATTCAAAGGCTCTGGGACTCCAAAGAACCACAATGAGAGCCATTATCTCCAAATGGAAAAACTCAGCACAGTAGTGAACCTTCCCAGAAGTGGCTGACCTTCCATAATTCTTCCAATAGCACAGCAACTACTCATCCAGCCAGGCACAAAAGAACCAAGGACAACATCAAATGATCTACAGGCCTCTCTTGCATCAATAAAGTTTACTGTTTATGAGTCCATGGAAGAGTGGTGAGGTGAAAACCACTGCTAACCCAGAAGAACATTAAGGCTCATCTGAATTTTGCCAAAACACACCTTGATGATCCTCAAACCTTTTGGGAGAATGTTCTGTGGACTGATGAGTTGAAAGTGGAACTGTTTGGAAGACAGGGGTCCCGTTACATCTGGCATAAACCAAACATCGAATTCCACAAAAAGAACATCATACCTACAGTCAAGCACGGTGGTGGAAATGTGATGGTGTGGGGATGTTTTGCTGCTTCAGGGCCTGGGCAACTTGCAATAATTGAAGGAAACATGAATTCTGCTTTCTACTAGAAAATCCTAAAGGAGAATGTCTGGTCTTCAGTCCGTAAATTGAAACTGAAGTGCAACTGGATTATGCAGCAAGACAATGATCCAAAGCATAGGAGTAAGTCCTAGTCCTAGAAGTAAGTGAAAGTCTGATCTCCAGTGAGCAGAAGCAATTGGTCACAGTTATTGCTGCTAAAGGTGGCACAACCAGATTTTAAGTTTAAGGGGGCAATTAGTTTTTCACATTGGTGATAGGTGTTGGATAACTTTTTTTTTGCTTCAATAAAAAAAAATTGTGTGTTTACTCAGGTTGCCTTTGTTTTATGTAGTATTTCGTTTGAAGATCTAAAACTATTTAGTATGAGATATACACAAAAACAGAAAAAATCAGATACTTTTTCACACTCTACCTGGTTTTTGGATTTTGGATTTGCCCTTTTTGAGTGGTTTGCACATCACCTGATCTTTGCCTGATTTTGATTTAAACTTTGCCTTAGTATGTGGATTTGTCTGGCTGTGTTTAAAAAAAAACTCTTACTGCATTTGCACCCACTTCTCCCTACTGTATCTGACAAGTGTTTATCATATAGTTTGTTTACTGTATTGTTTATCACATAGTTTATAGGTTATTATATAGTCTGTGGCCTGTATTTATTGTATTCATTTATTGCACTGTCTGTCACTCTGGTGTGTAGCATCATGTGTGCCAAATGAATTTTTTTATTTTATTTTGCATCGTTTATTGCAAATAGGTGTCACAAATGTGTAGAATTTTTGTACAATCTCCATTTCATTCAACACAGGTGTTCCAGCACCTAATGAGTGTCAAGTATTCCTCTAGAAAAAAAAATCTGATTCAACTGTAATTCATGTTGTGTTTTCATTTGACTCACTTTAGCCTATTTTATTCCTAACAATATAGCCTAGTGGACAGGAATTAACTTTACTACTTTACTAATTAGATTAGCTAAACTTCTAGTTATTCCAATAGAGGGCAGTAAAGAGAAATGAATCTGTATAAACAGTGATTACTGTCAGTCTTATGCACACTATTTACAGAGTGGAAGCCTGGAGAACACTTGACAAGATGGCTAATCCTCGCCACAATACACATGCAATAAAAGAGAAGGATTAAGTTTCATCATGTGCTCAGTGACATCCAAATATTGGGGTATCAGGAGAAGAGGTCCATAAGGAGGCAGCAGTGATACATATAACATAAAGCAGCAGATGACTCCATCCAGATTCCTCCACAGCACAGTGTTCAGAGCAACTTAATAGTCTCATTATGCCACATGCCACTACGCATCATGATGTTTAGATACAGCAACATATTTTCTATTACACTGGTTTATAGGTGAGTGAAATGCACTATCCCATACTTCTTTGAAATCTTTTTTAATTAATGACTGTTTCTAATCGTTTTTCCATTTTTCCCCACTAATATCCCTCTAGGGAGCTGCTGATACAATAACAAAACAGGTTAATTTGTATTTTCATACACTTGTAATATAATAAAAGTTCTACATATACTGCACCTCTATATCCCTTTTTTTCTTTGAAACCATTTTTGATAGGAGGTGCTGATGACATGAAATAAAAATAGTAAATGGCAGTGGCAAGATAGTGGTATGTTTTGTTACATTTATGTTGCCATTGGATTGTGAAGGTTAAAATATAAATTTAACAGCTCAGTGTTGAGTTTACAGTTGCAATTTCAAATCTTTTTTCAATTTAATTACTTTCTGGACTCGTCCGGACTCGACTCGGACTCAGCCATTAAAGACTCGTACTTCAGTCCAACTCGGCCCCTTTTGCGCTCGGACTCGATTGGTTAAGGACTTGGTCTCGACAAAGAACTCGACAAAGGTGGACTCGGACCCAACACTACAAGAAGGGGTTCAACATTTCAGGAGACTCAGAGAAGGAAGGTTATCTCACAGCACAGTCTGTGACAGCAGACTACAGCGCTCTGTATTTCTGTGCAGTGAGTACCACAGTGCTATATATGCACTAAACCGTGCACTGAAATCCCCTCCTGTGTCACGTGACACCTTACTGCATCGCATCATGATGCATTTCCACCTGTACTGAGAGCCAGAGGATATACAATTAAAAGGCAGGCGGAGTCACTGATATTTTATCATTTAAGATAACATGCAATAAGTTAAAAATATGAGTACAGCCTGGAGAGACTAGAGAATACTTGACAAGATGGCTAAAATTATCTCAAGTATAATTCTTATCAGTCTTAAAGGTAAGCATAATTACACCAAAATTACTCAATATAATAGCTAGATTTTAACTTCTTTTAATGAATATACACATCACTTTTCTTTATAGCAACAGTGATATCTTCTCTCAACATCCAGCAATCACCAAAACATCTACACCTGAGCAGAATGAAGCAAAGCTCAGCTGCCGGCATGGTGATGCCAGCTATCCCTACATGTACTGGTATCAACAAAAGGCAGTCGGTGACTCAGTTGAGCTCATTGGAATGCTCTATTATGAAAGATCTACTCCTGAGGAGAAGTTTAAATTACAGTTCAACATTTCAGGACACTCCACAGGGGATGCATTTCTGCTCATATCCAGTATAACTCCCGAGGACAGTGCAGTATATTTTTGTGCTGCTAGTAAGCACAGCCACACACTTTCCCTCTCTGTTTAACAAAAAGCCTCACACCAAACACCTGCAAATAAGATCTGTTCTGTGTTCTCTATTATTAATAGCTCCCTAGAAAATGGAGTTGTGCCAGTTGCGTTTAAACATGCTGTAGTCCAGCCATTGTTAAAAAGGCATCATCTCGGCCAACATGATCTGAATAATT
Source organism: Cranoglanis bouderius (assembly GCA_023630585.1). Classification (NCBI taxonomy): domain Eukaryota; kingdom Metazoa; phylum Chordata; class Actinopteri; order Siluriformes; family Cranoglanididae; genus Cranoglanis; species Cranoglanis bouderius. The sequence continues at coordinate 9,946,717 of CM042543.1, forward strand.
ACAGACCCAGCTCCAAACTATCTTTTATTTTAAAAGTCTTGGAAAAATTTGTTTATTCTCAGATCTCTTCTTATATGAGTAATTTTAACATTCCTGATACATTTCAGTCTGGTTTTAGAGAACTACATAGTACTGAATCTGCTTTGTTAACAGTTACCAATGGCATTTTACTCTCTCTTGACTCTGGTTTCTGCTGTATTTTAATCCTGCTGGATTTAAGTGCAGGCTTTGATACAGTAGATCATGACATACTGTTAAAGAGACTTAATCATGTGGCTGGGTTTCAGGGACCTGTGTTGAAGTGGTTTGCCTCTTACCTTAAGGGGAGAACTTTTTCTGTTAACGTAGGAAATTGTTTCTCATCTCATGCACAGATCTCTTATGGTGTTCCTCAGGGTTCCATTTTGGGACCTCTTATGTTTGCTCTATATATGCTTCCCCTTGGTCAAATAATTCAGAAACACAACTTATCATATCACTGTAACGCTGATGACACACAGCTTTATTTTCCTGTAAATTCGAATAACAGCTGTTCTCTGTCAAATCTGTTTGAATGTCTTTGACATTAAATGCTGGATGGACATGAATTTTTTTACAGCTAAATAGTCATAAAACTGAAATAATCATTTTTGGCCCACCAGTTTCAATTACTGCTATTTTCAATCAGTTAGGTCCTCTGTCTACCAGTCTGCACGATTTTGTCAAAAACCTTGGTGTCGTTCTAGATCCTACATTGTGTTTTGATAAGCAGATCAGTGCTGTTGTCAAAAGCAGCTTTTTTTCAGCTGAGATCTATTGCTAAAATCAAAAAATGCTCTCTAAGAAGGGCCTTGAAATGGTTATATAACATCAAGGTTAGACTACTGTAATTCTCTCTATTCTGGATTGCCTAAAACTGCTCTAGATCACGTGCAAATGGTACAAAATGTGGCAGCTAGATTACTGACTGGCACCAGAAAACGTGAGCATATTACTCCTGTCCTCGCCTCTTTACACTGGTTGCCAGTCAATTTTCGCATTGATTTTAAAATTCTGCTATTCGTTTTTAAAGCTTTACTTGGACTTGCTCCCCAGTACATGTGCGATCTTCTTACCCCGTATACTGCTGCAAGATCTCTTCAATCATCCAGTCAACTACTCCTTTCAGGCCCTCGTTCTTGTTTTAAAACCAAAGGTGACCGGGCTTTCTCGGCAACTGCTCCTAGGCTCTGGAATAGTCTCCCTTTTCATATTAGATCTTCCCCCTCTATTGCCTTGTTCAAATCTTCTCTGAAGACCCACGTTTATTCGTTATCCTTTAATTCGGTCTGAGGGTGTAGAATTTGTCCATCGGTATTTGATACTGTTAAATGTTTGTTTTAAATCTGTTTTATACTACTTGTACAGCACTTTGGTTTCAACTTCTGTTGTTTTTAAATGTGCTTTATAAATAAATAAACTAAACTAAACTAAACTAACTTACTCTACTGTTATATATATTATATCATTTAATGGTTATTGTATAGCCTATGGCCTGTATTTATTGTATTTACTAGGTTTGGACTGTCTGTCACTGTGTTACTATGCCTCTTGTTAGTCACTCTTTCATATTAAGTTTAACAGCATGATTCCTGGGTGAACTATATTTTGTTCTGAACAATATAGCCTACTGGACATGATTTGTCTTGACTAGTTCCCTTAGCTAACATTTAAGCAACATTCTAGTCATTCCAATAGAGGGCAGTAAACAGAAATGAAACTGCATAAACAGTGTTGATTGGCAGGCTTATGCACACTATTTACAGAGGTGGAAGATCACACTGAGCACTGGATCACCTTTTCAAAATTATGCATGCAATTATGCTCATAATTAGACACCTGATCCTTAAAACAATCTTACTGATGTTATTAACAGGTGAGATATTGTGCTAATTTCATTCTAGGATATACACCAATAAGCCATAACATTAAAACCACCTGCTTAATATTGTGTAGGTCCCCCATGTGCCACTAAAACATCTCTGACCTGCCAAGGCATGAACTCCACAAGACCTCTGAAGGTGTGCTGTGGTATCTGGCAGAAAAGACGTTAGCAGCAGATCCTTTAAGTCCTGTAATTTGCGAGGTGCTGCCTACATGGATCAGACTTGTTTGTCCAGCACATCCAGCACAACAGATGCTTGATCGGATTGAGATCTGGGGAATTTGGAGGCCAAGTCAACACCGTGAACTCTTTGTCATGTCTGCTGAAAGAGTCCACTGCCATTACAGAATACAGTTGCCATGAAGGGGTGTACTTGGTGCAACAATGTTTAGATAGGTGGTACGTGTCAATGTAACATGCACATGAATGCCATGACCCAAGGTTTCCCAGCAGAACATTGTCCAGAGCATCACACTGACTCCACTGGCTTGCCTTCTTCTCACAGTGCATCTTGGTGCCATCCTCAGGTAAGCAACGCATGTGCACCTGGTCATCCACATGATGTAAAAGAAAATGTGATTCATCAGATCAGGCCACCTTCTTCCATTGCTCAGTGGTCCCGTTCTGATGCTCATGTGCCCATTGTAGGCACTTTCGATGGTGGACAGGAGTCAGCATGGGCACTCCGACTGGTCTGTGGCTACACAGCCCCATATGCAGGAAGCTGCAATGCATTGTGTGTTCTGACACCTTTCTACCATAGCCAGCATTAACTTTTTCAGCAATTTGTGCTACAGTAGCTCTTCTGTGTGATTGAACCAGACAGGCTAGCTTTTGCTCCCCATGCACATCAATGAGTCTTGGGCGCACATGACCCAGCTGTTCTTCCTTGGACTACTTTTGATAGGTACTAATCAATGAATACAGTAAATATACTGTACATGTAAGGTAGCTGATGAATAGTACTATATTTACATGCAATAAAAGAGACGGATTAAATTTCATTATGTGCTCAGTGACATCCAAATATTGGGGTATCAGGAGAAGAGGTCCATAAGGAGGCAGCAGTGATACATATAACATAAAGCAGCAGATGACTTCATCCAGATTCCTCCACAGCACAGTGTTCAGATCAACTTAGTAGTGTCAATATGCCACTACACATCATGATGTTTAGAGATACAGCAACAAATTTTCTATTACATTGGTTTATAGGTGAGTGAAATGTACTATCCCATACTTCTTTGAAATCTTTTTTAATTAATGACTGTTTCTAATTGTTTTTTCTCCCTAAAATACCTTTAGGGAGCTGCATGTGTTTATCTATTTCACAGTTTCCTGCTGTCCTATTCCTGCAACCTGGTGAATCATTAAAGATCACATGCAGCCACCATGATCAAAAATATGACAAAATATACTGGTATCAGCAGGTTAACCAGCAAAATCTCGAGCTTATCGGGTTTCTCAACTTCAAGAATCCCCTAATAGACAAGAAGGGGTTCAACATTTCAGGAGATGCAGAGAAGGAAGGTTATCTCACAGCACAGTCTGTGACAGCAGACTACAGCGCTCTGTATTTCTGTGCAGTGAGTGCCACAGTGCTATATATACACTAAACTGTGCACTGAAATCCCCTCCTGTCACGTGACATCTTCCTGCGTCACATCATGATGCATTTGCACCTGTACTGAGAGCCAAAGGATATACAATCAAAAGGCAGGTGGAGTCACTGATATTTTATCATTTAAGATAACATGCAATAAGTTAAAAAATATGAGTACAGCCTGGAAAGACTAGTGAACACTTGAAAAGATGGCTAAAATTATTGTCTTAAGTATAATTCTTATCAGTCTTAAAGGTAAGCATGATTACCAAAATTACTCAATATAATAGCTAGATTTTAACTTCTTCTAATGAATATACACATCACTTTTCTTTATAGCAACAGTGATATCTTCTCTCAACATCCAACAATCACCAAAACATCTACTAATAACACCTGAGCAGAGTGGAGCAAAGCTCAGCTGCCGGCATGGTGATGCCAGCTATAATTACATGTACTGGTATCAACAAAAGGCAGTCGGTGACTCCATTGAGCTCACTGGAACGCTAGTGCATGCAAGATCTACTCCTGAGGAGAAGTTTAAAGCACGATTCAACATTTCAGGACAGTCCACAGGGGATGCATTTCTGCTCATATCCAGTATAACTCCTGAGGACAGTGCAGTATATTTCTGTGCTGCTAGTAAGCACAGTCACACACCTCCCCTCTCTGTTTAACAAAAAGCTTCACACCAAACACCTGCAAATAAGATCTGTTCTCTGATTGCTACAATCTATAATAGGATGCAATGTAGGAAGTGTACAGTAGAGGTCACTGATAAAACTGGTAGCATGTTGAAGATGTGAAGATCATTTCAGTTATAACAGCCACATGATCTTCACTTGTGAAAATGCACATGAAATTCAATTAAATCATTCTCACTCACACATCACTTTAAATTTACTAGTGTGCTTAGGGCTTAATCGAGTTAATATGCCATTAATACTACTGTTTAGTGCTTACTGAATAGTTTGCTTACTCTGTATCATTTAATGTTATTGTATAGCCTATGGCATGTATTTATTGTATTTACTGACTTTGGACTGTCTGGTATTGTGGTACTACATCTCTTGTTAGTCACTCTTTCATATTAAGTGTAGCAGCATGATTCTGGGGAACTATATTTTGTTCCTAACAATATAGCCTACTGGACTTGATTTGACTTGACTAGTTCCCTTTGCTAACATTTAAGCAACATTCTAGTCATTCCAACAGAGGGCAGTAAAGAGAAATGAAACTGCATAAACAGTTCTGATTGGCAGACTTTTGCACACTATTTATAGAGTGGAAGATCACATTGAGCACTGGATCACCTTTTCAAAATGATGCATGTAATTATGCTTATAATTAGATTGGTGATACTTCGACCATTCTTACTGATGTTATTAACAGGTGAGATATTGTGCTTTTATATAAAAAGGAACTTCAAAGATCATATAACTTTACTTTGTGCTACAGTTTTTTTACTTTTTTACTCTCTCTCAATAGCATCAGTTCTGAGTAAAAATGTTTTCCAGACTCCACCGGATCTACTGAAAACTCTAGAGGATACTGCTGTGCTCCACTGCTCTCATAATGTATCAGGCTATAACCGTATACTTTGGTACAAGATGAGCAGCTCTGGGAGTGAGATGAAATATCTTGGGAATCTTTTCCTGGAATCTCCAAACCCTGAGGAGCCAAGGTTCAACCTGAGTGGGGATGGAAGGTCTAAAGGATCACTGAGTATTCCCAGCCTCTCTCTACAAGAAAGTGCAGTTTATTTCTGTGCAGCATATTTACACAGTGTTTCCCCTCTGCTGTGACCACAGTGCAAAAACCCCTCCTCAGACTCCACCTCAAAATAGAAGGTATTAAATGAACATGAAGGGGGGGGGGGAGGATTTGGGTGGGTCATTGTACAGACTCCTGTTACTGATTGCAGCAGAAATGTAATTAGGTTTTCTTTTACTACATACTCTATAATTTTTTTACTAACTTGATTTTAATAACTCTAGATTCTACACCTTATTTTCGCAAAAAATATATTAGTTTATGACACAGGATGGCGCATCATGTGCTGATTTTTCATATCGTGCTGCTCTGGTTCACAGGTAATTATTTACAAATTTTCCAGAGTATACCAAGATGCAGTAATGCACATAACGGCTTTTCAAAATCTTACAGATTTTGAAAAGCCTTCAGATCACATTCAGAATATATGTAATGTATATTCTTTTTAACATAACATGTTATTCATTTTGTTCTTCTCTTCAGATCCTTCATTAAGCAGCAAAATCATTCAGACTACCGATGTGATCGAGAATCCAGGAAATAATGTGAACCTCAGTTGCACACATACTCACAAGGACTTTTTTTACCTTTTCTGGTACCAACAAACAAGACAAGACACATCACTGAAGCTTACTGGATATCTCTACACAACAACCTTCAATAAGGAGACGGACTATGAGAAGCGCTTTCATATTTACGGAGATGCAAAAAGTGAAGGGATCCTGCAGATCTCTAACCTTAATTCACATGATAGTGCAGTGTATTTCTGTGCTGTGAGAGAGAGCACAGTGTCACGGTTATCTGCTACCTACTTCAAAAACTCACTGTATTATAGTTACGTATGCTATCTGCACATCTCCAGCTGCTTCTGCTACAGAAAGAAACAGCAACAACTGATCTTACTCTATACACAGTGTTCCCTGAATGTATTACACTATGTTTAATATTACATTTAATTTGACATTTTCTGATATACTGTGCGTGAGCTAGAGGTGCTTCATATGACAAAAGTATCATATTGCAATACATTTAATTTATATCACAGCTCCATCGCATGAAAACACTTTCCCATTGCTCAGACTTGCTCTTTGCATTTCTGCCATGTTCTTCCTATGTTCTAGCCGTAGGTTTCTATCTTGCTTATTATAATAATGTCTTGTTACGCTAAATTATGATATGCTAGTATCGCTTGCCTTGCCTAGTCTAGGCTGGTGGCTATGTATGTAAAAGAAAGGCAAAACACATCTTAAACAAAGGTATATGCATGTTTCAGGTATAAAATTTGAAACATTAATAAACCTATCAAATCTAGAGCACTTGTTGACAAAATAATTTTTGCCTGTCCCATTCCACTATAACTACACATTAACTAAAGAACTTTACTGATTATATTCCAAGGTAATGTGTGAATCCACTTAACATCTCGTACCTGAAACATCCTTTACCATGAGTCATACATTATATGGAATGAAAAATTTACATTTTTTTGTCCAAACAACAATTATTCAATCCAGGTACCTGAACATGTTCCTATGTTCAATATTTGAAATATTCTGCAAGTTACATGTTCAACAAGAAGAAAAGATCATGGGAAGAAAAAAAATTCTTCCAATTATTGTGACATTGACTTACGAGGTCACTCTGAAAGTACAACTGTGTTATCCAAATTATGAATTGAAAGTAAATTACTGATTTAAAAAAAAAAAAAAAAAAAGTAGGTCATTAAAATGTCATTAATGTCCTCAATAAATTAGCAGGGATGCTAATTAACCACATATTGTGTATTTGCTTAATCTTGCTTAATTCTACTCTGTCATTCATTTAATAGCAAAATTCCAAGAAACCTTGTAAAAATTAGACATTGCTGCCTGAGATGGGTTAACACATTTGAATAGATAAATGCATATTTTCACAGACTTAATGTTGAAAAAATATATTTTAAATAAATAAATAAATCTATAAATAAATACATTTCATTATGTGTATGGATATGGATAAATATGGATATGGGTAAATGTCACCCATGGAACCATTTGCCCAGTCTTTACTTGTGATATTTCTGCTGTTTAACCTTATGTTAGCTTTTTGTTCTGCTAATTCTTGTGAATAAACTATTAATTGCTTCTAGGTTTTCCTGATATTTTTATTTTGACACCCTGTTGAGTGAGTAAGGAATGAGGACTAAGGAGCCAAGCTTAAGAGAGGGTTGTGCTGAATAATGTTATTATACTTGTCAAGCTCAGACTTTTTCCACCTGGTTAATACTAAAATTAAAAAAATAAAAATACTCAGTTGAAGTCACTGATAAATACACAAACACAGAGTCACACTCCTCCTCCCATAATAACCAGCGCTTGGCCACGCCCCCTGTGTCAAATGTATGCAATTGTTTCAGGTTATTTTGCCTTGGTTTTCTTAAATAGGTCATCTAGTTTGTTTGTAAGGTTTTTGTTGTATAATTGCTTAGCTTAGTTTGGTGATTTTCCTGCTAATGATGAAAAATTCATAGGATTAAATTAATAACGTGCTTTAAAATAAATAACTGACTAATACATCTTAATTAAACCTCCAGCTTTTATCTTTAGAATTTACTTCTACTGCTATCAATGCAAGCCTGGTTAAAGTATTTGTCTACTGTTGTTACAAAGAATTTCACTTTAGGTATAAAAATAAGATCAATATGCTATTAAGTTTAACTGACTATCTAAACTGGAGTGCACACTATTTTTGAGACATAGAAGATGAGAGAGTCAGGGGTGGACTTAGCATAAGGCAAAGGTAGGCAGCCGCCTTGGGCCACCAGAAGCCAAGGGTCCCGTAAAAATGCTAATAGGGCCCCATTCATATATTTTGCAAAATCACTAAATCCACCCCCAGTATAAAGGATATTGTCTATACACTCACTGAACACTTTATTAGGAACACTATACTAATACTGGGTAGGGCCTCCCTTTACTCTCAAAGCAGCCTCAATTATTCGTGGCATGAATTCAAAAAGATGTTGGAAACATTCCTTTGAGATTCTGTTCCATGTTAACATGATTATATCACGCAACTCCTGCAAATCTTTCAGGTGCACTTTCATGCTGCGAATCCCCTACAACATATCAAAGGTTTTCTATTGGATTCAAATCCTGTGACTAGGCCACTGAAGAACATTGAACTCATATTCATGAAACCAGTTTGAGATGACTTTTGCTTTGTGTCTGCTGGAAGTAGCCATTAGAAGATGGGTAAATTGTGGCCATGAAGGGATGCAAATGTTCAGCAACAATACTCAAATAGTCTGTGGTGTTTAGGCGATGATTGATTGGTATGATTGATAATTGATTGGCCACCATACCTGCAATCTGGGGCAAATTTAGTGATTTGGGGGCCCTAGGCAAAATGTACATATTTTGTGGGGCCCTATTCAGTGTTTTAAGATTGATATTTACATTTTTAGCAGATGTTATTCAGCATTAATAATTAAAATATACATAATTTGCATTTTTAGGGGGCCTTTGGCTTCTGAGGGCCCAAAGTGGTTGTCTACCTTTGCCTAGTGCTATTTCTGCCCCTATACTATTGATAATGGTATAACAATGGGCATAATAATGGTGTAGAGTGTAAATCCCTTAAAGGTACTGTGAAGCAAGTCAGACAGGGGGTTTTGAAACAGGGACCTCTTGAGCTGCAGTCAAACGCTCATTCTAAAGCAATTTAAACTAGCCATCCATGGTGCCATAGTGCTATTGTATTAATGCTAAACAACATATGCTGAAAATTTAAATATCAATGCTAATACACTGAATAGGGCCCCATTGTTATATTTTGCCTAGGGCCCCCAGATCACTAAATCCGCCCCTGGAGAGAGTATTAGAATTATGCCAGAATTACATTTCCAGAACAACTGAAAATGTTTCTTTGCACTGTAAGCCAACAGGGGGTGTTAGAACTCAAGAGGTTTTGGTCAGATCATGAAGTTTTGGAGTGAAAACTGGCTTGTCCTTCTCCTTCTGCTTCCTACAACTTCTGTCACTCTGTTGCATTCTGAACAGAAAAAAGATGTTTGATTTGCTTTATGGACTCTTCATTCTCCTCAACCTCTTATCCAGTATGGTACCAAGACTTTCAAAATGTGTCATATGTAGTATTTTACTTAGCTCTTAATAATGTTGCATATTATTTTGTGTTGTTATTTACCTACAGGTCTGTCAGACTGTACATGAGTCTGTCTTACTTTACTTTGCTCTTATTATTATAATATATCTTTTACTTACCTCTACATATTTTTTTTCCTACAGGTCTGTCAGACTGTGTCCAGTTTGAGCAACCATCAGATCTGATTGCAAATCTCGAGGATAATGTTAATATTTCCTGTAAACATGATGACGACAATTTAGATGTCATGTTATGGTATCACCAAAGGAGAGAGAGCACAACTATGGCTTTGATCGGCTATAGTTATGCCACAATTCCACCAAATAATGAACCTGGATACCCAGATACATGGTTCAAACAGACCAGGATTGACACTGTAACTGGAAATCTGACCATCTCTAATCTCAACTTGTCAGATTCTGCTGTGTATTACTGCGCTGCCAAATTACACAGTGCTTCCGTTTCATCACCTGCCTGACTTAAAACCCAAGCATACAGGAAATTGATGCAACTGCACTGCAGCTCATATCACGTGGCTTGTACAAATAGAAGTAAAGGTGAACTGAGTTAGACACGCGTCAGCAAGTTTCTTCTGAACCAAGTCAAGCTCAACATGACTGGAACTCTCTTATACATATTTTTGTTCATTTTACTGAAAGGTATGAAACTCTGAATGACTTGTAAGATATTAAATCAAATGTAAGTGTAATGCTACAGATACTTAATCCTATAACCTTCACATGTCTCTTTTAGGTTCCTGTAAGGGTGTGTTGATCACTCAGTGGCCTAAATATATCTCCAGTTTTAAAAACACCTCAGTGGACATGCACTGTTATCAGAATGACACAGACTATGACTACACTTACTGGTACAGACAAATCGAAGGCAAAGAGCCAGTACTAATAGTTAGATATGTAGCTGGCAGTCCCAGTCAGGAGAAGGGTTTTGAATATGGTTTCAAAGCCTGGGGAACAAAGAAGATGTGGTCCCTGACAGTGGATGTTAAAGAGGACAGTGATGCAGTTTATCTGTGTGCTGCCAGTTTCCACAGTGCATAAATGCTTTTAATCTGTGGGACAAAAACATACTGGAAGGCAGCCAGTGCTCACAGCTGACTCAACCACATGAATGTTCATTTCAGTGCGGTATTACTGAATTCTCAACAGGAAATCAAAATCTGTAAGAATCTGTTAACTTTTCTTATTTTTGATGTAAAACCAATAATTAAATGAAATTCTGCTTCAGTTTAAATTGAAATGCTGACAAATATACACTGACCATTTTATTATGAAAACCTGTACACCTGCACATTCATGCAATTATCCAATCAGACAATCATGTGGCAGCAGTGCAATGCATAAATTCAGGTCAAGAACTTCAGTTAATGCTCACATGAAATGTCAGAATGATGAAAAGGGTGATTTCCGTGACTTTGACCGTGGCATAGTGCTGGTGCAAGACAGGCTAGTTTGAGTGTTTTTTTGTAATACTAAATGTAACTGTAAACAGTTAAAAGTATGACTTGAAGTTCATGACCAAGAAGGGAAGGTATACAGTAGGTGTATCCAATACTATAACTCTCTACTTACTCAGAGTAATGGAACAATTAATGATTTAAAAAATGATTTAAAACACAACCATGTCTGAGTGTTTTGCCAGTAGGGGGAGATGTCTACAGTAGAACAGTAGTGCTGTACAGGTCCCAAAAAGTGATTGTGCTCTTTCAGTATTCACTCACTCTCACTCAAGCTGTGCATCAGGATGTATACAACTGTCTGTATGTTGTGCCTGCTCTTACTTTTATTTATAGGTGGGACTCTAAAATACAGTATTTTAAATACTTAATTTAAGTGCATTTTTGTGCTTTTTTTTTTTTTTACAGTGCTTTTTTTTTTGCAAAATTGACACTTAGTATTTCTCTTCTGCAGGGAGGACAAACTGTGCTAAAGTTCAACAGACTTCTTCACTCCTAGTGAATGAAACACAGAATGTAACAATTGATTGTAGCCATGATGACACGGACCTAGATATTATGTTATGGTATCAGCAAAAGATTGACAGTAGAATGGTGTTGATTGGATATAGCTATGGCACGAGTGAGCCAAACAACGAGGATGATTTTAAACATCGGTTCAAGCAGAGCAGACAGAGAACACAGGAAGGAAAACTTACCATCTCTAATGTACTTCAGTCAGACTCTGCTGTTTATTACTGTGCTGCACGTGAGCACAGTGCTACAGATTCATAACATCTCCTTACTAAAAACCCCAAACATACAAGCACATCTGAACACAAACAGTGCCTCTGTTTCAAACTGGAATTTTATGCTTCTGGTTTGTTATCAGATATTTCAGCTATTTTAGAATCTAGAATGGGGCAATAGGGGGAGGTGTTGCTCAATCTGACCACCTGCAGCCACCCCATGCCCCTTTCTCTCTCTCTCTCTCTCTCTCTCTCTCTCTCTCTCTCTCTCTCTCTCTCTCTCTCTGCTTATCTGCTTTTAGTTTTCATCAGAAGAACAACTCAACCTCAACTCATTTTATTTTCAGAAGGATGTATCCCATTACTTATGCGGTTGGCTTTTATCTTATTGTTTTTTTTAAGTACGAATCTCTCATGGGATGTTGTGTATATATTTAGCCTGCATATTTTATATTGTTGTTAATCAAATGTGCAATTAAAATAATATTACTTTTATGTTCAACAGGGATGGTGGATAGCGTAAATGTCCAACAGGATCCACACTTGATTGTCAGTCAAACTGCCAAAGCAAAGATTTCATGTAGCCATAATGACAGAACATTAACCTTGATGCTTTGGTATCATCTAGAGAGGGCCAGCACAAATCTAACCTTGATCAGTTATGGCCACAGTGCTGGAACTCCGATTTATGAGCCTGGCTTCACAGAGCGGTTTGAAATGACCAGTGTTATTGTGTTATCTGGAGAGCTGTCCATCTCTAACCCCAGCCTGTCAGACTCTGCTGTTTATTACTGTGCAGCCAGTATACACAGTGATACATTTCCAATCATTTGCTTACTAAAATACTCACAGAATCTGGTAAGTAATGTTACAGTTAGAGGCTGTTATCTGACAGTTTGAAGAGGGTTAACCACAACCAGGTGCTCTGTATTTTTACTAGTAAGAACTTTCATTAAGAATCATTTGTTCCCTTTGCCTTATCATTTTTTTAGTACGTTATATTTTTACCTTAACCTTAGGGTAGATCAGAGTGATTTAGAAGAGAAATAAAGTCAAATTATTGCTATGTCACCACCCCCTTTAACCAGAGACTCTAACTCCCAGAATTCTATGCAATAGCAAATCACTTCCACGTCAGACCAACAATCTTCAAACCTTATTGCATGTTTAATCACATCACTCATTCATAAAATCGTAATCACCAGTCTTCTAACACAACCTGCAATAAACCAGTTAACCTATATTTGTATTCAAACCCAAGCCAGCTCCCTGACAATGTGATACTCCACTTGAAACTGGTAAACATAGGGGAATGAGCAAAAATATAAATAAATTATAAAACACCTTACCTTGATTTGTCACTATGGTGGTACCATTAAGGGTACATCATTCATGCTTTTCAGAGATTTTACATGTTTTACATTCTCCTTCAGTTTAGAGATTATTTAAGGAAAGATAAACAAGCAGACCTAAATGCCAACAGTGTTGACAGGGATACCTCTAGTCTTCTTTTCACTAATTTCTATGCCTGAAATATCCACAAGAAGGAATCTACTATTTCAGACATATGACCTTGCTGTGATCTTGACCCTGTTTGAATCAATTCCAAAATCTAATCAGTTCATCATCTGGTTACAATGATAATTTCATATATGTAAATTCTACAAACATTTAAATATTTGTTCTTTGAGAAATTGCATTAACAAAAATCTCAGACTTCTACACAGAAAATACCGCCACCACCTATCTGGAGGTTATGTTTTATTTAAATGGTTTATAATAGATAAAAATAACTATTATAATCTACGATAACATGGAGCCCCACAAATATTGTAAATGGTTTGTTGGAGCTCAACACACCCCTCCCACCTACACCTGTATAAATGCAGTATGAATGTGTGCATCATAGGACGTGCAAGCTGTGCATCACAAGAATGTTCAGGCTGTTTGAATTCTGTCTGTTCTTCAGTTTGTTTTTCGGTAGGACATTTTTAAAATCATATTGGGTATTTAGATATAATTTTTTATTTGTCTTTGGCTTCTTTAGACTTATTTCAATTACAGTGTTTCTTAAAGTTTTCTTTTCTTTCAACAGGGCGGGCAAGCTGTATAAAAGTTCAACAGATCCCATCACTGCTAGCCAAGGAAAAAGACAACATAATGATCCAGTGCAGTCATGATGACTCTAGCTCACTGCTTATGCTGTGGTATCAGCAAAAGAGTGACAGTACAGATTTTTCCCTCATCACTTATGCCTATGGTACGGCTCAACCAAGCAATGAAGATGGATTTAAAGATCGGTTCAAACTGAGCAAAGAGAGCGCACAGAAAGGAAACCTTACTATCTCTAACCTTTTCCAGTCAGATTCTGCTGTTTATTACTGTGCTGCCAGTAAACACAGTGCTGCACACTTATACAACAGCCTTACTAAAACATCTCTCTCACACACACACACACACACACACACACACACACACACACACACACACACACACACACACACACACAAACACACACACACAAGCACACACACACAAGCACAAACATTGCATCTGCTTCAATGGGCTTTATAAATTTTATAAATGTTATACATTTTATACATTCAAAATAGGGGAAATGTACACGTATATGTTGGCATACAGTGCCCTCCACTAATATTGGCACCCTTGGCAATTATTAGAAACGATCTTTTGATATTTTGTTACAAAAATTAATAAAAATGCTCTGCTGTCATGGATATCAAACAATTGCAAACATAACACAGGTTTATCAAAAAAAAAATCTTTGTTAAATATGTGTGCAACAATTATTGGCACCCCTATGAATTCATATGAGAAAAATATATTTGAAGTATATTCCCACTGATATTTTACTTTTTTTTTTTAGTACACCTGATGACTAGGAACAGGAAATTATTCAACCATGACTTCCTGTTTCACAGGGGTATAAATATTAGGTAATACATAGGCCAAATTCCTTTAGTCATTCGTAACAATGGTTAAGACCAAGGAATATAGCTGTGATGAGCCGCAAAAGGTTGCTGAGCTTCACAAAATGGGAAGTGGCTATAAGAAAATAGCACAAGCATTGAAAATGCCCATTTCTGCCATCAGGGCAATAATTAAGAAGTTACAGTCAACTGGAAATGTTATGAATCAACCTGGAATTGGACGTGTGTCTATACTGTCTCAACGCACTGTGAAGAGGATGGTTCGAGTAGCCAAAAAATCTCCAAGGATCACAGCTGGAGAATTGCATAAGTTAGTTGTGTCTTGGGGTCAGAAAGTCTCCAAAACTACAATCCGAAGTCACGTACATCACCACAAGTTGTTTGGAAGGGTCTCAAGAAAAAAGCCTCTACTCTCATCCAAAAACAAACTCAAGCATCTTCAGTTTGCCAGACACTACTGGAACTTCAAATGGGATCGGGTTCTATGGTCAGATGAAACCAAAATAGAGCTTTTTGGCAATAAATACCAGAGGTGGTTTTGACACACACAGAGAGGTAGCCATATGGAAAAGTACTTCATGCCCACGGTTAAATATGGTGGTGGCTCTTTAATGTTTTGGGGCTGTTTTTCTGCCAGAGGAGCTGGACATTTTGTTAGGATACATGGTATCATGGACTCTATCAAATATCAACAGATATAAAATGAAAACCTGACTGTCTCTGCCAGAAAGCTTAAAATGGGCCATGGTTGGATCTTCCAGCAGGACAATGATCCAAAACACACAGCAAAATCAATACAATCCCAGTCCTCTGACTTGAAACCCATAGAAAACCTGTGGGGTGAACTGAAGAGGAGAGTCCACCAGCATGGACCTTGACATTTGAAGGATCTGGAGAGATTCTGTATGGAGGAATGGTCTCAGATCCCTTGCCATGTATTCTCCAACCTCATCAGGCATTATAGGAGAAGACCCAGAGCTGTTATCTTGGCAAAGGGAGGTAGCACAAAGTATTGAATAAAAGGGTGCCAATAATTGTTGCACACCTATATTTAACAAAGATTTTTTTTTATAAACCTGTGTGTTGTTTGCAATTGTTTGATATCTATGAGAGCAGAGTATTTTTGTGAATTTTTTATGACAAAATATCAAAAGGTTAAACAATAAAGACAATTTTTTCACAGCATTCTTTTCTCCTATTTACCGAGGGTGCCAATATTAGTGGAGGGCACTGTATATTAGTAAAGTTATATAAAAAAGTGAGATTATCGAGGTCTTCCTCAGGTGTATGGGAACAACACTGTTTTCTCCTCCACTCTGAGGTGACCCTCGATAACTCGGTAACCTCACCAGCTGCTCTAATGACACTGACTGTAGGTAATGTCTATGGTGGGGATGATGTTTCAGTTTCTCTGCAGGTATTTCAGGTGATTCCAAAGAGTTTATAAACCTTTCTCTTGCAACTGTTATTGGATATGGTGTAAGTAAGGAGAGGATGGTAGTGTAGGGGCAGGTCTGGTAAGGTTAATTAAGATCTGGTTAGCAGGCAGAAATTTTGGCAAATGCATATTATAGGAACATACTATAAGCTCTTTATGATTGGGCAAAGTGCGAAGTACTGCGTAACATGTTGAAAGACAGTGTAAAATTGTATTTTGGATCATAGACAGAACTTTATAAGAGCTTTACATTCACACTGGCTTATACAGTAAAATAGCATCTGTATAAAATATTAAGATTGGAAAGTCATTGGAATGCTATCATTTGGAAATGTTGCAAGTGTGTTGAAATGAATATATTTAGGACTACTAAGCCTATATAGTCTAACTGAACCATTAGTGTTACTTCTGGTTTGTTATCAGATGAGGTTTTACTTTTATTTCTTATAAAACTTTACTGTGTTAAATGGATTATTGCAGTTATGGGGAGAGTTCGTGTGGTTTGAGTCCAAATCAGATATTCTGTAAGCAGTGTATATGAGGTCTTTGTTAACGTACATGTCTCTAAGGATAAATTTAGATTTGGATCAATAGGGGGAGATATTTCTCAATCACAACAATTTAGACTCTCTCTCTCTCTCTCTCTCTCTCTCTCTCTCTCTCTCTCTCTCTCTCTCTCTCTCTCTCTCTCTCATGAGTTCTACAGTGAACACTGTTCATGAATGGGTTTCATAATAATAATAATAATAATAATAATAATAATAATAATAATAAATGTAAATATTTCACTATTATTTTAAATAACGATTGCAAACATATTTGGAGATTAAAAAAAAAATAAACAAAACAGGACTTCCTGGTTTAAATGAAGCTCATGACACCCCACCCACTTCCAATAGTACAGTAGATATGCAACGTGAATGCTTTAAGAAATAGAGTCAGACTCACTCTAGCTGTGCATCAGAAGGATGTATGGTACTTGTGGATTGTGTGTGTTCTTCATTTTGGTATTTGGTAGGACATTTTTTTAACATGAGAAGGCACTTACTGAAGTTCACTGAATAAATAAATGAATGAACATCAACTCATATTGATTTTTGAAATTGATTCCATTGAAATTATAGTGTGTTTTGTTTTTGATTTTGACAACATTTTTTTTTTCAACAGGGAAGGCAAACAGTGTAAAATTTCAACAGACACCTTCGGTCCTAGCCAATGAATCAAGCAATGTAACAATCCACTGTAGCCATGATGATAATAGCTTACCTCGTATGTTTTGGTATCAGCAAAACAGCCGTAATGTTATGGCACTAATTGGATATACCGTTGGAGCGACGAGTACCCCAAACCTCGAGGATGGATTTAAAGATCGGTTCAAACTGAGCAGAGAGAGTACACTTAAAGGAAGTCTGACCATCTCTAATCTCCACCAGTCAGACTCTGCTGTTTATTACTGCGCAGCCAGTATGCACAATGCTGCACACTTACACAACATCCTTACTAAAACATCACACACACACACACACACACACACACACACACACACACACACACACACACACACACATACACACACACACACACACACACACACAATAGGCTTGTTATCTGATGAGGTTTTATATATTACCATCTGTTATTTTATATGAATATGGTGACTGAACTCCACTAAGATTACTTGAGTTTTTATACAAATAAAGCAACTGATGATCTTAACAGCTGATAGCATTTGTTCAAAAAGTTGTGTGGATTCATTTGTAGGGATACTGTTTTATTCTTCCATTAATTTGTGCAAGTTTTCTAAAAAATTCTATTTGTATCAATCTCATGTTCAGCAGAAATTGTATATAGTGCAGTGTTTCAGTATCTGCACTCACGTACCCATGCTCTGTACTTATGCCGTTTTTAAACTGTCTTTGGATTATTATGTTTTGTTGGAAGACATTTGATATTTATTTATTTATGTGGTGCATGTGAAAACTTGTACAGTAGAAGGCTCTAGAAGACATTCAGTATTTTAGCTAAAAAGCCATAAAAAGCAGCATATAACAGCAGATTGTGTTCTTTTTCATTTTCTGACTTGGACATATTTCCCACAATTAAAGTCTGTATTTAACATGCATTGCACAGTGAAGGTTGTAGTGATTGATGCAGCATTTCAGGTAAGGGTTCGCAATTTGTTTTCTTGAAACTGTTAGTGGACACAACTATATGAATATATGAAATGTACTTCATATTATTAAATGCATCATATTATATTCTGGATCATAGATATTACTCAATATGAGCTTTGCATTCATGCTGGCTTATAAAATAGTATCTACGTAGCATATGAAGATCCTAGCATTCACAAGTCTTTGAAATGTCAATATATAATCATCTAATTAACACTCCTTCTTGAGTTGAAATGATTGCGCAGGGAAAACATTAAAAGGTGCAGGACCAGGGTTGGTAACCATGGTGTTTCAGTGCCATTGTTAGGTTTCCTCCCCTGCTCTCGCTACGCGGCAAAGTGTAGCGAGTGGCATACTTCCGCATTCCACTGCGCACATTCCAGTGCCATTCAAAAACTCTCCGTTGGACTTTTCCCTTCATTCATGGACTCACGTTTTGTTTACCTCTGCCATGTGCGTTATGTTTTCGTTCACGTCATGTCTCCGCCTCCTGTGTTTCCCCACGTGCTCATGTTTTCGTTCACGTCATGTCTCCGCCTCCTGTGTTTCCCCACGTGCTCATGTTTTCGTTCACGTCATGTCTCTGCCTCCTGTGTTTCCCCATGTGCATATGTTTTGGTTTGTGTCATGTCTCTGCCCCGTTTTCTCATTGGTTCTTGTTTATTGTATAATTATTGGTTTCAGGTGTCATTGATTGTGGATGTGATTTTCTGTGTGTTTAAATACGCCGCTCCATTTCCGCTTCGGGGCGGAGTATTAGTTTATCTTAGATGAGTTTAACCTTGCGCGGTTATCCCTTAGCGCTTTTGTCCGTGGTTTCCAGACCACCTCCTAGTCGTGCGCATTTATCCCTTAGCTCTTTGTTCGTGGTTTCCAGACCACCTTTCTACCCTTGCGTATTTGTCCCTTCGCTCGTGATTCGTGGTTCCCAGACCACCTCGATGCCTCGCGTATGTTTCCCTGTGTTTTTTGGATAACTGCCTTTTTGTGGATTACTGTTTCCTTTTTGGATTACTGCCGCTTCGGCCAAGTAAAGTATCATTTTGGATTACTGTTACCTTTTGTTTATGGATTTATGTTCGATGGTGTTGTTTATGTTCGTTTATTTTTGAACTGTGCCTAATAAACTGACCACTTGCCCCTGCAAGTGCATCCTGCTTCATTCTACCCCACGTGTCGTAACAACCATTTAGTTTCTTATAAAACTTTGTGTCTTATAAGACTCAGCTCTATTTTACAAATTACTGCATTAAATTGATGACTGTAGTTATTGGGAGAGTTGTTCTAGTTTGAGTCAAAATCAACTTTTGTATAAGCAATGCATTTTGATGTGTATCTAAGGATCAGTGTAGGTTTTATTCAACAGGGGGAGATGTTTCTCAGTGAAAACATTTCCTGCTCCTGGTTTAAATGTGGAAGTTTTTCACATCATCAGACCCCACCCGCCTCTAATAGAGTAAATGAAATGTAAATGCTTTAAAATGAGTCAGACTCACTCAAGATGTGCATCAGAAGGATGTATGGTACTTGTGGAATCTGTGTGGTCTTTATATTGTTGTTTGGTAGGACATTTTTTAAAAGCATATCGCTGTAACCCTGAACAAGATAAAGCAGTTACTGGAGTTAAATGAATGAATGAATATCAACTCATATTGACTTCAGTTTATTGAAATTATAGTGTGTGCGTGTTTAAAGTATTTATTTTTTGCTTCAACAGAGAGGACAAACTGTGTACAATTTCAAAAGACTCCATCCATCCTAGCCACTGAAACAAGCGACATAACGATCCAGTGTAATCATGATGATAGTAACTTGTATTATATGTATTGGTATCAGCAAAACAGCCTTTCAATTATGGCACTAATTGGATATACTACTGGAGCAACAAGTACTCCAAACTACGAGGATGGATTTAAAGATCGGTTCAAACTGAGCAGAGAGAGTACACTTAAAGGAAGTCTGAATATCTCTAATCTCCACCAGTCAGACTCTGCTGTTTATTACTGTGCAGCCAGTATGCACAATGCTGCACACTTACACAACATCCTTACTAAAACATCTCACTCACACACACACACACACACTTGCTTGTTATCTGATGAGGTTTTATATACTACCATATGTTATTTTATATGAATACAGTGACTGAACTCCACTATGATTACTTGAGTTTTTATACAAATAAAGCAACTCATGATCTTAACAGCTGGTAGCATTTGTTCAAAAAGTTATGTGGATTTATTTGTAAGCATACTGTGTTCCCTAAGGGTACTCAACATTGCGTGAGCTTCACGCTGTGGGAAGCGCCCTCGCGCGTGACCGGTATCTGAAGTCTGTGTGAAATCATGCCTAATTTATAGGTCTGTCGTGGTCAGGTGGCAATTAAGCGCGTCGCGTGATATAAAAACGGCACCTGTGAACCATCCTGTCAGCCATATTATCTTCAGCGAAAGACTGCATGTCGGTCGTTTGTGTGAACATGCAAAAAAGACTCTTAAAAAAAACATTTCCTCTATATATATATAT
This sequence comes from Cranoglanis bouderius, assembly GCA_023630585.1. Lineage (NCBI taxonomy): Eukaryota > Metazoa > Chordata > Actinopteri > Siluriformes > Cranoglanididae > Cranoglanis > Cranoglanis bouderius. The sequence continues at coordinate 9,967,430 of CM042543.1, forward strand.
ATATATATATATATATATATATATATATATATATATATATATATATATATATATATATATATATATATATATATTTTTTTTTTTTTTTACTTTTCTGTCCCTTTTTAGAAAGAAAAGTATGACTCAGAGAGATTTCAGGAAGTGCGTTTCGCCTTGCTCCCGTTTCATCACGGGGACGGATGGACACACTTTCTGTGTGAAGCGTCTGGGAGCGGAGCATGCCGCAGCGGCTATTGAGGGAGCTAACTGCGCGCACTGTGAGCGCTTTACAATTAGGCAGCTCCACTCGCGGCTCGCTCTCTTCTCGGCCGAAGGGAGTTGGGTTTCAGAGTCTCACGGATCTGGGCCGGCCGCTGCCGAGGCAGCCAGCCGGCTCAGGTCCTGGGGATCTTGTATGGATCTGGAAGAGGAGCCGGAGACGAGCGCTGCTCTATCTCTTGCTCTGTCTTCCGGGTCCGGCTCTTCGCCAAATTTTGGTGCTCACGTCATGACTCCTCCTTCCATTATGGAAAGCCAAAAAGCCCTTTCTGACTCCAAGGAGCCAGTAGGGGGCCCCATTTACCAAAAACAGAGAGCAGCTCTGAAGCATATAAAGAGCTGCTTGAAGTGATTACTAGGGCAGTAGAAAAACTCAATCTAGACTGGCCCTGGGAAGAGGAAGTGGCTCGTAGCAGGCTGGATGAGCGCTTTCTCCCCAGTGAAAATTAATCTCCCTCACACCGCAGAAAACTCCCCTTTTTTCCGGAAGCGCATGACGAAATATCATGCTTCTGGAAAAAACCATACACTAGCCGTGTTTATAACCCCGCAATGTCAAATTATTTGGCCATCGTGGGGAATGAACAGCACGGGTATTTAGCTATGCCAAAGGTGGAGGAGGCGCTTGCGAGCTACCTCTCTCCATTGATGGCAGGAAATTTAGGGGGGCCAGCTTTGCCTTCCAAGCCATGTAAGGCCACATCGGTGTTGGTGGGCAAAGCCTATGCAGCAGCGGGTCTCGCTTGTGGGTCACTGCATACGATGGCAGTGTTGCAGGCCTACCAGGCAGACCTGCTGAGTGAGCTCGACAGCAGGGAGGGAATTGGGCCCAAGGCAGTGGCAGAGCTTTGCTGTGCCACGGATTTGTCTCTCCGGGTGACCAAGCAAATGGCCCATCATATCGGCCGCACAATGGGTAGCTTGGTTGCAGCGGAGAGGCACCTATGGCTCAACCTCTCAGGTATGGGAGATAAATATAAGGTCTCCCTGCTGGATGCCCCTGTTGAACCTTCTGGCCTGTTTGGTGGCGCGGTCAACGCCATCGCCGACAGATTTCACGAGGCAAAACAGCAAACATCGGCATTTATCCAGTTCCTTCCCTGTCATGTTGAGTTCGCCCAGGCATCCACGAGTGGGGCCCGGGCCGGCACTAGTCCAAGGGAAGCACAGAAGGTGAGTGTGGCAGCCCGCCTCCCCCCGCGGAGAGCCAGGGGGACTGGGTGGCCACAGTCACAGCCTGCTAGTAGGCCTGATCTGAGAATGATCATAAAGGCCAAACAGACAAAGAAGGAGCAGCCCCGATGGGCTGCAGAGGGACGTATCAGGTGACTTAAGGCTGTTAAGGCATTTAGCCCCCAGTATTACTGTAGGGCCTCCTCTAGCCAATGTTGTCCCAAGTATTCAGTTTTCTCTGGTCAGCTAGCTGTCACAGGGCAATGAAAATCTGATGCTTTCCCCCCAACAGAATGTGGAAGTGTTAAGGTCTCTGAAAGACCATCTGGCAGTGTGGAAACTACTGCCAAATGTGTCTCCATGGGTTCTGTCCACCATAGAAAAGGGTTACCGGGTCCAGTTCAGAGCTCGAACCCCTGGTTCAGAGGTGTGCTCACCACAATAGTCAGCACAGAACAGAGCCCGACTTTAGCACAGGAAGTGAGATCCCTCTTGGACAAAGGGGCCATAGAACGTGTACCCTGTTCCCTGAGGGAGGGAGGTTTTTACAGCCGTTATTTCCTGGTCCCCAAAAAGATGGGAGTATGCGGCCAATTTTAGATCTGCACCATCTGAACCGTACTCTTTGGAGATACAGGTTCAAGATGCTGACGCTCAAACTTATCGTTCCACAGATTCAGTTTGAGGACTGGTTTGTGACAATCGATCTAAAAGATGCATATTTCCACATAGAAATATTGCCCAGTCACAGGAAGTTCTTGAGGTTCATGTTTGGAGGCAACGTGTACCAATATCGGGTTCTTCCCTTCGGTCTAGCTTTATCCCCTCGCACCTTCACAAAGTGCATGGATGCCACTCTGGCTCCCTTGCGACTCCAGGGCATCTGTGTACTAAACGACCTGAATGACTGGTTAATTCTAGCACGATCCAGGGAACTGGCGGTTCAACATTGAGATGTTGTTCTCGCACACATGAGGAGCATGGGGCTCAGGTTGAACCTCAAGAAAAGTATGCTTTCTCCAGTGCAGAAGACAACTTTTCTGGGAGTTATATGGTATTCTAATACAATGAGGGCATTTCTATCCCCAACACATGTAGGATCAATCCTGTCAACATTGAGCAAAATAAAGCTGGGTCTGGGCATCCTCTCCAGTCTCTATGAGAGACTGTTGGGGATTATGGCAGCAGCAGCCAACGTCATTCCTTTGGGCCTATTGCACATAAGACCATTTCAGTGGTGGCTGAAAAGTCGGGGATTTCATCCAAGGACAAAACCCCTGAGAGTAATCAGTGTCATGCAGCGATGCCTATGTGCTCTGAAAATGTGGAGGTGTCCCCGGTTTCTAGCCTTGGGTCACACTCTCGGGGCATCTCAACAATCAAGCGTGGTGATAATAGATTTTAATAACTAAAGGTAACTATTGATACACACACCTAACTCTAAGCAAGCAATACATATGTACATCTATATACAAGAAGAGAGAAAGTGTAGAAAGAAAGTAATGAAATAGGAGGGAATGGCAGACAAAAACACAAACAATTAGCCTTTTTCAAAAACCAGTAAGAACTTAAATCTCCTGTAAACAGGGGTACAATCTTAACGCATGTATAGATCCATTAACTATACTTGCATGGCTTGGGTGTTGTCGGTTTGAAAGTTTTGCGCGAGGTTGTGTCGAGGTCGCTGGTTCGTCGTGCTGTTTGAAAAGGCATGGGCCGTGAGGTGGTTGCATCCCTTGTCCGGGAGAGAGAGAGAGAGAGATTCCCTCTTCCCGGGGCACGTGGCCCCGGTGGAGGGAAACCTGAAGTGAACTAAGATTGAAGAGGGTCTAGAGAGTTGAAGAGTGTGAAGAGAGAGTCTGCATTGTATGCGTGTTGTTGTTTTAAAGACAACACCAACGCACACGCCTCTCTGGGCTATTGGCCAATCAGGAAGTTGGATTTGTTGGCGGGATGAACTCTCTTTGTCTGGTCTCAGACCTCAATTTGCATGTCCTGGGAGGAGCCGGTTTAAACTGTATTATGTATGAATTAGGAAAAAGCATGAAATAAATGTATCCCATCATAATATGATATGCATAATCAATCAGAGCATCAAGAGATGATTAACTAGATACCAAATTCGATGGATTTAGAAAATATTACAGGTAAAACATGGTTACAGACATTTAAAATCATATTCTAAATTAAACTATCCACAATCATCCTGGCTTGGTTACATAGGCACACAATATATGCAAACACGAATACATCAAACTATTTGGGCATCGAATAATTACATATAATTACACGTTACATTCAAGAGAGATTTTTCCATTGTGTGTGTAAGGTAAGCTCATGTGTGTGCGTGCGTGCACGTGTAGGTAAGCTCGTGTGTGTGTGTGTGTGTGTGTGTGTGTGTGTGCGCGTGTGCGCGTGTGTATTGGCATTCTGGGCATCCAAACTGGGGGGTGCCTGAAGAGTCTCAGAGACCTTTGAAGCCCCCAGGGGGGATATGTTTGTTCTTTGACAGGCTGGAGCCAGAATGGTCATTAAACAGATATGGATTTAAAGCTCAAAGAAAAAGAAACTTCTTTGCTAAGTCCAGGTTGATTCAGAAATCAGTTTGATACCGTCAGACGTTACACTCTGTATTTATGCTGTTCTTAATCTGTCATTGGATTATTATGTTTTGTTGGAAGACATTTGATGTTTATTTATTAATGTGGTGCATGTGAAAACTTGTACAGTAGAAGGCTCTAGAAGACATTCAGTATTTTAACTAAAAAGCCATAAAAAGCAGCATACAATAGCAGATTGGGTTCTTTTTCATTTTCTGATGAAAAAAAAACAGACAAACCAGCCCACCTCTTTCTGAGGATGACACAAGGGAGCTGGATGCATGTGCTGGGGAAAGGACAGGAACCTGGACTGGAACCTGGACTGGGATTTGGACTGGATTCTGGGATGCATCCAGGTCCCTTGTGTCAGCCATAACAGAATACTCCACCTCGAAGCGGGGAAACGCAGGGCTTTAAATACATCAACTAAACACCAAACACCTGATACTAGTAATGAAACAATAAACAGTGAACCAATGAACAAACAGGGGTGGAGACAAGACGTAAACCAAAACCAAAGGACCAATAAGCAAACGAGGGCAGAGACGTGACGTAAACCAAAACACAGAAGCACATGGTGACATAAACAAATCCAAAGTCTATGAATGGGAATGCGGAAATGCGCTACTCTTTCGCGAGTAGCGCAGAGAGGACGACTCTAACAGCATCGCATTCATGCTGGCTCATAAAATAGTATCTATGTAGCATATGAAGATCCTAGCATTCACAAATCATTGAAATGTCAATATATAATCATCTAATTAACACTCCTTCTTGATTTTAAATGATTGCGCAGGGAAAACATTAAAAGGTGTAGGACCAGGGTTGGTAACCATGGTGTTTCAGTGCCATATAGTTTCTTATAACACTTTATTTGTGTCTTATAAGACTCAGATCTATTTCACTAATTACTGCTTTAAATTGATGACTGTAGTTATTGGGAGAGTTGTTCTAGTTTGAGTCAAAATCAACTTTTGCACAAGCAGTGCATTTTGATGTGATAGTTAAAGGTTCAGTTATGTATTCAAGGATCATTGTAGTTTTTAGTCAACAGGGGGAGATGTTTCTCAGTGAAGACATTTCCTGCTCCTGGTTTAAATTTGGAAGTTTATCACATCATCAGACCCCACCCCCTTCTAATAGTGTAAATGAAGTGTAAATGTTTTAAAATGAGTCAGACTCACTCAAGACGTGCATCAGAAGGATGTATGGGACTTGTGGAATCTGTGTGGTCTTTATATTGTTGTTTGGTAGGACATTTTTTAAAAGCATATCACTGTAACCCTGAACAAGATAAAGCAGTTACTAAAGTTGAATGAATGAATGAATTAATATCAACTCATACTGACTTTTGTTTATTGAAATTGTAGTGTGTGTGTGTGTGTGTGTGTGTGTGTGTGTGTGTGTGTGTGTGTGTGCGTGTGCGTGTGTGTTTGTGAGTTTAAACTATTTCTTTTTTGTTTCAACAGGGAGGGCAAACTGTGTACAATTTCAACAGACTCCATCGATCCTAGCCACTGAAACAAGCGACGTAATGATCCAGTGTAGTCATGATGATAGTAGCTTATATAATATGTTTTGGTATCAGCAAAACAGCCGTAATGTTATGACACTAATTGGATATACTGCTGCAGCGATGAGTACTCCAAACTACGAGGATGGATTTAAAGATCGGTTCAAACTGAGCAGAGAGAGTACACTTAAAGGAAGTCTGAATATCTCTAATCTCTACCAGTCAGACTCTGCTGTTTATTACTGTGCAGCCAGTATGCACAATGTCACATACTCACCCACACACTTTACTAAAACATCTCTCTCTCTCTCACACACACACACACACACACACACACACACACACACACACACACACACACACACACAAAAGAGGCTTGTTATCTGATGAGGTTTTATATATTACCATCTGTTATTTTATATGAATATGGTGACTGAACTCCACTATGATTACTTGAGTTTTTATACAAATAAAGCAACTCATGATCTTAACAGCTGGTATCATTTGTTCAAAAAGTTATGTGGATTTATTTGTAGGCATATTGTGTTACTCTTCCATTAATTTCTGCAAGTTTTCTAAAAATGTTCTATTTGTATCAATCTCATGTTCAGCAGAAATTGTATATAGTGCAGTGTTTCAGTATCTGCACTCACGTACCCATGCTCTGTATTTATATCGTTTTTAATCTGTCATAGATTTATTATGTTTTGTTGGAAATCATTTGATATTTATTTATTTGTGTGGTGCATGTGAAAACTAGACAGCAGAAGGCTCTAGAAGACATTCAGTATTTTATCTAAAATGCCATAAGAAGCAGCATACAACAGCAGATTGTGTTCGTTTTCACATTTTTTTTTCTTGAAACTGTTAGTGCACACAACTATATGAATATATGAAATGTACTACATATTATTAAATGCGTGATATTATATTCTGGATCATAGATATTACTCAATATGAGCTTTGCATTCATGCTGGCTTATAAAATAGTATCTATGTAGCATATGAAGATCCTAGCATTCACAAATCATTGAAATGTCAATATATAATCATCTAATTAACACTCCTTCTTGAGTTGAAATGATTGCGCAGGGAAAACATTAAAAGGTGCAGGACCAGGGTTGGTAACCATGGTGTTTCAGTGCCATTGTTAGGTTTCCTCCCCTGCTCTCGCTACGCGGCAAAGTGTAGCGAGTGGCATACTTCCGCATTCCACTGCGCACATTCCAGTGCCATTCAAAAACTCTCCGTTGGACTTTTCCCTTCATTCATGGACTCACGTTTTGTTTACCTCTGCCATGTGCGTTATGTTTTCGTTCACGTCATGTCTCCGCCTCCTGTGTTTCCCCACGTGCTCATGTTTTCGTTCACGTCATGTCTCCGCCTCCTGTGTTTCCCCACGTGCTCATGTTTTCGTTCACGTCATGTCTCTGCCTCCTGTGTTTCCCCATGTGCATATGTTTTGGTTTGTGTCATGTCTCTGCCCCGTTTTCTCATTGGTTCTTGTTTATTGTATAATTATTGGTTTCAGGTGTCATTGATTGTGGATGTGATTTTCTGTGTGTTTAAATACGCCGCTCCATTTCCGCTTCGGGGCGGAGTATTAGTTTATCTTAGATGAGTTTAACCTTGCGCGGTTATCCCTTAGCGCTTTTGTCCGTGGTTTCCAGACCACCTCCTAGTCGTGCGCATTTATCCCTTAGCTCTTTGTTCGTGGTTTCCAGACCACCTTTCTACCCTTGCGTATTTGTCCCTTCGCTCGTGATTCGTGGTTCCCAGACCACCTCGATGCCTCGCGTATGTTTCCCTGTGTTTTTTGGATAACTGCCTTTTTGTGGATTACTGTTTCCTTTTTGGATTACTGCCGCTTCGGCCAAGTAAAGTATCATTTTGGATTACTGTTACCTTTTGTTTATGGATTTATGTTCGATGGTGTTGTTTATGTTCGTTTATTTTTGAACTGTGCCTAATAAACTGACCACTTGCCCCTGCAAGTGCATCCTGCTTCATTCTACCCCACGTGTCGTAACAACCATTTAGTTTCTTATAAAACTTTGTGTCTTATAAGACTCAGCTCTATTTTACAAATTACTGCATTAAATTGATGACTGTAGTTATTGGGAGAGTTGTTCTAGTTTGAGTCAAAATCAACTTTTGTATAAGCAATGCATTTTGATGTGTATCTAAGGATCAGTGTAGGTTTTATTCAACAGGGGGAGATGTTTCTCAGTGAAAACATTTCCTGCTCCTGGTTTAAATGTGGAAGTTTTTCACATCATCAGACCCCACCCGCCTCTAATAGAGTAAATGAAATGTAAATGCTTTAAAATGAGTCAGACTCACTCAAGATGTGCATCAGAAGGATGTATGGTACTTGTGGAATCTGTGTGGTCTTTATATTGTTGTTTGGTAGGACATTTTTTAAAAGCATATCGCTGTAACCCTGAACAAGATAAAGCAGTTACTGGAGTTAAATGAATGAATGAATATCAACTCATATTGACTTCAGTTTATTGAAATTATAGTGTGTGCGTGTTTAAAGTATTTATTTTTTGCTTCAACAGAGAGGACAAACTGTGTACAATTTCAAAAGACTCCATCCATCCTAGCCACTGAAACAAGCGACATAACGATCCAGTGTAATCATGATGATAGTAACTTGTATTATATGTATTGGTATCAGCAAAACAGCCTTTCAATTATGGCACTAATTGGATATACTACTGGAGCAACAAGTACTCCAAACTACGAGGATGGATTTAAAGATCGGTTCAAACTGAGCAGAGAGAGTACACTTAAAGGAAGTCTGAATATCTCTAATCTCCACCAGTCAGACTCTGCTGTTTATTACTGTGCAGCCAGTATGCACAATGCTGCACACTTACACAACATCCTTACTAAAACATCTCACTCACACACACACACACACACTTGCTTGTTATCTGATGAGGTTTTATATACTACCATATGTTATTTTATATGAATACAGTGACTGAACTCCACTATGATTACTTGAGTTTTTATACAAATAAAGCAACTCATGATCTTAACAGCTGGTAGCATTTGTTCAAAAAGTTATGTGGATTTATTTGTAAGCATACTGTGTTCCCTAAGGGTACTCAACATTGCGTGAGCTTCACGCTGTGGGAAGCGCCCTCGCGCGTGACCGGTATCTGAAGTCTGTGTGAAATCATGCCTAATTTATAGGTCTGTCGTGGTCAGGTGGCAATTAAGCGCGTCGCGTGATATAAAAACGGCACCTGTGAACCATCCTGTCAGCCATATTATCTTCAGCGAAAGACTGCATGTCGGTCGTTTGTGTGAACATGCAAAAAAGACTCTTAAAAAAAACATTTCCTACATATATATATATATATATATATATATATATATATATATATATATATATATATATATATATATATATATATATATTTTTTTTTTTTTTTTTTTTTTTTTTTTTTTTTTTACTTTTCTGTCCCTTTTTAGAAAGAAAAGTATGACTCAGAGAGATTTCAGGAAGTGCGTTTCGCCTTGCTCCCGTTTCATCACGGGGACGGATGGACACACTTTCTGTGTGAAGCGTCTGGGAGCGGAGCATGCCGCAGCGGCTATTGAGGGAGCTAACTGCGCGCACTGTGAGCGCTTTACAATTAGGCAGCTCCACTCGCGGCTCGCTCTCTTCTCGGCCGAAGGGAGTTGGGTTTCAGAGTCTCACGGATCTGGGCCGGCCGCTGCCGAGGCAGCCAGCCGGCTCAGGTCCTGGGGATCTTGTATGGATCTGGAAGAGGAGCCGGAGACGAGCGCTGCTCTATCTCTTGCTCTGTCTTCCGGGTCCGGCTCTTCGCCAAATTTTGGTGCTCACGTCATGACTCCTCCTTCCATTATGGAAAGCCAAAAAGCCCTTTCTGACTCCAAGGAGCCAGTAGGGGGCCCCATTTACCAAAAACAGAGAGCAGCTCTGAAGCATATAAAGAGCTGCTTGAAGTGATTACTAGGGCAGTAGAAAAACTCAATCTAGACTGGCCCTGGGAAGAGGAAGTGGCTCGTAGCAGGCTGGATGAGCGCTTTCTCCCCAGTGAAAATTAATCTCCCTCACACCGCAGAAAACTCCCCTTTTTTCCGGAAGCGCATGACGAAATATCATGCTTCTGGAAAAAACCATACACTAGCCGTGTTTATAACCCCGCAATGTCAAATTATTTGGCCATCGTGGGGAATGAACAGCACGGGTATTTAGCTATGCCAAAGGTGGAGGAGGCGCTTGCGAGCTACCTCTCTCCATTGATGGCAGGAAATTTAGGGGGGCCAGCTTTGCCTTCCAAGCCATGTAAGGCCACATCGGTGTTGGTGGGCAAAGCCTATGCAGCAGCGGGTCTCGCTTGTGGGTCACTGCATACGATGGCAGTGTTGCAGGCCTACCAGGCAGACCTGCTGAGTGAGCTCGACAGCAGGGAGGGAATTGGGCCCAAGGCAGTGGCAGAGCTTTGCTGTGCCACGGATTTGTCTCTCCGGGTGACCAAGCAAATGGCCCATCATATCGGCCGCACAATGGGTAGCTTGGTGGCAGCGGAGAGGCACCTATGGCTCAACCTCTCAGGTATGGGAGATAAATATAAGGTCTCCCTGCTGGATGCCCCTGTTGAACCTTCTGGCCTGTTTGGTGGCGCGGTCAACGCCATCGCCGACAGATTTCACGAGGCAAAACAGCAAACATCGGCATTTATCCAGTTCCTTCCCTGTCATGTTGAGTTCGCCCAGGCATCCACGAGTGGGGCCCGGGCCGGCACTAGTCCAAGGGAAGCACAGAAGGTGAGTGTGGCAGCCCGCCTCCCCCCGCGGAGAGCCAGGGGGACTGGGTGGCCACAGTCACAGCCTGCTAGTAGGCCTGATCTGAGAATGATCATAAAGGCCAAACAGACAAAGAAGGAGCAGCCCCGATGGGCTGCAGAGGGACGTATCAGGTGACTTAAGGCTGTTAAGGCATTTAGCCCCCAGTATTACTGTAGGGCCTCCTCTAGCCAATGTTGTCCCAAGTATTCAGTTTTCTCTGGTCAGCTAGCTGTCACAGGGCAATGAAAATCTGATGCTTTCCCCCCAACAGAATGTGGAAGTGTTAAGGTCTCTGAAAGACCATCTGGCAGTGTGGAAACTACTGCCAAATGTGTCTCCATGGGTTCTGTCCACCATAGAAAAGGGTTACCGGGTCCAGTTCAGAGCTCGAACCCCTGGTTCAGAGGTGTGCTCACCACAATAGTCAGCACAGAACAGAGCCCGACTTTAGCACAGGAAGTGAGATCCCTCTTGGACAAAGGGGCCATAGAACGTGTACCCTGTTCCCTGAGGGAGGGAGGTTTTTACAGCCGTTATTTCCTGGTCCCCAAAAAGATGGGAGTATGCGGCCAATTTTAGATCTGCACCATCTGAACCGTACTCTTTGGAGATACAGGTTCAAGATGCTGACGCTCAAACTTATCGTTCCACAGATTCAGTTTGAGGACTGGTTTGTGACAATCGATCTAAAAGATGCATATTTCCACATAGAAATATTGCCCAGTCACAGGAAGTTCTTGAGGTTCATGTTTGGAGGCAACGTGTACCAATATCGGGTTCTTCCCTTCGGTCTAGCTTTATCCCCTCGCACCTTCACAAAGTGCATGGATGCCACTCTGGCTCCCTTGCGACTCCAGGGCATCTGTGTACTAAACGACCTGAATGACTGGTTAATTCTAGCACGATCCAGGGAACTGGCGGTTCAACATTGAGATGTTGTTCTCGCACACATGAGGAGCATGGGGCTCAGGTTGAACCTCAAGAAAAGTATGCTTTCTCCAGTGCAGAAGACAACTTTTCTGGGAGTTATATGGTATTCTAATACAATGAGGGCATTTCTATCCCCAACACATGTAGGATCAATCCTGTCAACATTGAGCAAAATAAAGCTGGGTCTGGGCATCCTCTCCAGTCTCTATGAGAGACTGTTGGGGATTATGGCAGCAGCAGCCAACGTCATTCCTTTGGGCCTATTGCACATAAGACCATTTCAGTGGTGGCTGAAAAGTCGGGGATTTCATCCAAGGACAAAACCCCTGAGAGTAATCAGTGTCATGCAGCGATGCCTATGTGCTCTGAAAATGTGGAGGTGTCCCCGGTTTCTAGCCTTGGGTCACACTCTCGGGGCATCTCAACAATCAAGCGTGGTGATAATAGATTTTAATAACTAAAGGTAACTATTGATACACACACCTAACTCTAAGCAAGCAATACATATGTACATCTATATACAAGAAGAGAGAAAGTGTAGAAAGAAAGTAATGAAATAGGAGGGAATGGCAGACAAAAACACAAACAATTAGCCTTTTTCAAAAACCAGTAAGAACTTAAATCTCCTGTAAACAGGGGTACAATCTTAACGCATGTATAGATCCATTAACTATACTTGCATGGCTTGGGTGTTGTCGGTTTGAAAGTTTTGCGCGAGGTTGTGTCGAGGTCGCTGGTTCGTCGTGCTGTTTGAAAAGGCATGGGCCGTGAGGTGGTTGCATCCCTTGTCCGGGAGAGAGAGAGAGAGAGATTCCCTCTTCCCGGGGCACGTGGCCCCGGTGGAGGGAAACCTGAAGTGAACTAAGATTGAAGAGGGTCTAGAGAGTTGAAGAGTGTGAAGAGAGAGTCTGCATTGTATGCGTGTTGTTGTTTTAAAGACAACACCAACGCACACGCCTCTCTGGGCTATTGGCCAATCAGGAAGTTGGATTTGTTGGCGGGATGAACTCTCTTTGTCTGGTCTCAGACCTCAATTTGCATGTCCTGGGAGGAGCCGGTTTAAACTGTATTATGTATGAATTAGGAAAAAGCATGAAATAAATGTATCCCATCATAATATGATATGCATAATCAATCAGAGCATCAAGAGATGATTAACTAGATACCAAATTCGATGGATTTAGAAAATATTACAGGTAAAACATGGTTACAGACATTTAAAATCATATTCTAAATTAAACTATCCACAATCATCCTGGCTTGGTTACATAGGCACACAATATATGCAAACACGAATACATCAAACTATTTGGGCATCGAATAATTACATATAATTACACGTTACATTCAAGAGAGATTTTTCCATTGTGTGTGTAAGGTAAGCTCATGTGTGTGCGTGCGTGCACGTGTAGGTAAGCTCGTGTGTGTGTGTGTGTGTGTGTGTGTGTGTGTGCGCGTGTGCGCGTGTGTATTGGCATTCTGGGCATCCAAACTGGGGGGTGCCTGAAGAGTCTCAGAGACCTTTGAAGCCCCCAGGGGGGATATGTTTGTTCTTTGACAGGCTGGAGCCAGAATGGTCATTAAACAGATATGGATTTAAAGCTCAAAGAAAAAGAAACTTCTTTGCTAAGTCCAGGTTGATTCAGAAATCAGTTTGATACCGTCAGACGTTACACTCTGTATTTATGCTGTTCTTAATCTGTCATTGGATTATTATGTTTTGTTGGAAGACATTTGATGTTTATTTATTAATGTGGTGCATGTGAAAACTTGTACAGTAGAAGGCTCTAGAAGACATTCAGTATTTTAACTAAAAAGCCATAAAAAGCAGCATACAATAGCAGATTGGGTTCTTTTTCATTTTCTGATGAAAAAAAAACAGACAAACCAGCCCACCTCTTTCTGAGGATGACACAAGGGAGCTGGATGCATGTGCTGGGGAAAGGACAGGAACCTGGACTGGAACATGGACTGGGATTTGGACTGGATTCTGGGATGCATCCAGGTCCCTTGTGTCAGCCATAACAGAATACTCCACCTCGAAGCGGGGAAACGCAGGGCTTTAAATACATCAACTAAACACCAAACACCTGATACTAGTAATGAAACAATAAACAGTGAACCAATGAACAAACAGGGGTGGAGACAAGACGTAAACCAAAACCAAAGGACCAATAAGCAAACGAGGGCAGAGACGTGACGTAAACCAAAACACAGAAGCACATGGTGACATAAACAAATCCAAAGTCTATGAATGGGAATGCGGAAATGCGCTACTCTTTCGCGAGTAGCGCAGAGAGGACGACTCTAACAGCATCGCATTCATGCTGGCTCATAAAATAGTATCTATGTAGCATATGAAGATCCTAGCATTCACAAATCATTGAAATGTCAATATATAATCATCTAATTAACACTCCTTCTTGATTTTAAATGATTGCGCAGGGAAAACATTAAAAGGTGTAGGACCAGGGTTGGTAACCATGGTGTTTCAGTGCCATATAGTTTCTTATAACACTTTATTTGTGTCTTATAAGACTCAGATCTATTTCACTAATTACTGCTTTAAATTGATGACTGTAGTTATTGGGAGAGTTGTTCTAGTTTGAGTCAAAATCAACTTTTGCACAAGCAGTGCATTTTGATGTGATAGTTAAAGGTTCAGTTATGTATTCAAGGATCATTGTAGTTTTTAGTCAACAGGGGGAGATGTTTCTCAGTGAAGACATTTCCTGCTCCTGGTTTAAATTTGGAAGTTTATCACATCATCAGACCCCACCCCCTTCTAATAGTGTAAATGAAGTGTAAATGTTTTAAAATGAGTCAGACTCACTCAAGACGTGCATCAGAAGGATGTATGGGACTTGTGGAATCTGTGTGGTCTTTATATTGTTGTTTGGTAGGACATTTTTTAAAAGCATATCACTGTAACCCTGAACAAGATAAAGCAGTTACTAAAGTTGAATGAATGAATGAATTAATATCAACTCATACTGACTTTTGTTTATTGAAATTGTAGTGTGTGTGTGTGTGTGTGTGTGTGTGTGTGTGTGTGTGTGTGTGTGTGTGTGTGCGTGTGCGTGTGTGTTTGTGAGTTTAAACTATTTCTTTTTTGTTTCAACAGGGAGGGCAAACTGTGTACAATTTCAACAGACTCCATCGATCCTAGCCACTGAAACAAGCGACGTAATGATCCAGTGTAGTCATGATGATAGTAGCTTATATAATATGTTTTGGTATCAGCAAAACAGCCGTAATGTTATGACACTAATTGGATATACTGCTGCAGCGATGAGTACTCCAAACTACGAGGATGGATTTAAAGATCGGTTCAAACTGAGCAGAGAGAGTACACTTAAAGGAAGTCTGAATATCTCTAATCTCTACCAGTCAGACTCTGCTGTTTATTACTGTGCAGCCAGTATGCACAATGTCACATACTCACCCACACACTTTACTAAAACATCTCTCTCTCTCTCACACACACACACACACACACACACACACACACACACACACACACACACACAAAAGAGGCTTGTTATCTGATGAGGTTTTATATATTACCATCTGTTATTTTATATGAATATGGTGACTGAACTCCACTATGATTACTTGAGTTTTTATACAAATAAAGCAACTCATGATCTTAACAGCTGGTATCATTTGTTCAAAAAGTTATGTGGATTTATTTGTAGGCATATTGTGTTACTCTTCCATTAATTTCTGCAAGTTTTCTAAAAATGTTCTATTTGTATCAATCTCATGTTCAGCAGAAATTGTATATAGTGCAGTGTTTCAGTATCTGCACTCACGTACCCATGCTCTGTATTTATATCGTTTTTAATCTGTCATAGATTTATTATGTTTTGTTGGAAATCATTTGATATTTATTTATTTGTGTGGTGCATGTGAAAACTAGACAGCAGAAGGCTCTAGAAGACATTCAGTATTTTATCTAAAATGCCATAAGAAGCAGCATACAACAGCAGATTGTGTTCGTTTTCACATTTTTTTTTCTTGAAACTGTTAGTGCACACAACTATATGAATATATGAAATGTACTACATATTATTAAATGCGTGATATTATATTCTGGATCATAGATATTACTCAATATGAGCTTTGCATTCATGCTGGCTTATAAAATAGTATCTATGTAGCATATGAAGATCCTAGCATTCACAAATCATTGAAATGTCAATATATAATCATCTAATTAACACTCCTTCTTGAGTTGAAATGATTGCGCAGGGAAAACATTAAAAGGTGCAGGACCAGGGTTGGTAACCATGGTGTTTCAGTGCCATTGTTAGGTTTCCTCCCCTGCTCTCGCTACGCGGCAAAGTGTAGCGAGTGGCATACTTCCGCATTCCACTGCGCACATTCCAGTGCCATTCAAAAACTCTCCGTTGGACTTTTCCCTTCATTCATGGACTCACGTTTTGTTTACCTCTGCCATGTGCGTTATGTTTTCGTTCACGTCATGTCTCCGCCTCCTGTGTTTCCCCACGTGCTCATGTTTTCGTTCACGTCATGTCTCCGCCTCCTGTGTTTCCCCACGTGCTCATGTTTTCGTTCACGTCATGTCTCTGCCTCCTGTGTTTCCCCATGTGCATATGTTTTGGTTTGTGTCATGTCTCTGCCCCGTTTTCTCATTGGTTCTTGTTTATTGTATAATTATTGGTTTCAGGTGTCATTGATTGTGGATGTGATTTTCTGTGTGTTTAAATACGCCGCTCCATTTCCGCTTCGGGGCGGAGTATTAGTTTATCTTAGATGAGTTTAACCTTGCGCGGTTATCCCTTAGCGCTTTTGTCCGTGGTTTCCAGACCACCTCCTAGTCGTGCGCATTTATCCCTTAGCTCTTTGTTCGTGGTTTCCAGACCACCTTTCTACCCTTGCGTATTTGTCCCTTCGCTCGTGATTCGTGGTTCCCAGACCACCTCGATGCCTCGCGTATGTTTCCCTGTGTTTTTTGGATAACTGCCTTTTTGTGGATTACTGTTTCCTTTTTGGATTACTGCCGCTTCGGCCAAGTAAAGTATCATTTTGGATTACTGTTACCTTTTGTTTATGGATTTATGTTCGATGGTGTTGTTTATGTTCGTTTATTTTTGAACTGTGCCTAATAAACTGACCACTTGCCCCTGCAAGTGCATCCTGCTTCATTCTACCCCACGTGTCGTAACAACCATTTAGTTTCTTATAAAACTTTGTGTCTTATAAGACTCAGCTCTATTTTACAAATTACTGCATTAAATTGATGACTGTAGTTATTGGGAGAGTTGTTCTAGTTTGAGTCAAAATCAACTTTTGTATAAGCAATGCATTTTGATGTGTATCTAAGGATCAGTGTAGGTTTTATTCAACAGGGGGAGATGTTTCTCAGTGAAAACATTTCCTGCTCCTGGTTTAAATGTGGAAGTTTTTCACATCATCAGACCCCACCCGCCTCTAATAGAGTAAATGAAATGTAAATGCTTTAAAATGAGTCAGACTCACTCAAGATGTGCATCAGAAGGATGTATGGTACTTGTGGAATCTGTGTGGTCTTTATATTGTTGTTTGGTAGGACATTTTTTAAAAGCATATCGCTGTAACCCTGAACAAGATAAAGCAGTTACTGGAGTTAAATGAATGAATGAATATCAACTCATATTGACTTCAGTTTATTGAAATTATAGTGTGTGCGTGTTTAAAGTATTTATTTTTTGCTTCAACAGAGAGGACAAACTGTGTACAATTTCAAAAGACTCCATCCATCCTAGCCACTGAAACAAGCGACATAACGATCCAGTGTAATCATGATGATAGTAACTTGTATTATATGTATTGGTATCAGCAAAACAGCCTTTCAATTATGGCACTAATTGGATATACTACTGGAGCAACAAGTACTCCAAACTACGAGGATGGATTTAAAGATCGGTTCAAACTGAGCAGAGAGAGTACACTTAAAGGAAGTCTGAATATCTCTAATCTCCACCAGTCAGACTCTGCTGTTTATTACTGTGCAGCCAGTATGCACAATGCTGCACACTTACACAACATCCTTACTAAAACATCTCACTCACACACACACACACACACTTGCTTGTTATCTGATGAGGTTTTATATACTACCATATGTTATTTTATATGAATACAGTGACTGAACTCCACTATGATTACTTGAGTTTTTATACAAATAAAGCAACTCATGATCTTAACAGCTGGTAGCATTTGTTCAAAAAGTTATGTGGATTTATTTGTAAGCATACTGTGTTCCCTAAGGGTACTCAACATTGCGTGAGCTTCACGCTGTGGGAAGCGCCCTCGCGCGTGACCGGTATCTGAAGTCTGTGTGAAATCATGCCTAATTTATAGGTCTGTCGTGGTCAGGTGGCAATTAAGCGCGTCGCGTGATATAAAAACGGCACCTGTGAACCATCCTGTCAGCCATATTATCTTCAGCGAAAGACTGCATGTCGGTCGTTTGTGTGAACATGCAAAAAAGACTCTTAAAAAAAACATTTCCTCCATATATATATATATATATATATATATATATATATATATATATATATATATATATATATATATATATATATATATATTTTTTTTTTTTTTTTTTTTTACTTTTCTGTCCCTTTTTAGAAAGAAAAGTATGACTCAGAGAGATTTCAGGAAGTGCGTTTCGCCTTGCTCCCGTTTCATCACGGGGACGGATGGACACACTTTCTGTGTGAAGCGTCTGGGAGCGGAGCATGCCGCAGCGGCTATTGAGGGAGCTAACTGCGCGCACTGTGAGCGCTTTACAATTAGGCAGCTCCACTCGCGGCTCGCTCTCTTCTCGGCCGAAGGGAGTTGGGTTTCAGAGTCTCACGGATCTGGGCCGGCCGCTGCCGAGGCAGCCAGCCGGCTCAGGTCCTGGGGATCTTGTATGGATCTGGAAGAGGAGCCGGAGACGAGCGCTGCTCTATCTCTTGCTCTGTCTTCCGGGTCCGGCTCTTCGCCAAATTTTGGTGCTCACGTCATGACTCCTCCTTCCATTATGGAAAGCCAAAAAGCCCTTTCTGACTCCAAGGAGCCAGTAGGGGGCCCCATTTACCAAAAACAGAGAGCAGCTCTGAAGCATATAAAGAGCTGCTTGAAGTGATTACTAGGGCAGTAGAAAAACTCAATCTAGACTGGCCCTGGGAAGAGGAAGTGGCTCGTAGCAGGCTGGATGAGCGCTTTCTCCCCAGTGAAAATTAATCTCCCTCACACCGCAGAAAACTCCCCTTTTTTCCGGAAGCGCATGACGAAATATCATGCTTCTGGAAAAAACCATACACTAGCCGTGTTTATAACCCCGCAATGTCAAATTATTTGGCCATCGTGGGGAATGAACAGCACGGGTATTTAGCTATGCCAAAGGTGGAGGAGGCGCTTGCGAGCTACCTCTCTCCATTGATGGCAGGAAATTTAGGGGGGCCAGCTTTGCCTTCCAAGCCATGTAAGGCCACATCGGTGTTGGTGGGCAAAGCCTATGCAGCAGCGGGTCTCGCTTGTGGGTCACTGCATACGATGGCAGTGTTGCAGGCCTACCAGGCAGACCTGCTGAGTGAGCTCGACAGCAGGGAGGGAATTGGGCCCAAGGCAGTGGCAGAGCTTTGCTGTGCCACGGATTTGTCTCTCCGGGTGACCAAGCAAATGGCCCATCATATCGGCCGCACAATGGGTAGCTTGGTTGCAGCGGAGAGGCACCTATGGCTCAACCTCTCAGGTATGGGAGATAAATATAAGGTCTCCCTGCTGGATGCCCCTGTTGAACCTTCTGGCCTGTTTGGTGGCGCGGTCAACGCCATCGCCGACAGATTTCACGAGGCAAAACAGCAAACATCGGCATTTATCCAGTTCCTTCCCTGTCATGTTGAGTTCGCCCAGGCATCCACGAGTGGGGCCCGGGCCGGCACTAGTCCAAGGGAAGCACAGAAGGTGAGTGTGGCAGCCCGCCTCCCCCCGCGGAGAGCCAGGGGGACTGGGTGGCCACAGTCACAGCCTGCTAGTAGGCCTGATCTGAGAATGATCATAAAGGCCAAACAGACAAAGAAGGAGCAGCCCCGATGGGCTGCAGAGGGACGTATCAGGTGACTTAAGGCTGTTAAGGCATTTAGCCCCCAGTATTACTGTAGGGCCTCCTCTAGCCAATGTTGTCCCAAGTATTCAGTTTTCTCTGGTCAGCTAGCTGTCACAGGGCAATGAAAATCTGATGCTTTCCCCCCAACAGAATGTGGAAGTGTTAAGGTCTCTGAAAGACCATCTGGCAGTGTGGAAACTACTGCCAAATGTGTCTCCATGGGTTCTGTCCACCATAGAAAAGGGTTACCGGGTCCAGTTCAGAGCTCGAACCCCTGGTTCAGAGGTGTGCTCACCACAATAGTCAGCACAGAACAGAGCCCGACTTTAGCACAGGAAGTGAGATCCCTCTTGGACAAAGGGGCCATAGAACGTGTACCCTGTTCCCTGAGGGAGGGAGGTTTTTACAGCCGTTATTTCCTGGTCCCCAAAAAGATGGGAGTATGCGGCCAATTTTAGATCTGCACCATCTGAACCGTACTCTTTGGAGATACAGGTTCAAGATGCTGACGCTCAAACTTATCGTTCCACAGATTCAGTTTGAGGACTGGTTTGTGACAATCGATCTAAAAGATGCATATTTCCACATAGAAATATTGCCCAGTCACAGGAAGTTCTTGAGGTTCATGTTTGGAGGCAACGTGTACCAATATCGGGTTCTTCCCTTCGGTCTAGCTTTATCCCCTCGCACCTTCACAAAGTGCATGGATGCCACTCTGGCTCCCTTGCGACTCCAGGGCATCTGTGTACTAAACGACCTGAATGACTGGTTAATTCTAGCACGATCCAGGGAACTGGCGGTTCAACATTGAGATGTTGTTCTCGCACACATGAGGAGCATGGGGCTCAGGTTGAACCTCAAGAAAAGTATGCTTTCTCCAGTGCAGAAGACAACTTTTCTGGGAGTTATATGGTATTCTAATACAATGAGGGCATTTCTATCCCCAACACATGTAGGATCAATCCTGTCAACATTGAGCAAAATAAAGCTGGGTCTGGGCATCCTCTCCAGTCTCTATGAGAGACTGTTGGGGATTATGGCAGCAGCAGCCAACGTCATTCCTTTGGGCCTATTGCACATAAGACCATTTCAGTGGTGGCTGAAAAGTCGGGGATTTCATCCAAGGACAAAACCCCTGAGAGTAATCAGTGTCATGCAGCGATGCCTATGTGCTCTGAAAATGTGGAGGTGTCCCCGGTTTCTAGCCTTGGGTCACACTCTCGGGGCATCTCAACAATCAAGCGTGGTGATAATAGATTTTAATAACTAAAGGTAACTATTGATACACACACCTAACTCTAAGCAAGCAATACATATGTACATCTATATACAAGAAGAGAGAAAGTGTAGAAAGAAAGTAATGAAATAGGAGGGAATGGCAGACAAAAACACAAACAATTAGCCTTTTTCAAAAACCAGTAAGAACTTAAATCTCCTGTAAACAGGGGTACAATCTTAACGCATGTATAGATCCATTAACTATACTTGCATGGCTTGGGTGTTGTCGGTTTGAAAGTTTTGCGCGAGGTTGTGTCGAGGTCGCTGGTTCGTCGTGCTGTTTGAAAAGGCATGGGCCGTGAGGTGGTTGCATCCCTTGTCCGGGAGAGAGAGAGAGAGAGATTCCCTCTTCCCGGGGCACGTGGCCCCGGTGGAGGGAAACCTGAAGTGAACTAAGATTGAAGAGGGTCTAGAGAGTTGAAGAGTGTGAAGAGAGAGTCTGCATTGTATGCGTGTTGTTGTTTTAAAGACAACACCAACGCACACGCCTCTCTGGGCTATTGGCCAATCAGGAAGTTGGATTTGTTGGCGGGATGAACTCTCTTTGTCTGGTCTCAGACCTCAATTTGCATGTCCTGGGAGGAGCCGGTTTAAACTGTATTATGTATGAATTAGGAAAAAGCATGAAATAAATGTATCCCATCATAATATGATATGCATAATCAATCAGAGCATCAAGAGATGATTAACTAGATACCAAATTCGATGGATTTAGAAAATATTACAGGTAAAACATGGTTACAGACATTTAAAATCATATTCTAAATTAAACTATCCACAATCATCCTGGCTTGGTTACATAGGCACACAATATATGCAAACACGAATACATCAAACTATTTGGGCATCGAATAATTACATATAATTACACGTTACATTCAAGAGAGATTTTTCCATTGTGTGTGTAAGGTAAGCTCATGTGTGTGCGTGCGTGCACGTGTAGGTAAGCTCGTGTGTGTGTGTGTGTGTGTGTGTGTGTGTGTGCGCGTGTGCGCGTGTGTATTGGCATTCTGGGCATCCAAACTGGGGGGTGCCTGAAGAGTCTCAGAGACCTTTGAAGCCCCCAGGGGGGATATGTTTGTTCTTTGACAGGCTGGAGCCAGAATGGTCATTAAACAGATATGGATTTAAAGCTCAAAGAAAAAGAAACTTCTTTGCTAAGTCCAGGTTGATTCAGAAATCAGTTTGATACCGTCAGACGTTACACTCTGTATTTATGCTGTTCTTAATCTGTCATTGGATTATTATGTTTTGTTGGAAGACATTTGATGTTTATTTATTAATGTGGTGCATGTGAAAACTTGTACAGTAGAAGGCTCTAGAAGACATTCAGTATTTTAACTAAAAAGCCATAAAAAGCAGCATACAATAGCAGATTGGGTTCTTTTTCATTTTCTGATGAAAAAAAAACAGACAAACCAGCCCACCTCTTTCTGAGGATGACACAAGGGAGCTGGATGCATGTGCTGGGGAAAGGACAGGAACCTGGACTGGAACCTGGACTGGGATTTGGACTGGATTCTGGGATGCATCCAGGTCCCTTGTGTCAGCCATAACAGAATACTCCACCTCGAAGCGGGGAAACGCAGGGCTTTAAATACATCAACTAAACACCAAACACCTGATACTAGTAATGAAACAATAAACAGTGAACCAATGAACAAACAGGGGTGGAGACAAGACGTAAACCAAAACCAAAGGACCAATAAGCAAACGAGGGCAGAGACGTGACGTAAACCAAAACACAGAAGCACATGGTGACATAAACAAATCCAAAGTCTATGAATGGGAATGCGGAAATGCGCTACTCTTTCGCGAGTAGCGCAGAGAGGACGACTCTAACAGCATCGCATTCATGCTGGCTCATAAAATAGTATCTATGTAGCATATGAAGATCCTAGCATTCACAAATCATTGAAATGTCAATATATAATCATCTAATTAACACTCCTTCTTGATTTTAAATGATTGCGCAGGGAAAACATTAAAAGGTGTAGGACCAGGGTTGGTAACCATGGTGTTTCAGTGCCATATAGTTTCTTATAACACTTTATTTGTGTCTTATAAGACTCAGATCTATTTCACTAATTACTGCTTTAAATTGATGACTGTAGTTATTGGGAGAGTTGTTCTAGTTTGAGTCAAAATCAACTTTTGCACAAGCAGTGCATTTTGATGTGATAGTTAAAGGTTCAGTTATGTATTCAAGGATCATTGTAGTTTTTAGTCAACAGGGGGAGATGTTTCTCAGTGAAGACATTTCCTGCTCCTGGTTTAAATTTGGAAGTTTATCACATCATCAGACCCCACCCCCTTCTAATACTGTAAATGAAGTGTAAATGTTTTAAAATGAGTCAGACTCACTCAAGATGTGCATCAGAAGGATGTATGGGACTTGTGGAATCTGTGTGGTCTTTATATTGTTGTTTGGTAGGACATTTTTTAAAAGCATATCACTGTAACCCTGAACAAGATAAAGCAGTTACTAAAGTTGAATGAATGAATGAATTAATATCAACTCATACTGACTTTTGTTTATTGAAATTGTAGTGTGTGTGTGTGTGTGTGTGTGTGTGTGTGTGTGTGTGTGTGTGTGTGTGTGTGTGCGTGTGCGTGTGTGTTTGTGAGTTTAAACTATTTCTTTTTTGTTTCAACAGGGAGGGCAAACTGTGTACAATTTCAACAGACTCCATCGATCCTAGCCACTGAAACAAGCGACGTAATGATCCAGTGTAGTCATGATGATAGTAGCTTATATAATATGTTTTGGTATCAGCAAAACAGCCGTAATGTTATGACACTAATTGGATATACTGCTGCAGCGATGAGTACTCCAAACTACGAGGATGGATTTAAAGATCGGTTCAAACTGAGCAGAGAGAGTACACTTAAAGGAAGTCTGAATATCTCTAATCTCTACCAGTCAGACTCTGCTGTTTATTACTGTGCAGCCAGTATGCACAATGTCACATACTCACCCACACACTTTACTAAAACATCTCTCTCTCTCTCACACACACACACACACGCACACACACACACACACACACACACACACACACACACACACACACACACACAAAAGAGGCTTGTTATCTGATGAGGTTTTATATATTACCATCTGTTATTTTATATGAATATGGTGACTGAACTCCACTATGATTACTTGAGTTTTTATACAAATAAAGCAACTCATGATCTTAACAGCTGGTATCATTTGTTCAAAAAGTTATGTGGATTTATTTGTAGGCATATTGTGTTACTCTTCCATTCATTTCTGCAAGTTTTCTAAAAATGTTCTATTTGTATCAATCTCATGTTCAGCAGAAATTGTATATAGTGCAGTGTTTCAGTATCTGCACTCACGTACCCATGCTCTGTATTTATATCGTTTTTAATCTGTCATAGATTTATTATGTTTTGTTGGAAATCATTTGATATTTATTTATTTGTGTGGTGCATGTGAAAACTAGACAGCAGAAGGCTCTAGAAGACATTCAGTATTTTATCTAAAATGCCATAAGAAGCAGCATACAACAGCAGATTGTGTTCGTTTTCACATTTTTTTTTTTCTTGAAACTGTTAGTGCACACAACTATATGAATATATGAAATGTACTACATATTATTAAATGCGTGATATTATATTCTGGATCATAGATATTACTCAATATGAGCTTTGCATTCATGCTGGCTTATAAAATAGTATCTATGTAGCATATGAAGATCCTAGCATTCAAAGATCATTGAAATGTCAATATATAATCATCTAATTAACACTCCTTCTTGAGTTTAAATGATTGCGCAGGGAAAACATTAAAAGGTGTAGGACCAGGGTTGGTAACCATGGTGTTTCAGTGCCATATAGTTTCTTATAAAACTTTATTTGTGTCTTATAAGACTCAGATCTATTTCACTAATTACTGCTTTAAATTGATGACTAGTTATTGGGAGAGTTGTTCTAGTTTGAGTCAAAATCAACTTTTGCATAAGCAATGCATTTTGATGTGATATCTGAAGGTTCAGTTACTTATGTAGTTTCGGGTCAACAGGGGGAGAAGTTTCTCAGTGAAAACATTTCCTGCTCCTGGTTTAAATGTGGAAGTTTTTCACATCATCAGACCCCACCCACCTCTAATAGTGTAAATGAAGTGTAAATGCTTTAAAATGAGTCAGACTCACTCATCAGAAGGATGTATGGTACTTGTGGACTCTGTGTGGTCTTTATATTGTTGTTTGGTAGGACATTTTTCAAAAGCATATCACTGTGACCCTGAACAAGATAAAGCAGTTACTCAGTTACTAAAGTTGAATGAATGAATGAGTGAATGAATATCAACTCATACTGACTTTAGTTTTTTTTTTTTTTTTTTTTTTTATTGTGTGGTGTTTTTTGACAACTATTTCTTGTTTGCTTCAACAGAGAGGACAAGCTGTGTGAAATTTCAACAGACTCCATCGATCCTAGCCACTGAAACAAGCAACATAACGATCCAGTGTAGTCATGATGATAACAACTTATATAATATGTATTGGTATCAGCAAAATAGCCTTCCAATTATGGCACTAATTGGATATACCATTGGCGCGACCGGTGATCCAAACTACGAGGATGGATTTAAAGATCGGTTCAAACTGAGCAGACAGGGTACACTTAAAGGAAGTCTGGCCATCTCTAATCTCCACCAGTCAGACTCTGCTGTTTATTACTGTGCAGCCAGTATGCACAATGCTGCACACTTACACAACATCCTTACTAAAACATCACACACACACACTAGAGGTTTGTTATCTGATGGGGTTTTATGGTACCACCTGGTATTTTATATGGATAACGTGACTGAGCTCCACTATGATTATTGTTATACAAATGAAGCTGCTGATGATCTTAACATCTATTTGTGTTTGTTCAAAAAGCTGATTCATATGTGATCAATAAATTATTTCATACATATTGTGTTCCATACTGTCCCATTAATGTGTGCCAGTTTTCAAATGTTATATTTGTATTATTCCCATGTTTTGATTGGAACTATTGCATAGTGCAAGGTTTCAGTATTTGCAAGTATTATTTAGCTAATCCACCAATCAAAGATCTCATGTACCCATGCTCTTTATGCCATTCTAAATCTTTCATTGAATTATTTTGTTTTGTTGCAAGACATTTTGCAGATATAGCACAGGCAGAAAATCCTGTGCAGCACAGGGTCCTGGAAGATGTAATTCAGTATTTTAGCTAAAAAAAATTTTTAAAAATTAAAAAAAATTAAAAAAGACACAAGAAGCAGCATAAACCAGCAGATTATATTCTTTTTTATTTTCTGTCTTGGATAGGTTTCCCAAAATTGAAGTTTGAAATAGAACTCCTTGAATAGAAACTAAGTTACATACATTATTTTGGGGTTGAGATATATAATACACACAAACTGAATAACATTTACTGAAAATAATTAAGTCATCGACTGCAGTTTGTAATTTTGGGTAAAATCTACAACAGTTATCTAATTAAAGTAAGTAAATTAAGTAAAAAACACACTTTGGAAAAGGTTACTTAACATGAAATTTGCCCTATTAAATTACAATCGCACAGACATGCACATTATTCACAACCCATGCTAAAGAAGCCTGCAGGAAACTGGTTCTTTCTGGTTGTTCAGTTGGATTTTTAGTGGGTTATCTTGGCAGCTTAAAGAAATTAACATTACAGCCTCTCCTGGTGCATTACTACTCATATTTATGCTAGTTGTACACATACTACTAAATAAATTGCTAATGAGCTATTGTAAAATAGTAGCTAACATTAATTTTTGTGGCTAACCTAGTCATATCTAGCTAAGCTACTGCTCCTTAGCCTACTGATGTATCTAGCCTACTGATGTATCTAGTAATATTACTAGATACATTTTTTTGATGTCAAAATGTAAAAACAGATACAGTATAGTAAGTTTGATATGTATATTAATAATATAATATACATAGCATTGATAAGTGCTGACTGGGTGCAAATAAAAAAGTTTTAGCTGTTGCAGCATACTGTGTTAGTCTGTTTCATTCACCGGCAATTTTGAATTCAGATAGGTTAAGCGACATGTAGAGTGAAGTTAGTATTAAACCTTTATGAGCTTAATAAGCATAAGTGTTCAATTTCACATGTTTTCAGTTTCGATTCAATGCCAACACAGTAACATGAACATTATAAAGCATTTTCAAACACATTGAAATTTCTACGCCACTGTTATATTAGTGTCACACATCATTTGTGAATACTTAAGAGGCGTGACTCTAAGAGTGTTGATCTCCTCCACAGATGGATTTCTGCAACACTGGCACCAACAAAAGACTTTTTAACCCGTTTAATGTACAACTCCAAACATTATTTAATATGATAGTTAAACCTTATTCAATAATACATGGGGCAAAATTACCCAATAAAAGTGACTGAAAATTGCTGCATTTTATAGACCTGGTGCAGGTAGAAATAACTGAACTGCAAAAGTCTTACCTTCATGCTTTTACAGGATTTCCTGGTTTATATGTGGAAGCTAAACACACCCCACCCCTCTGTCAATGTGCTTACTCAAGCTGTTCCTCATAAGGATGGATGGGTTTTGTGGACATTGTGTGTTCTTCATTTTGTTTTTCGGTAGGACATTTAAAAAAAAAAAAAAAAAAAAAAACCCTGCATCATATTAGCCTTTGTCTTTGCTTTAGAAATATTTATATATATTTTTTAAAGTATCTTTCTGATGTCTGATAACTATTTCCTTTTTTTCAACAGTGAGGGCAAATTGTGTAAAAGTTCAACAGTTCCCATCTGTACTAGCCAATGAAACAGGAGATGTAACAATCCATTGTAGTCATGATGACAGTAACTTACCAGTAATGCTATGGTATCAGAAAAAGATCAGCACTGTTATGGCGCTGATTGGATACACCTATACTGCTACGGGTAAGCCAGAGTACGAGGATGGATTTAAAGATCGGTGCAAACAGAGCAGAAACAACATGACTGACCATCTCTAAACTCCTCCTGTCAGACTCTGCTGTCTATTACTGTGTAGCCAGTAAGCACAGTGCTGTATATTCACACAAACACTTTACTAAAACCTCAAATACACTGAAGCACAAATGCAGCATCTGTTTCAAACAGCAGTGTTTTTATCTGATGTTTTATATTACCATCTGTTGTTTCATATGTAAATGTCGAGAATGAGTTATATTAAATATTACAGCAGTATTTAGACAATGGCAGCTACAACAGTCTCAATAGCTATTACTGAAACATTTCCTTAGTTATAATGTCTCTGCTGAAACTCTAAACTCTAGCGTAGCGAAGTAACCGATTGTGGATACATTATTCAGAATGAACAGATAATGTGTTCAAAACAGGTTTAAATACTGACATGAATATGAATGTTTTAAGGTATCAACACAGCAAATATGCCCTCACTGCAAAAATAAAAACACAGTAGCTCAAAAAAATTTTTTTAAAAAGGCACAAGGCTGCAGGTAATCACAGTCGTTCCGATATTCAGTACAACATAAAAACACATGCTTTTAAAAACATGAAAAAAAAAATTATATATATATATATATATATTGTATCTGAATATCTTTTTCTATGTGACAGAATTTGCTTCTGGTTTGTTAATGAAAAGTTGCCCAACCTGCTGTCGTTCACATTTTAGTGTCTTTCCCTGGTCTCAACACACCTGATTCTACTAATTAACTAATTAACACTCCTTCCTGAGTTGAAGTGAATGTGTTAGAGCAGAGAAAACACTAAAAATTGTAAGCCAGGGGATTCTTCTGATTCTCTAGGACCAGGGTTGCTAACCATGGTGTTAATAGCTGAGATTTCATTATCATTTGATATTTCTTATAAAACTCAGTTCCACTTGACTAATCACCGTATTAAATTGACTATTATAGTTATTAGGAAAGTTGCTGTGGTACAATGAATGTTGTTGATATCTTCAGGTTCAGTTACACATCTCTAAGGATCAATGCAGGTTTGGGTCAATAGGGGGAGATGTTTCTCAGTCAGAACACTCAAACTTTTTGAGGACTTTCCGGTGTGGAAGCTCCTCACATCACCAGACCCCACCCTCCTCTAATAATGTAAAGGAAATGTAAATGCACTAAAATGAGTCAGATTGACTCAAGCTGTGCATCAGAAGGATGAATGGTACTTGTGGATTCTGTGTTGTCTTCATTTTGTTTTTTGGTAGGACATCTTTTAAAAAATCTTGAACAAGATAAAGCAATTCCTGAAGTTAACTGAATGAATGAATGAATGAATGAATGAATGAATGAATGAATGAATGAATGGTGTGTTTTTGTTTCTACTTTTGACAACTGTTTCTTTGTTGCTTCAACAGGGAGAACAAACTGTGTAACATTTCAACAGACTCCATCGATCCTAGTCAATGAAACAGAAAACATTACAATCAGTTGTAGCCATGATGACAATAACTTAGATCGTATGTATTGGTATCAGCAAAACAGCCGCACAGTAATGGCACTGATTGGATATACCATTTCAGCTATGAGTGATCCAAAGTACGAGGAGGAATTTAAGGATCGGTTCACACTGAGCAGACAGGACACACTTAAAGGAAGTCTGACCATCTCTAATCTCCGCCAGTCAGACTCTGCTGTTTATTACTGTGCAGCCAGTAAGCACAGTGCTGCACACTTACACAACAGCCTTACTAAAACATCACACACATCAGAGGGTTGTTATCTGAAGTGGTTTTTCTATTACCATCTGCTGTTTTATATGTAAATAGTGATGGAGCTCCACTACGATTCATTGAATTTTTACACAAATTAAGCAAATTATGTTATGTCGTAAACAACAGTAGATCTTGTTTTGTTTTGTTTTTTATTGTTTTTTTTTAATTCTCTGACTTTAATTCTTCTCCAAAAATGTACATCTGCAAGCAAACCTCCTAAATAAATATTTGCATGAGATGGACATCAATTACACTGGGAATAGTTTATAACATCCCAATAGTTATCATTGCAATTTCTTACATTTAATGTAATTACATTTACTTTTTTTTCCGTTGAAGTGTGTTTCTTATGATGTCATTACGTATATAATCACATCTTAAACACACGTACTGTACCAAGAAACAAACTTTCTTTATTTTAGCGCACAACAAAACACTAAACAGTTGCTAGAATATTTTATTTGGGATATTTGCTCAATAGCAGCTTTATTTTCTCTGGTTATCACACAATCACATAAGAGTATCTATTTCTTATTCAGTTTGTAGTATTAAATACTATGTAAATAAACACACACCATATGTAAATAAATAAATAAATAAATAAAACATTTAAAAAGTAGAAGAAGAAGTTGTGTAATGGGGTTTTTATTTATTTATATTCAGCTTTACTGAATATGCAGTGCAAATGCAGGAATCTATATGACCATCTTTTTTTTTAATACTATTGTAAATTTGTAATTATTTGGAGACTTAAAAACTGTCTTGTGTTACTTTTTGAGGACTTCCTGGTTTAAATGTGGAAACTCATCACATCACCAGACCCCACCCTCCTCTAATAATGTAAAGGAAGCGTAAATGCTATAAATTAGTCAGATTCACTCAGGCTGTGCATCAGAAGGATGAATTGTACTTGTGGATTCTGTGTTGTCTTCATTCTGTTTTTCGGTAAAACTTTTTTTTTAAATAAAAAAAAAGCATTGACTGACTGTATGAATGAATGAATGAATGAATGAATGAATGAATGAATGAATGAATGAATGAATGAATGAATGAATGAATGAATGAATGAATGTCAGATTGTATTGACTCTAATCCACTGAAATTGTAGTGTTTTTGTTTTCAATTTTGACAACTGTCTCCTTTTTGCTTCAACAGGGAAGGCAAACTGTGTAACATTTCAACAGACTCCATCGATCCTAGTCAATGAAACAGAAAACATTACAATCAGTTGTAGCCATGATGACAATAACTTAGCTCGTATGTATTGGTATCAGCAAAACAGCCGCACAGTAATGGCACTGATTGGATATACCATTTCAGCTATGAGTGATCCAAAGTACGAGGAGGAATTTAAGGATCGGTTCAAACTGAGCAGACAGAGTACACTTAAAGGAAGTCTGACCATCTCTAATCTCCGCCAGTCAGACTCTGCTGTTTATTACTGTGCAGCCAGTATGCACAGTGCTGCACACTTACACAACAGCCTTACTAAAACATCACACACAGGAGAGGGTTGTTATCTGAAGTGGTTTTTCTATTTCCATCTGCTGTTTTATATGCATATGGTGACTGAGCTCCATTATAAATATTTTAATTATTATACAAATTAAGCAAATCATGTTATGCTGTAAACAGTAGATCTTGCTGTTTTTTTTAATTCTCTGACTTTAATTCTTCTCCTATCTGCAAGCAAACCTCCTAAAAAAACGCATATCAGATTACATCAATTACACTGGAAATAGTTTATAACAACCCACTAGTTATCCTTGCAATTTCTTACATTTAATGTAATTATGTTTACTTTTTTTTCTGTTGAAGTTTGTTGATTATGATGTCTTCTCTTGTCATGTATACAGTCACATCTTAAACACACTTACCATGAAACTAATTTTCTTCATTTTAGCGCACAACAAAACACTAAACAGTTACTACAATATTTTATTCTGAATATTTGCTTAACAGCAGCTTTAATTTATCTGATTATCACACAATCACATAAGAGTATCTATTTCTTATTCAGTTTGTGGTTTTAAATACTTGTCAGATGATACATACACACAATATTTTTTTTAAAAGTTGTGTAATGGGGGTGTAACGTCTGAACGTATCAAACTGATTTCTGAATCAGCCTGGATCTAGCAAAGAAGTTTCTCTGTGTCTTTGAGCAATGAATCCTTATCTAACCTCTTGTCCAGATACCATCGGAATGCGGACAGGGGACACGACCCCCCTCTTCAGACACACACACACACACACACAAACACACACACACAAAGCACACACCCGTGCACACACACAATGTAAGAATCTCTTTTGAATGTAACATGTAATTATATGTAATTTTTCGATGTCCAAATAGTGTGATGTTATCTTATTTTCATATATTGTGTGTTTATGTAACCTAACCATAATGATTTTAGACAGTTTTAACTTAGGATATTATTTTAAATGTCTGTAACCATGTTTTACTTGTAATATTCTTTATAAGTCCATCGAATTTGGTATGAGGTTAATCGTCTCGAGATACCCTGATTGATTATGCATATCATATTGCACTGGGATACATTATTTCATGCTTTTCCTTAATTTCATATATAATACGGTATAAACCGGCTCCTCCCAGGGCATGCAAATCCAGGTCTGAGACCAGACAAAGAGAGTTCATTCCGCCAAAAAATCCAACTTCCTGATTGGCCCATAGCCCAAAGAGGCGTGTGTGTTGGTGTTGTCTTTAAAACAACACCACACTTTGAAACTCGCTCTCTCTCCAGTCTTCTCTTACTCTTCAACTCTTCACTTCAACTTGACAACTCTTCCGGTTTCTCTCCCCCGGGGCCACGTGCCCCGGGAAGAGGAAGCCAGAATCTCTCTCTCTCTCCCAGACAAAAGATGCAACTGCCTCACGGCCCACGCCTTTTCAAACGGCACGACGAACCAGCGAACTCTACACGACCTCGCGCGAACTTTCAGACTGATGCCATGCAAGTATAGTTAATGGATCTATATCTGCGTTTGAGATTGTACCCCTGTTATCCATGTTGTCTTATAAAATATCATCTCTGTAACATATGAAGAAAACTTTTGGAAAGTTGCTGGAATGTTATCAGTGAAGAATGTTGCTGAAAGTGTGTCAACATTTGAGCATATTTAAGACTAGTAAGCCTATGTACCCTGAACCATGAGCCTTACATATAGTTGACCATAAAAATACGTTGTTAAAACCATGTTTCAAACATGCATGTAAGTGTCTGCTGAGTTTGCTCCCAACTTATGTGTCATTTATTGTTATTTGCTAAGAGTAGAGGTAGGTTAGCTAAAGTCGTGTCATTTCATAAGGGTTTGTGTCCATACTTGAAATTTTATTGTAGGAAATAACTTATTTCATGAAGGGGTGTAATGATGTACTTGTATACCCCACGTCTTGAATACCCCACAATCACAAATGTCCTCCAACTAATTGCCACCACTAGCATGAATAATCCACCCTCCATTCAAAAAATACCCCTCACAGATGCCGTGAATGTAAATGTAAATGTTTTGTCGATGTAACAAAGTTGGCTTCTGGATTGTTAACACATAGGTTCCCAACCCTCATCTTAGAGTGTCCACTTCTGCACCTTGTGTTTTCTCTGGTCTCAATACACCTAATAGCTAATTGACAGCCCTGTCTAAGTTAAGGTAGGTGTGTTAAAGCAGGAGAAACACTAAAAAGTGCAGGACAGGTGGTTCTCCAAGACCATAGTGTTAATGGATGAGGTTTCATTACCATTTAGTGGTAATACACAATATATGTATTATTATATTATTATATTATATATACACATATATATATATATATATACACATATATATATATATATATATATATATATATATATATATATATATATATATATATATATATATATATATATATATATATATATATATATATATATATATATATATGTATATATATATATATATATATATATATATGTATATATATATATATATATATATATATGTATATGTATGTATGTATGTATGTATATGTATATATATATATGTATGTATGTATGTATGTAGCTCAGTGTTAAGACGTTGGGCTATGGATTGGACGGTCCTGAGTTCAAATCCCAGCACTGCTGCACAGCCACTGTTGGGCCCTTGAGCAAGGTCCTTAACCCTCAATTGCTCAGATGTATAAATTAAATATATGTAAGTTGCTCTGAATAAGGGCATCTGCCAAATGCTGTGTGTGTGTATAAATAAACTCAGCACCATTTTATTAAATATTAATGTAATTACTCAAGTTACATAGAGAGTCTTTGTCATTTGACTCTTAATCGGTTATTCTGTAAGCAATGAATTTTGAAAAGAACTCAGGTTCTCTTGCACATCTCTAAGGATCAATGTATTTTTGGGTCAATAGGGGGAGATGTTTCTCAGAATACTGGGCTCTACTCTCTCTCTCTCTCTCTCTCTCTCTCTCTCTCTCTCTCTCTCTCTAGTTTTAAATAACTATTGTATATTATTCTAAATTATTAATAATCGACTCCGTCGATCCTAGTCAATGAAACAGAAAACATTACAATCAATTATAGCCATGATGACACTAACTTAGATTGTATGTATTGGTATCAGCAAAACAGCCGTACAGTTATGGCACTGATCGGATATACCTTTTCAGCAACAAGTGATCCAAAGTATGAGGATAAATTTAACGATCGGTTCACACTGAGCAGACAGGGCATGACTAAAGGAAGTCTGACCATCTCTAAACTCCAACAGTCAGATTCTGCTGTTTATTACCGTTCAGCCAGTAAGCACAGTGCTGCACACTTACCCAACAACCTCACTATAACATCACACACATCAGAAGTTTATCATCTAGAGTGGTTTTTCTATTACCATCTGGTGTTTTGTAAGGATATGGTACCAGGTACCTGAACACCATTATGAACACCAACTTCCATGTCATTTATTGTTATTTGCTAAGAGTAGAGGTAGGTTAGCTAAAGTTGTGTCATTTCATAAATGTTTGTGTCCATACTTGAAATATTATTGTAGTAAATAACTTATTTCATGAAGGGGTGTAATGATGTGCTTGTATACCCCACGTCTTGAATACCCCACAATCACAAATGTCCTCCAACTAATTGCCACCACTAACATGAATAACCCACCCTCCATTCAAAAAATACCCCTCACACTCCTACCAATTACCTTCACTGCCAACTGCCATCACACCTACAAATAATCAAATGTCTAATGCCTAGAATACCATAGCAACCACACACAAACAATGCACTAATGTACACAATGCACTAAAAATGTATATGTGGATCTTCCCCAAACTGTTACCACAAAATTGGAAGCACACAATTGTGTAGGATGTCTTTGTATGCTGTAGCATTACAATTTCCCTTCACTAGAACTAAGGGCCCCAAACCTGTTCCAGCATGACAATGCCCCTGTGCACACAGCGAGGTCTATGAAGACATGGTTTGCCAAAGTTGGAGTGGAAGAACTCAAGTGTCCTGCACAGAGCCCTGACCTCAACCCCACTGGACACCTTTGGGATGAACTGGAATACTGTCTGCACCCCAGACCTCCTCACCCAACATCAGTGCCTGACCTCACTAATGCTCCTGTGGGCACAAATGAGCACAAATCCCCACAACCACGCTCCAAAATCTAGTGGAAAGCCTTCCCAGACGAGTGGAGGCTGTTATATCAGCACATTTATAAATAATGGCAGTGGCTTTAAAATGTTCAGTAAGCATATGAGTGTGAAGGTCATGTGTCCACATACTTTTGACCATATAGTGTACATGCTTTCCAAATATGATGTGTAAAAGGAATCTTGTTTATTTACATTCCACTGTACTTAAAATGCAGTGCACTATAAAGGTCACATTGATTAATGCACATCATATCCCATGCTGGCTTACAAAATTGTAGCGTATGAAGATCCTATATCATTCAACAATCATTGGAATGTTAACATATGAACATATTTAAGTCTACTAAGCCTATATATAGCCTAGCTGAACCATGAGTGTTACACAACTGACCATAAGAAAATGCTCTTAAAACATTAAATATGGAAATAAGCTGTATGTAAATGTAAATGTAAGATGTATAAATGAGATAAATGTAAGTCGCTCTGGATAAGGGTGTCTGCCAAATGCCGTGAATGTAAATGTAAATGTTTTGTCGATGTAACAAAGTTGGCTTCTGGATTGTTAACACATAGGTTCCCAACCCTCATCTTAGAGTGTCCACTCCGGCACCTTGTGTTTTCTCTGGTCTCAATACACGTAACAGCTAAGTGACAGCCCTGTCTAAGTTAAGGTAGGTGTGTTAAAGCAGGAGAAACACTAAAAGGTGCAGGACAGGTGGTTCTCCAAGACTCCAATTGCTCAGATGTATAAATTAAATAAATGTAAGTCGCTCTGAATAAGGGCGTCTGCCAAATGCCATAAATGTAAATATATATATATATATATATATATATATATATATATATATATATATATATATATATATATATATATATATATATATATATATATATATATATACACTCAGCACCATTTTATTTTATTTTATTAAATATTAATGTAATTGCTCAAGTTACATAGAGCGTCTTTGTCATTTGACTCTTAATTGGTTATTCTGGAAGCAATGAATTTTGAAAAGAACTCAGGTTCTCTTGCACATCTCTAAGGATCAATGTATTTTTGGGTCAATAGGGGGAGATGTTTCTCAGAATACTGGGCTCTACTCTCTCTCTCTCTCTCTCTCTCTCTCTCTCTCTCTCTCTCTCTCTCTCTCTCTCTCTCTCTCTCTCGTATAATTTCTACAGTGAACAAAGTTCTTGTTCTTGTTCTTAAACTTAAACTGCCTCCTCCTGCCTCATGTAAATACTTGCAAATATTTCACAATTTTTTTTAAATAACTATTGTAGATTATTCTAAATTATTAATAATTATTCAGAGTCTAAAAAAAATTAAACTAAAAATGTATTTTTGTTGTTTTTTGTGGACTTCCTGGTTTAAATGTGGAAGTTCATCACATCAGCACACCCCACCCACCTGTAATAATGTAAAGGAAATGTAAATGCTCTAAAATGATTCAGACTCACTCAAGCTGTACATCAGAAGGATGTATGGTACTTGTGGACTCTGTATGTTCTTCATTTTGTTTTTCGGTAGGACTTTTTTTTCTTTTTAAAAAGAAAAAAAAAAAAGCATATAACAGCAACCTGAAGCAGTTACTGAAGTTGACTGACTGACTGAATGAAAGCATGAATGAATGTCAGATCATATTGACTTTAATACATTGAAATTATAATGTGTTTATCTTTTTGAAATTTTGACAACTGTCTCTTTTTTGCTTCAACAGGGAAGGCAAACTGTGTAACATTTCAACAGACTCCGTCGATCCTAGTCAATGAAACAGAAAACATTACAATCAATTGTAGCCATGATGACACTAACTTAGATTGTATGTATTGGTATCAGCAAAACAGCCGTACAGTTATGGCACTGATCGGATATACCTTTTCAGCAACAAGTGATCCAAAGTATGAGGATAAATTTAACGATCGGTTCACACTGAGCAGACAGGGCATGACTAAAGGAAGTCTGACCATCTCTAAACTCCAACAGTCAGATTCTGCTGTTTATTACTGTGCAGCCAGTAAGCACAGTGCTGCACACTTACCCAACAACCTTACTAAAACATCACACACATCAGAAGTTTATCATCTGGAGTGGTTTGTCAATTACCATCTGGTGTTTTGTAAGGATATGGTACCAGGTACCTGAACACCATTATGATTATTATTTTTATACAATTGAAGCTAATGATGTTATGTTGTAGATAACAGTATATCTTGTTTTTGTTTTTTTTTATTCTCTGACTTTAATCTTTCTCAAAAATGTAGGTCTGCAAGCAAACCTGCTTAACAAAAACTTACATGAGATGGTCATCAATTACACTGGAAATAGTTTATAACATCCCAATAGTTATCCTTGCAATTTATTACATTTTTTGGATAAATACTTTAAGGTCCTCTGCTTCAGGTTCATTCTTAGAAATCTTAAAAATACAGATAAACTGCAAGAACAGCATACTGATTTTAATAAAATTACTATTTTAATACTATGAATTTGTTAGAGACCTCAAAAGTTTTGCTTCTAATGCTTTTGTTCCTGGTTTGTACAGCCGTGGCCAAAAGTTTTGAGAATGACACAAATATTAATTTTCACAAAGTCTACTGCTTCAGTGTTTTTAGATCTTTCTGCCAGATGTTACTAACTGATACTGAAGTATAATCACAAGCATTTCATAAGTGTCAATGGCTTTTATTGACAATTACATGAAGTTTATGCAAAGAGACAATATTTGCAGTGTTGACCCTTCTTTTTCAAGACCTCTGCAATTCGCCCTGGCATGCTGTCAATCAACTTCTGGGCCACATCCTGACTGATGGCAGCCCATTCTTGCATAATCAATGCTTGGAGTTTGTCAGAGTTTGTGGGTTTTTATTTGTCCACGTCTTGAGGATTGACCACAAATTCTCAATGGGATTAAGGTCTGGGGAGTTTCCTGGCCATGGACCCAAAATGTTGATGTTTTGTTCCCCAAGCCACTTCGTTATCACTTTTGCCTTGTGGCAAGGTGCCCCATCATGCTGGAAAAGGCATTGTTCGTCACCAAACTGTTCTTGGATGGTTGGGAGAAGTTGCTCTCTGAGGATGTTTTTGTACCATTCTTTATTCATGGCTGTGTTCTTAGGCAAAATTGTGAGTGAGCCCACTCCCTTGGCTGAGAAACAACCCCACACATGAGTGGTCTCAGGATGCTTTACTGTTGGCATGACACAGGACTGATGGTAGCGCTCACCTTTTCTTCTCCGGACAAGCTTTTTTCCAGATGCCACAAACAATCGGAAAGGGGATTAATCAGAGAAAATGACATTACCCCAGTCCTCAGCAGTCCAATCCCTGTACTTTTTGCAGAATAGCAGTCTGTCCCTGATGTTTTTCCTTGAGAGAAGTGGCTTCTTTGCTGCCCTTCTTGACACCGGGCCATCCTCCAAAAGTCTTCGCCTTACTGCGCGTGCAGACGCACTCACACCTGCCTGCTGCCATTCCTGAGCAAGCTCTGCACTGGTGGTGCCCCGATCCTGCAGCTGAATCAACTTTAGGAGACGGTCCTGGCGCTTGCTGGACTTTCTTGGGCACCCTGAAGCTTTCTTCAGTTCAACTTCTCTCCTTGAAGGTCTTGATGATCCGATAAATGGTTGATTTAGGTGCAATCTTACTAACAGCAATATCCTTGCCTGTGAATCCCTTTTTGTGTAAAGAAATGATGGCTGCACGTGTTTCCTTGCAGGTAACCATAGTTAACAGAGGAAGAATAATAATTTCAAGCACCACCCTCCTTTTAAAGCTTCCAGTCTGTTATTCTAACTCAATCAGCATGACAGAGTGATCTCCAGCCTTGTCCTCATTAACACTCTCACCTGTGTTAACGAGAGAATCACTGACATGATGTCAGCTGGTCCTTTTGTGGAAGGGCTGAAATGCAGTGGACATGTTTTTTTGGGATTTAAGTTCATTTTCATGGCAAAGAGGGACTTTGAAATTAATTGCAATTCATCTGATCACTCTTCATAACATTCTGGAGTATATGCAAATTGTCATCATAAAAACTGAGGCAGCAGACTTTGTAAAAATTAATATTTGTGTCATTCTCAAAACTTTTGGCCATGGCTGTATGTGGAAGCTGAACACACCCCACCCCTCTCTAATGGTATAAAGTCTCATGTCAATGTTCTCATTCAAGCTGTGCCTCATGAGGATGGATGGTTCTTGTGAACTCTGTGTGTTCTTCATTTTGATTGTTGGTAGGACATTTTAAAAAGGTTGCGTCTGATTAACTTTTGTCTTTGATTTGGAATCTTATTGAAGTTTGACAACTATTTCCTTTTTTCAACAGGGAGGGTAAACTGTGTAAATTTTCAACAGATCCCATCACTGCTAATGAATGAAACAGAAGAAGTAATTATCCAGTGTATTCATGATGACTCTAACTTATATAATATGTTATGGTATCAGCAAAAAAGCATCACTGCCATGAGTCTAATTGGTTATATCTATGGGGAGACCGGGAGTCCAAACTATGAGGATGGATTTAAAGATCGGTTCAAAATGAGCAGAAAGACCATGACTGAAGGAAGTCTGACCATCCCCAAACTCCTCCAGTCAGACTCTGCTGTTTATTACTGTGCAGCCAGTCAGCACAGTGCTGCACATTTATACAACCACCTTACTAAAACCTCAAACCCTGCAACAAACTGTGTATTGTTCACTTAAGACAGTTTAAAATGTAGATAGAGATAACCAACCTGTAGCATACTCTGGAGAGCTTATGATGCATAAAACAGCAGATCTTGTCTGTGTTCTTTTTTTTTTTTCTCGGTTTTAAACCCCTGAAAAAGTTATATGAGAGGGACCTAAATTATATTAGAAACAATCAGTGCAGAACTGCACAGTAATTTTAACAAAATTACAATTGTAAGACTATGATTTTGTTATAAACCTCAAAGGTTTTGATGTTAATGCTTTTAGGGGATTTCCTGGTTTATATGTGGAAGCTGAACACACCCCAGCCCTCTGTAATGGTATAAAGTCTCATTCAAGCTGTGCCTCATAAGGATGGATGGTTCTTATGAACTCTGTGTGTTCTTCATTTTGATTGTTGGTAGGAAATGAAAAAAAAATATATTGCATCATATTGATTTTGTCTTTCATTTGGTACCTTATTAAAGTTTGGCAACTATATCTTTTGTTTTTTCAACAGGGAGGGCAAACGGTGTCAAATTTGTTGAAATTATCAATTATATGTATTGGCTGACCAGTGATCCAATCTATAAGGATGGATTTAAAGATTGAGACCGAGGCACAGCATGACTGTCTGACCGTCTATAAACTTCTCCAGTCAGACTTTGTTGTTTATTACTGTGCACCCAGTAAACATAGTGCTGTATATTCACACGAACACTTTACTAAATCCTCAAATACACTAAAGCTAAAATGCAGCATCTGTTTGTAACTTGAATGGTTTTTATCTGTTGACATTTTATAGGATGAATGAATGAATGTTGCAAATGCATCATTCAGACACTACAAGTTGACATTAACGTGGTATTTCTTTGTCTCACAAGCTTCATATCTGACAGTTTGCTTGTAGGCAAAAATCTACCTTTGGCGCACCTTTTTTGTTACGTCTTGTGGGATCCTATGATGTACACCTCTGGTCTCAAACAGATGTCCAGTGAATGTTTCTAGCAAGTTTATTGTTATAAGATTTGTATTTGCATCTTCACTTCTATCTGTTTAGAACACATTAGCTACATCACCCCACAACCTCAAATAACTTCCTACAGCTAATTACCACCAATCCCATGAATACAACCTGTATACCCCCCAAAGCTCCCATACCCACCAATTGCCCTTGAAGCCAATTGCTCTCACATCTAAAAAAATGCCTCTCCCCTAGTGCCCAGAACATCTCTCCTGCTTGTGTGATAGTCTATGTATTAGAAGGTGCTACTGGGAAGCAGTGGATTACTCTGAAACAAATACTGGCACTGTCAAGAGTGCTGAGGAAAATGGAGAAGGCTATCAAGACATCTCTCCCCTGCATCACAGACATCTACACCCAGTGATGCAGGACCAGGGCCAGGAGAAACATCAAAGACTTTCCACACCCCGGACACAAACTCTTATCAGTGATCTCATCAGGGAAATGCTACCGGATCCTGAGGACCAACACAGAGAGGCTCAGGAGATGTTTTAACCTCAGGCAATCCAGCTACTGAACAAGGACACTTGAGAGTCTGCATATTTCTACCTCATACACAAACACACATACACAAAACAATTTGCACTATAGTGAAGGGAACATAATAAATTATTTTGCATATAGTATAATCTCTATATACAATTTACAACTCTGTGTAAATGTATCTATCTGTAAATGTATGTAATATGTATGTGACAAATAAAGAACCTTGATGCCCATGGTTTTAAAATGTTCAATAAGCATATGAGTGTGATGGTCAGGTGTTTACATAGTTTTCGCCATATAGTGTACATGCTTTCCAAACATGATGTGTAAAGGGCATCTTGTTCATTCATATTCCACTGTATTTAGCATGTAGTGCATTATAAAAATCAGATTAATTACTGAATGTCATATTCCATGCTGGCTTATAAAATAGTATGTGTAGCATATGAAGATTCTATATCATTCATCAATCATTGGAATGTCAACATATGAACATATTTAGGACTACTAAGCCTATGAGCCATGAGTGTTACCATAAGAAAATGCTCTTAAAAACACATTGAATACTTAAATAAGCTGTATGTAAATGTTTTGTCAATGTAACAAAGTTAGTTTCTGGATTGTTAACACATAGGTTCCCAACCCTCATCTCAGAGTTCCACTCCTGCACCTCGTGTTTTCTCTGGTCTCAATACACCTAATCAGCTAATTGACAACCCTGCCTGAGCTGAGGTAGGTGTGTTAAAGCAGGGAAAATACTAAAAGGTGCAGGA
This sequence comes from Cranoglanis bouderius, assembly GCA_023630585.1. NCBI lineage: Eukaryota > Metazoa > Chordata > Actinopteri > Siluriformes > Cranoglanididae > Cranoglanis > Cranoglanis bouderius. The sequence continues at coordinate 10,009,479 of CM042543.1, forward strand.
CAGGCGGTTCTCCAAGACCATGGTCATAAACCACAGTGCTAACAGATTAGTTTTTTTGTTGTTGTTTTTTAACTCCATTTTACAAATAGTTGTATTAAGTAATTACTCAAGTTATTTACAAAGTCATTGTCATTTAGAGAGTCTTAATCAGTTATTCTGTAAGTAATGAATTTTGAAGAAAAAAAAAAAACTTCAACTTTGTTTACTTGCACAACTTAAGTTTACTTAAGTATCATTGTAATTTTGGTCAACAGGTGGAGATGTTTATCAGAATACACTCTCTCTCTCTCTCTCTCTCTCTCTCTCTCTCTCTCTCTCTCTCTCTCTCTCTCTCTCTCTTTCATATAATTTCTACAGTGAACAAAGTTCTTGTTCTTGTTCTTAAATAAACTGCCTATTCCATCCTCATGTAAATAGTTTATCATTTTCTTAATAACTATTGTAAAACTATAATTATTCAGAGTCCTAAAAATGGATTTTTGTTGGTTTTTGAGGACTTCCTGGTTTAAATGTGGATGCTCATTACATCGGCACACTCCACCCACCTCTAATAATGTACAGGAAATGTAAATGCTCTAAAATTAGTCAGACTCAGGTTGTACATCAGAAGAATGGATGCTACTTGCGGACTCCGTGTGTTCTTCATTTTGTTTTTCGGTAGGACATTTTTTAAAAAGCAAATAACCACAACCCTGAAGAAGTTAAAGCAGTTACTGACGTTGAATGAATGAATGAATGTCAGTGCGCATTGACTCTACTCCACTGAAATTATAATGTGTTGATCTTTGTAAAAGTTTGACAACTGTCTTTTTTTTTGCTTCAACAGGGAAGGCAAACTGTGCAACATTTCAACAGACTCCATCGACCCTAGTCAATGAAACAGAAAACATTACAATCAATTGTAGCCATGATGACACTAACTTAGATTGCATGTTATGGTATCAGCAAAACAGCCGTACAGTTATGGCACTGATTGGATATACCTTTACAGAAATGAGTGAGCCAAAGTACGAGGACAAATTTAACGATCGGTTCACACTGAGCAGACAGGGCATGACTAAAGGAAGTCTGACCATCTCTAAACTCCATCAGTCAGATTCTGCTGTTTATTACTGTGCAGCCAGTAAGCACAGTGCTGCACACTTACCCAACAGCCTTACTAAAACATTACACACATCAGACGTTTGTTATCTGAACTGGTTTTTCTATTACCACCTGGTGATTTGTAAGCATATGGTACCTGAACACTATTATGATTATTATGCTATACCGTAGACAACAGTATAGCTTTTTTTTTATTCTCTGACTTTAGTTCTTCTCAAAAATGTAGGCTTACATGCAAACCTCCTAAACAAAAACTTACATGAGATGGACATCAATTACAATGGAAATAGTTTATAACATCCCACTAGTTATCCTTGCAATATATATTTTTAAAAAATTTTTTGGATAAATGTCAGACTTTAAGAACCTCTGCTCCAGGTTCATTCTTAGAAATCCTAAGAATACAGATAAACTGCAAGAACTGCATGTTGATTTTAATATAATTACAATTTGAATACTATGATTTTGTTAAAGTCCTAATCATTTTTTCCCCCTTTTAGTGGATTTCCTGGTTTATATGTGGAAGCTGAACACACCCCACCCCTCTGTAATGGTATAAAGTCTCATGTCAATGTTCTCATTCAAGCTGTGCCTCATAAGGATGGATGGTTCTTGTGAACTCTGTGTGTTCTTCATTTTGATTGTTGGTAGGACATTTTAAAAATGTTGCAACCGATTGACTTTTGTCTTTTATTTCGAATATTCGTAAAGTTTAACAACTGTTTACTTTTTTTTTTAACAGGGAGGGTAAACTGTGTAAATTTTCAACAGATCCCATCACTGCTAATGAATGAAACAGAAGAAGTAATTATCCAGTGTATTCATGATGGCTCTAACTTAAATAATATGTTATGGTATCAGCAAAAAAGCATCACTGCCATGAGTCTAATTGGTTATATCTATGGGGAGACCGGGAGTCCAAACTATGAGGATGGATTTAAAGATCGGTTCAAAATGAGCAGAAAGACCATGACTGAAGGAAGTCTAACCATCCCCAAACTCCTCCAGTCAGACTCTGCTGTTTATTACTGTGCAGCCAGTCAGCACAGTGCTGCACATTTATACAACCACCTTACTAAAACCTCAAACCCTGCAACAAACTGTGTATTGTTCACTTAAGACAGTTTAAAATGTAAGTAGAGATAACCAACCTGTAGCATACTCTGGAGAGCTTATGATGCATAAAACAGCAGATCTTGTCTGTGTTCTTTTTTTAATTCTTTGATTTTTTAATTCTTTGACTTCATTCATCCTAGTCAATGAAACAGGAGACATAACAATCAATTGTAGCCATGATGCTAGCACCTTACCAGTAATGTTATAGTATCAGCACAAAAGCCACACAGTTATCGATCTAATTGGATATACTACTGGCGTGACGGTTGATCCAAAGTACGAGGATGGATTTAACGATCGCTTCAAACTGAGCAGACAGAGCACACTTGCAGGAAGTCTGACCATCTCTAATCTCCGCCAGTCAGACTCTGCCGTTTATTACTGTGCAGCAAGTGAGCACAGTGCTGCACATTTACACAACAGCCTTACTAAGACATCTCACACACCAGAGGTTTGTTATCTGATGAGGTTTTAAATTACTTTCTGGTATTTTATATGGATATGGTGACAAAACTGTAAAAGAATAAAATGAAAATAAGGGGAAATTGGTGAACTGTGTGGATAAGAGGAAATTAAGTGTGATACAGAGTAGTTGTAATTAATCTTCCACTGAATTATTCTTTCACACTAGGATCTATTGCAGAACATTTTATAGACCAGATGCAGGTAAGAAACAGAAAACATCTTTAATAGTGTAGCCCAAAAGTGTTATGCAGAGTTCTGCTGTAAGTGTTTTTTTTTTAATCTGATGAAAAAAAAAAAAAAAAGTATATGTTTCATATGGAAATGGTGACAAAGTGCTCCACTAAATACTCCAACAGTTCAGTAGTCTGCACAGCTATTTTTGAAACCTTTCCTAGGTTATGATGTCTCTGTTCAAATTCTAAAGCATACAGACTAGTCCATAAATAATTCGACATTGATAGCTATTGTTATTTTAACCATCTACCCCAGTATATTTGAGTTATCAGAATAATTGAGTTCATTTACATCCAAATCAGGTGAATGCTGTAGGGATTACAGCACTTTTAAAAACCAAAGTAATTGGTCCAAAAGCAATTGGATAATTGACTGCTCAATTATTCCATGGCTAAATGTGTGTTATTCCCTCATTATTTCATTCTAGGGTTGATTTCAAGTGTTGCATTTGCATTTCAAATCTGGCATTTGCACTTGGAATCATTATTAAGCTGAAAAATCAAAACAAACCCATCAGAGAGATAGCAAAAACATCAAGTGTGGACAAATCAACTTTGGTATGTTCTTAAAAAGAAAGAAGGAACCGGTGAGCTCAGGAACACCAAAATGCCCAAATGACTAGGGAAGACAACTGTGGTACCAACCACCAGACCTGAATCCAATGCATTTGCTGAAGGAAAAACTGAAGGGAAAACACATCAAGAACAAGCAGGAACTTAAGACAGCTGCAGTAAATGTCTGGCAGAGCAACACCAGGGAAGAAATCCAGTGGTTGGTGATATTTATGGGTTCCAGACTTCAGACGCGTGTGTGCCCAAGAATTAAAAAGTGCTGTAAAAGTGCTACATTGTTTTGAATATAAATACCCTCAAATTAAAGCTGAACATCTGCACTTTGAGCTCATATTAATTATTTAATTTCAATTCCAATATACTGTGGGAAACAGCTAAAATAACAATAACTTTGTCAATGTCCAAATATTTATGGAGTTGACTGTATCTGTCTAGAGTGGAGAAGCAACCAAATACAAATACATTATTCAGAATAAAGAGATAATGTGTTCTAAATAGATACAATACAGATGTGAATAAAAATTATTTTATGTGAACTTGCCAGAAACCTGACTATTGTAAAAACTACAATAATTTGGGGACTTCCAAATTATGACTTTTGTTACTTTTTGAAGACTTCCTGATTTAACTGTGGAAGCTCATCACATCATCATAACCCACCCACCTCTAATAGTGTAAATGTAATTTAAATACTTTAAGATGAGTCAGACTCAGTCAGGCTGTGCATCAGAAGGATGTACGGTACTTGTGGACTCTGTGTTTTCTTTGTTTTGTTTTTCGGTAAGGCATTTTTTTAGAAAGCATATCACTGTGACCCTGAACAAGATAAAGCAGTTACTTTAGTTGACTCTTGACTGAATATCTGAACGAATGAATGAATATTGACTCATATTTACTTTTGTCCATTGAAATTACAGAATGTTTTGTTTTCAATTTTGACAACCTTTTTTTTTTTTTGCTTCAACAGGGAAGGCAAACTGTGTTAAAGTTCAACAGCCTCCATCACTCCTAGCCACTGAAAAAAGCAATGTAACAATGCGTTGTAGCCATGATGATAGTAGCTTACTACGTATGTATTGGTATCAGCAAAACAGCCGAACAGTTATGGCACTAATTGGATATACTGCTGGAGCCACTAGTGATCCAAACTACGAGGATGGACTTAAAGATCGGTTTAATCTGAGCAGAAAGGGCATAACTGAAGGAACTCTGACCATCTCTAATCTCCGCCAATCAGACTCTGCTGTTTATTACTGTGCAGCAAGTCAGCACAGTGCTGCACACTTATTCAACAGCCTTACTAAAACATTACACACACCAGAGGTTTGTTATCTGATGAGGTTTTGGACAAAAATAACATCTGGTATTTTATATGTATACGGTGACTAAACTCCACAAAGATTGAGTTTTTATAAAAATGAAACTATCAATTGTCTTAACAGCTATTTACATTTGTTCAAAAATGCTATGAGGAGTTTCACTATATGGCCAAAAGTATACAGATACCTGACCATCACACCCATTCCAAAACCTTGGGCATTAACACAGAGTTGGTCTCCCACTTTGTTTTTATAATAACAGCCACTCAGTGTGGCTGTGGGGATTTGTGCTCATTCAGCCACAAGAGCATTATTGAGGTCAGGCACTGATGGAGGAAGTCTGGGGTGCAGTCAGTGTTCCAGTTCATCCCAAAGGTGTTCAGTGGAGTTGAGGTCAGGGCTTTATGCAGGACACTTGAGTTCTTCCATTGCAACCTTGGCAAACCATGTCTTCATGGAGCTCGATTTGTGCACTGGGGCATGCTGGAACAGGTTTGAACGTTTTTGTTCCAGTGTTTTATCAAAACCCTCTGTGAGTTTCATGAGTTAGAAATACTTTTACAGCATTGTAACGTATCAGGGTGCCCAAACTGATTTCTAAATTAACCCAAGTGAAACATATAAAGTTTCATTCCTTTAAGTGACCCAGAATAACCCGAGAGGCCTTCTTTGACCAGATGCACCTCTGGAATTCAGGAGACTCTTTGGGAACCCACACAGGACCTACTCCCGCAATAAAAGAAACCTTTGATGACTGAACGTCTGGGAAACTTCAGGATTAGTTCGTCAACAAGGATCCACCATTTCCCGACCCCAGGGCCCGTAAATCTTCGATTTAATCTCAGTTTACGACCTCAGAGATTAACATCGGAGCCAACCGGTCTAGCAAAGAACCTCCTCCCTAGAAGGTCACCCTGAGGTGACCAAAGGACCGTTGTGACTTTAGAAGAACGCCAGCCCCCTCTTCTGGACATGCACACACTCACGCACACACACAGTGAACATGTCTCTTGAATGTAATCTGTAGTCATATCCCTAGATAGTTATAATGTATTCGTATATGCATGTGTTGTGTGTCTAGATAACCTAGTTGTAGCGATTTTATATAGTTTGAGCGAAAAGCTAATTTTTAAGTTGTCTGTAACTATGTCTAATGATCCTACACTGTCCAAGATATCATAATCACCTTGAAGTTTGGTACCAAAATCATTGTCTCATAATATGCCAATTAATGATGCATACTACAGGACGATAGGATGTATCATTCTATACTTTTCCATGTTTTATCAAATACCATATTAATCCAAACTTAACACAAACCCCGCCCTGACATGCGACCCGTTCTGGGACAGACCAAGGAAGTTTTCCCCCAGAACTTTCTCATCTCTCTCTGGATTCGCCAGCAGCTCAGAGAGGCGTGTACATTGGCATTGTCCATAAAAGACCGCAACACGCGTCCCCCGCTCGCTCGCTCGCTCACTCGCTCTTTCTTACCCTCTTCCTGCTTCTCACCTTGCCGCCCCCGCCTTCCGTTTCCGGCATTCCTCCGGACTCTCCTTTGTCTCGTGAAACCACGTGGCAATTACCATATTCTTCATTCTCGGGCGAGACCCAACTCCGTTCACCCCTACTCTACCGACGCCGAAGAACCAGCAAACTCCTCGCTAAATCTACGAATCAAGGACCCTCGCGAACGGCATAAAATTAACGCAAGTATAATTCCAATTGATCTATAGAGGTGTCCTTTAAGTCAGAGCCACTTTTGTTGAAAAGTTGAATTCGAATTCCTTTGCTGATTCTCGAGGTTAAACTGTGTTCTGCCATTGTTACTTTCATTACTTTTCCTTCTGTTTCTTTCACTTACCCTGTATATATGTATTATTTGTTTGTACCTAGTTGTGTATATCAGTAGTTTTTACATAGTTATTAAAATCCATGGTTATCACGCTGGATCGTCTGTTTTTACTTATGACAAGGTTCACTTTTAACGTTGCTCCTCGCTACGCGCTGTATTTCTGTTAACTTAGAATAAACTATGCTTCGTGGCCAGAAGAATAATTTATTCTTTTAGAGTAATACGAAGACTGCCCTGGTAAGTTTGGTGGACAAACAGATCAAGCTGCTTCGCATTTAATTCTAAAGCTAGGTTACAGTAATTAATATAACATTCCCTTTCATGGTCGATTTATATCCATACTTAATCAGAACACGCTTCGATTAGAGCTATAGATATATTTCACCCATTTGAGCTAGATTCGCTACAGCATATAGTTTTTACAATTTAATGTATATTATATTCACCTTATATACCTTTTAATATATCAGTGCATTTATCTTTGGATGGTTGTGGTGTTACGTAAACCGGAGGAAGGGGAGTCAGGATGCATGCGCAGGGGAAACGTCAGTTTAAGTTGGAATGCTTTATTCAAAAATAAAGGAACAACAAAAAAAGGCAACAATAATCCAAAATGAGATAGTACTTAGCGAATGAGGCAGTAATCCAAAAAAGCAGTAATCCAAAAAAGCAGTAATCCTTCTGCAGAAAACAAAACACAGGGAAAAACACGCGAGGCAAGGAGGTGGTTTGGGAACCACGAACAATGAGCTATGGAAATAGAACTAGGAACTACGAACAAAGAGCTTGAAACAATTCACTATTCTAACTCTAAACTAATACTCCGCAAGGAAGCGGAAACAGAGCGGGGTTTAAATGCAACACACAAATCAAAGACACCTGATACACATCATGACAATGAATGAACATGAACCAATTAGAAATAAGGAGGCGGAGACATGACACAAACCAAAACATAAGCACATGGTAGAACACGGGAGGCGAAGACATAACGTGAACAAAAACACAAGCACATGGAAAAACACAGGAGGCGGAGACATGACGTGAACGAAAACAAACATGAGTTCATGAAAGAGTCTGAAGGGTTTTTATGAATAGCGCTGGAATACGCTCAGTGGAATGCGGAAGTACGCTGCTCCTCTAGCCTCCGCTAGCTTCGTAGCGAGAGAGAGGGAACCTAACAGGGCCCTCCCCCTTAAGACGCGGCTCCCGAAGCACCGCAAGTTCTAGCCGCTTTGGCGGACCTGGGCCCCTGGGCAGGATCCTAACCTCTGCCCTCCAGGACCTGAGGCTGGCGATGTCCAGTGTCCCGAAACCAGAGCAGAGCGTGTCGGGTTGTCCCTTCGGCCCTGGTCGAGAACTTGGTCAAGAACTTGGTCGAGAACTTGGTCAAGAACTTGGAGTGATGCTTGACCTGGTGCTTGACTTGGAGCTTGACTTGGAGCTTGGAGTGATGCTTGACCTGGTGCTTGACTTGGAGCTTGACTTGGTGCTAGGCTTGGAGCTTGCCTTGAAGCTTGACTTGGTGCCTAGCTTGAAGCTTGGCCTGGAACCAGACTGGAGTCAGATTTGGCACCTAGATCAGAGACAGACTTGGAAACAGATCGGGAGACAGGCTTCAAGACAGACTTGGAAACAGATCAGGAGACAGGCTTCGAGACAGACTTGGAAACAGACTTCAAGACAGACTTGGAAACAGACTTGGAAACAGACTTGGAAATAGACTTGGAAACAGACTTCGAGACAGACTTGGAAACAGACCGGGAGACAGGTTTCGAGACTGGACTGAGAACTGGACAGAGAACTGGACAGAGAACTGGACAGAGAATTAGGTTAGATCCAGAACCATAAACAAAATCAAAAACCTGATTAGAAACAGAGCTGGAAACAGAGCTGGAAACAGAGCTGGAAATTAAATTGGAGACAGGCTGGAGACAGGGTTAGAGACAGGGCTGGAGACAAAATCTGAAACTGGATTGGAAGCTGAGCTAGGAAGGTAACTAGAGACAGAGGAGGAGACAGAGGAGGAGACAGAGGAGGAGACAGAGTCATGTGCTAGGTTGGAAACGGAGCTGGGAACGGAGCTGGAAACTAAATCAGAAACCGAACTGAAAACTAAATCAGCAACCGAACTGAGAATGAAAGCAAAAACAGAACTAGAAATTAAATCAAAAACAGAGCTGGCAACGAAATCAGGAACGGGGTTGGAAACTGGACTGGAAACTAGGTTGGAAACTGGACTAGGTACAGGGTTGGAACCTGGACATGGACTTGGACATGGACTAGGACTTAATTTTGCGCTAAAACATGGGCTAGAACTTGGAAAGGAGGTCATCCCGTGGACCTCAGACATAGACTTGGCTTGAGAAGAGGTCATCCCGTGGACCTCTGACATGAGCAGAACAGGAGTGGAGGTTTCTTCTTGAACCTCTGGCAGGAACATGGCTTGGGCGGAGGTCTCCTCATGGACCTCTGGTATAAGCAGGACAGGAGAGAAGGTTTCTTCTTGAACCTCTGATGGGAACAGGACTGGAGTGGAGCACCCCACTTGGGTCTCCGACAGGAACTGGGCTGGAACGGAGCACCCCACTTGCATCTCCGACAGGAACTGGACAGGAGTGGAGGTCTCCTTGTGAACCTCCAAGAACAGCTCCGCTGTGGAGACCTCCTGCTGGGTCTCCGGCTGGAGCTCGGGGCTGGAGGTCACCACGTTAACCTCCAGGGGCAGCTCCACTGTGGAGGCCTCCTACTGGGCCTCTGGCTAGAGCTCGGGGCTGGAGGTCGCCATGTTAAGCTCCAGGGGCAGCTCCACTGTGGAGACCTCCTGCTGGGCCTCCGGCTGGAGCTCGGGGCTGGAGGTCGCCACATTAACCTCCAGGGGCAGCTCCGCTGAGGAGACCTCCTGCTGGGCCTCCGGCTGGAGCTCGGGGCTGGAGGTCACCACGTTAACCTCCAGGGGCAGCTCCTCTGAGGAGACCTCCTGCTGGATCTCCAGCTGGAGCTCTGGAGTTGCCCGCCTGTGGAGCCGTTTGTGCACCCGCCAGCTGCCCTTAAAACAGGCTTGTGTGCAGAAGTAGCTGCTCCTTCCTCCCTGTTTCCTGCAGGTGGGGCACTGGAGAATGGCTGGATTGGTGCATCCCTCGGTGGCGCACTTCTGGGTCAGGTGTTGAGAGGTGCAGGCTGCCCTGTTAGCCCGCTCCCTCTCATAGTGCTCGAGGAAAGACACGCATGGTCGGTCGCCCAGACGATTCTTCCCCAAGAAGGTCCTGAGGTCGGGTTGGAAGTCTGGGCTTCCGAACACCTGGACCAGTAGATCCACAAAGCCCGAAACTGTATTGAGCTTCATGGATCCACTGGCGAGGTGAAGCTCCGCGCATTGGCGAGCGGAGCCGACCAGACGGGAGAGGAGGATCCCCAACCATTGTTCCTCATCAGGCTTGGGGTCCTCCAAACTAAGAAAGTAAGTCTGTGCCTGCAGCAAAAAACATTGCGGCCATATGGAGAATCCATCGTACACTTCCGGGGTATAAAAAAATCCTCTGAGGAAAGCCGATGGAGTCATATGCAGGCACAAAAAGAACGGCGCCAATTTTCCCCGCTGCATCCATTTTTAGGCGGAGTATTCTGTTACGTAAACCGGAGGAAGGGGAGTCAGGATGCATGCGCAGGGGAAACGTCAGTTTATTTGGAATGCTTTATTCAAAAATAAAGGAACAACAAAAAAAGGCAACAATAATCCAAAATGAGATAGTACTTAGCGAATGAGGCAGTAATCCAAAAAAGCAGTAATCCAAAAAAGCAGTAATCCTTCTGCAGAAAACAAAACACAGGGAAAAACACGCGAGGCAAGGAGGTGGTTTGGGAACCACGAACAATGTGCTATGGAAATAGAACTAGGAACTACGAACAACAAGCTTGAAACAATTCACTATTCTAACTCTAAACTAATACTCCGCAAGGAAGCGGAAACAGAGCGGGGTTTAAATGCAACACACAAATCAAAGACACCTGATACACATCATGACAATGAATGAACATGAACCAATAAGAAATAAGGAGGCGGAGACATGACACAAACCAAAACATAAGCACATGGTAGAACACAGGAGGCGAAGACATAACGTGAACAAAAACACAAGCACATGGAAAAACACAGGAGGCGGAGACATGACGTGAACGAAAACAAACATGAGTTCATGAAAGAGTCTGAAGGGTTTTTATGAATAGCGCTGGAATGCGCTCAGTGGAATGCGGAAGTACGCTGCTCCGCTAGCCTCCGCTAGCTTCGTAGCGAGAGAGAGGGAACCTAACATGCGGTCTGTTTGCTACTTGGACAATAAATCACAATTCAGATTCTGATTACATTCAAAGCCACTCTAATAACAGCATAATAATAAATCTGTAAAGAAACTGTTACATAACACAAAGATCAACAATAACAATATTAAATGAGAATTACATTAAAACAAGTTTCATATAGAGGTTTTTTTAATTATCATTTACTGATCAAGCTAAAGCTAAAATGACAGACATGACCTCAAGCTACTTTAGCTATCATTATGTCATTAAGTAATGTTGATCGTACCAAAAAAAAAAAAAAACAACAAATAACAAAATAATAATGATACTCTATAACAAATCCTCAAAATCTTAACTAGCTTAGCTTTCACTTGTAAAAATTGATTAATAACAATTAATCAAAAATCAATGGTGCAATAAATGTGCAACTGAGCAAATATAATCTAAATTAATTTTGATATTAATTGCCAAAATATCGTTAATAAAAGACTCACAAAATTTGTTTTAATTGTTTTTAGATAGTTTAATACTTCATTTGTGTTAAGTTAACAGACCCCACCCCCATGATAGTATAAAGGCAATGCGAATGCTCCAAAACAAGTCAGACTCACTCACACTGGTTAACAGAAAGATGGTTGGCGCTTATGAGGTTTTTGTGTTGTTTATTTTGTTATTTGGTAAGATACTGTACATTAAACATACATTTATTGACTCTCTATTATTTCGAAGTTTGAAAAATATGTTCTTTTTCTTTTTTTTTCAACAGGGAGGGCAAACTGTGTAAAAATTCAACAGATCTTATCGCTCTTAGCCAACGAAACAGGCGAAGTAACAATCCAGTGCAGACATGATGACAATAACTTAGCAGTAATGTTATGGTATGTGCAAAACAGCCGCACAGTCATGGCACTAATTGGATATACAAATACCGCTATAGGTAAACCAAATTATGAGGATGGATTTAACGATCGATTCAAACAGAGCAGAAACAGTATGACTGAAGGAAGTCTGACCATCTCTAAACTCCTCCAGTCAGACTCTGCTGTTTATTACTGTGCAGCCAGTAAGCACAGTGCTGTGTATTCACACAAACACTTTACTAAAACCTCAAATACACCGAACAACAAATGCAGCATCTGTTTTGTTTTTTTTTAATCTGATGAGGTTTTACATTACCATCTGGTGTTTCATAAGGAAATGGTGACAATGAGCTCCACTGATTATTATTGCAGCATCTTCAGAAGTTCTAATAGGTATTTTGGAACCTTTTCTTTGGTTATGATGCCTCTGTTCAAATTCTAAAGCAGATCAGTAATAGGCTGTGGTGTAGTGGGTAGTATAGGAGCCTCAAATCGCCATGGTCTGGGGTTGGATACTGGCCTCCATTTTCTGTGCTGCCCCCTTTTTTTTTTACTCTATAACCTCCTCTAGTACTATGGCTTCTGTGATTTTTCTCTTCTGCCATTATCAGTGCCTCAAGTTCCAGACTTTATACATGACTTCCTAATTAATCCTAATCTGCCTGATGCCTCTACTGATGCTATTTTCAGACTTTTAATGTAATTTTAATGTACATATGTATTTTTCATATTACAGCTAACAGTGTGTGTACCTTAAAATCCATTTGTACAGTATAATTTGGTGCTGTCTATTTTTTACCAGCAGGGGGAGATCTAATGCTGAGGATCTTCACTTTCTATAAAATGCAACATATACTATAACTTGGTGTTAAATAAATAATAAAACATGTACCCTTCCCTGAGAATGTCACTGTACTGAGAGGTTTTAGACTTGATATCGTAAATTATATTGTTGTCTCACTCTTATTATCTTATTATATTTGTTGTATATTTTCATTTTTAAAAATCCTACAATTAAATCCTACAATTTATAGTTATTCCTTTATTTGAAGTGTTCCTACATTGGGCCTTCATAATTCATTTATATAAATTTATAAAGTAATGTGGTAGGATTTGTGTAGAATTTGCGTAGGATATATGTATAGAGAGAGTTATGTAGCTATTAAATAAAAGAGAAAAAAACAAGACACCTCAATTATCATTATACCCTATATGGCCAAAAGTTTGTGGACACCTGACCATCACACCCATATGTGCTTTTTGAACATCCCATTCCAGATTTAGTCCCCTTTACAGATATAATAACCTCCACTCTTCTGGGAAGGCTTTCCACAAGATTTTGGAGTGTTGCTGTGGGGATTTGTGCTCATTCAGCCACACAAGCATTAGTGAGGTCATGTCAGGTAAGGAGGTCTGGGGTGCATTCGGCGTTCCAGTTCATCCCAAAGAGTGGAGGTCAGGGCTCTCTGCAGGCCACGGGTTCTTCCACTGCAACCGTGGCAAACCGTGGCAATCAGTTTTGCATTTGCATTTGTACAACCCCAATTCCAAAAAAATTGGGACGCTGTGTAAAATTAGGTTAAAGCTCTATCATGCAAAGAAGAAGCCATATGTGAACATGATCCAGAAACACCGCCGTCTTCTCTGGGACAAAGCTCATTTAAAATGGACTGAGGCAAAGTGGAAAACTGTTCTGTGGTCAGATGAATCAAAATTTGAGATTCTTTTGGAAACCATAGACACCGTGTCCTCTGGACTAAAGAGGAGAGGAAAAGCTGGACCATCCAGCTTGTTATCAGCGCTCAGTTCAAAAGCCTGCATCTCTGATGTTATGGGGGTGCATTAGTGCCTATGGAATGGGCAGCTTACACATCTGGAAAGGCACCATCAATGCTGAAGGCTATATACAGGTTTTAGAGCAACATATGCTTCCAACCAGACGACATCTTTTTCAGGGAAGGCCTTGCATATTTCAGCAAGACAATGCTAAACCACATACTGCATCTATTACAACAGCATGGCTTTGTAGTAGAAGAGTCCAGGTGTTGAACTGGCCTGCCTGCACCAGACCTTTCACCAACTGAAAACATTTGGCGCATCATGAAATGAAAAATACAACAAAGATGACCCAGGACTGTTGAGCAGTTAGAATCCTGTATCAGACACGAATGGGACAACATTTCTCTGCCAAAACTCCAGAAACTGGCCTCCTCAGTTCCCAGACATATATGGACTGTTGTTAAAAGAAGAGGGGATGCTACACAGTGGTAAACATGGCCCTGTCCCAACTTTTTTGAGACGTCTTGCTGCCATCAAATTCAAAATTACCTAATTTTTTTCAGTTTAAACATTTGATATGTTTTCTATGTTCTAATCTGAATAAAATATGGGTTTATGAGATTTGCAAATCATTGCATTCTGTTTTTATTTACATTTTACACAACGTCCCAACTTTTTTGGAATTGGGGTTGCACATACTACATAAAACCTCAAATGTCACCTTATAAGTCTGTCATTCATTCTCCACCCAGACAGAATCTTATAAATGAATGGTTATAATAGAGTGCTGCAGGGATGACGTACATTTGTAGGCCAACCCGGAAGTTAGTCTCACTCTGGTTCCCTCAACAAAAATCCAACACGTTTTTTCCATTGGTTTTTAGATTATTGCCGAAAATAAACTTCATGACCAACAAAAGTTTATGATTCTTACACAAATAAACACAACTTTTATGAGTTTTAAAGCCTAAATACAATCGCCAGAAGTAAAAAGATAAAGATAATAGAACTACACCACGGTCACATGACTTCAACATCACCACCTCTAAGCTTCCAATAACTCTTTCAATCTACAATTGGAAAATACTATAAATTGAGCATGTACAAGTTGGAATAGTTCACAAGAGTGCGAGTATAAACACAATGAGGCTGTAGTAGATGAGTTTTCCTGTTCGGATGACGTTTAATGTCCTTGGCAACCTCTGTAGCCCCATTTAGCCACTTGTTAGCAATCGACTTTTTCAAGACATGTAAAAGCTTTAAAAAAATCACAAGTGGGGTATTATTGATGTATTTTATATCGTAGAATAAAATGTAAAAAATATCTTGATCTTGTGCTAACCTCAGACCTTATTTCATGCATTTAACCAAAAATCCATTCACAAAAACCCATTGACTTCGGGACGATGGAACCGGAAGTGCTAAAATGTTAACTCATTTCCAGGTTTTAGTATTCATTCCTGTACCACTCTATAATCCTTTCTTAAATCATCCAGCATTACTTTATGACAGATTTATATAATGCTTATGAACGTGTTATGAAGGCATGTTGTAGGTGCCCTTCAAATAAATCATTACAAATCAAATTTTAGTGCAGATAACATTATGACTGAACATACTGTATATTCTCAACAGACAACAGAAAATGTTTGTTGTTGTTGTTGTTGTTAATGGTATACTAATATAATTGTTGTTTAAACAAACAAACAAAAAGAGATAAACATCTAATTCAGATATATTAAGATAATTAAAGATCATTAATTCACTGAACAGTGCACTAAAGACGGCCATTGGCACATTCTCTACCCTAGTCCATTCACCCTAATAAATGGCTTTATCAAGTTATTAAGACCCAGATTTGATAGTTGAATGCACAACATAAATAGCCCAAAATTAATATTCTGTCAGAATGAAACATGAACACAGAGTCAGATCAGTATCATGTGTAAGCCACCTCCTCTCCATCCATGCAGTGCATGAGTCTGTGAGTCTGTCTGTGCTAAAAAGGACATTCAGAGGAAAGGAGTGAAGACCTGATGAAAATGTTCTCACTGGGCGTGCTGGTGTTCCTGCTTCTGGGTGCTCGTGAGTGTTTGATTATTTTTTAATCTTCTTTTTTTTTTTTCAATGTGTGGAGAGTGGAGAACAGAATTGAAATCGTCAATTATAGACTAATAATATGATTTGTATTTCAAGCTGTGCCCAGATGATTAAAATATACTGTATGCACGGACTTTTTTTTCACTGTTAAATAAAGTTCACACTTTTTTTTTTCTTTTTTCTTTTTTTTTTGCATAGGTGAGACTTCAACTGTACAAGTACTCCAGGAAAAATCCTCATTGATGGCTATTGCTGGGAGTGCCATGTCCTTTTACTGCACTATAGAGGCAAGGTTTAGAATGAGCAGCTACACTATGCAATGGTACAAGCAAGCGTATAATGGCACACCTGTACAGTTCCTTATGATGGAGTATGAACAGGCCACAAAGAAAATGAATGTTGCCCTACTCCAAGCTGAGAATAAGTTCAGCTTGCACATTTCAGACCTGACGCTGCAGGACAATGGCATTTATTACTGTGCTGCCAGACACAGTAAAGCAAAAGTTGTGCTCGGTCTCACAAGAACCCTCACCTGATGTTTGTGATTCCTCTGATTTAGTTTACACAGCACGGCAAACTGTACTGGATCAATTTATTTATTTTTTATGAACCACTTTTGAATTTGTAATGGCATTTTAATTGAGAACTCTATGTCACATCTAAATGTCATGTCTCTAACTGTCACAATGTCAGAGCTCCATATCTGCCACAGCAAAGCCAGAGAAGATCATTTAAAGGTTATCCACATATATCCCACAAATGAATAGCAAAATTTGGAAAAAGTTATTTTAGCTGCAGCTTTTGTCAAGTAGAATTAGTGTATCATCATTTTATTGGCTTTGTCTCTACATTTGTAAGGATTTTTTATATGAAATTATGTAAATATTTAAAGTTTGATATTGGCATGACACAGGACTGATGGTAGCGCTCACCTTTTCTTCTCCGGACAAGCTTTTTTCCAGATGCCACAAACAATCGGAAAGGGGATTCATCAAAGAAAATGACATTACCCCAGTCCTCAGCAGTCCAATCCCTGTACTTTTTGCAGAATAGCAGTCTGTCCCTGATGTTTTTCCTGGAGAGAAGTGGCTTCTTTGCTGCCCTTCTTGACACCGGGCCATCCTCCAAAAGTCTTCGCCTTACTGTGCGTGCAGACGCACTCACACCTGCCTGCTGCCATTCCTGAGCAAGCTCTGCACTGGTGGTGCCCCGATCCCACAGCTGAATCAACTTTAGGAGACGGTCCTGGTGCTTGCTGGACTTTCTTGGGCGCCCTGAAGCCTTCTTCACAACAGCTGAACCTCTCTCCTTGAAGGTCTTGATGATCCGATAAATGGTTGATTTAGGTGCAATCTTACTAGCAGCAATATCCTTGCCTGTGAATCCCTTTTTGTGAAAAGCAATGATGGCTGCATGTGTTTCCTTGCAGGTAACCATAGTTAACAGAGGAAGAACAATAATTTCAAGCACCACCCTCCTTTTCCAGTCTGTTTAACAGCTTCCAGTCTGTTATTCTAACTCAATCAGCATGACAGAGTGATCTCCAGCCTTGTCCTCGTTAACACTCTCACCTGTGTTAACGAGAGAATCACTGACATGATGTCAGCTGGTCCTTTTGTGGAAGGGCTGAAATGCAGTGGACATGTTTTTTTGGGATTAAGTTCATTTTCATGGCAAAGAGGGACTTTGAAATTAATTGCAATTCATCTGATCACTCTTCATGACATTCTGGAGTATATGCAAATTGCCATCATAAAAACTGAGGCAGCAGACTTTGTAAAAATTAATATTTGTGTCATTCTCAAAACTTTTGGCCACGGCTGTACTATAAGATGTCTATGTGGTTACTGAGAGAGAAATTATGTAATTACAGTGCCATGAAGTGGATTATAGATCATATGCTGACCTCTGCAGGATGAAATGAGCAAGATTTACAGTAAATGACAGCAAAGAAATACATGAGCCAACTGAATCACTTGTTCTAAACTTACTATAGTATTAACAAATTAAAGACTATTTAATCAAAAGATTAAAATATTTTATTTTTTGATATATTTAGATCTTTGAAATGACAATATTGCTGTTACTCACACTGTTACACTTTTATATAAAGTATATATGGGCTACACCATTGGTAGCACTTTATAATCCAAAAATAAATGTTTTTTATATTGGATAGGCTTGTAATACTTGCACTAATCCTTGGTCCATCAGAAAATAATGAGGTATATATCCATTAACAGCCAACTGAGTGATATACAGTATAAATACCCATTAATAATCATAATAGTTCATTATTAACATCTTGTTAACTTGTTCTGTTAATTAATATCATGATTTATCCATGACTAAAATAAGTCCACAAAAATGAGCAAAAATTTCATTTCAACCTAAATATTCCTAAATGATAAAAATGTACTGATATCTGGTCTCCATGTGTAAATATTGGAACTTGCTATTCAGGTTCAGTTTTGAAATGTATCATTTAACTGCGAAATTAATTCAGCTAATTGTTGATTTTTTTTTTTTTCACTGACACTATGAACATTGGTTAATGGATTAATTGATTATTTGGCTTATTCCATTTATTATTATTTTTGAATCAATTTTGTCAGGTGGCGGAAACTGTGACAGTTGCAGGCTAAAATTCTTTATTTGAGCGCAGGCAAACAAATCCAAAATGTAGAGCAGAATCAGTGTCAGGAAAAAGGCAGAAGTGAGGCAATATGCAAACAGGGTTACTTGTGTAAAAGACAAAGACAAACCAGGAACAAGAAACATAGTCGTCACTATAAACACAATAACTGTAGAACATAAGGCTTGGTATCAGCCGATACGTAACATGAAGCGTATACTTCACACAAAACTGTTGAGTCCTTATAAAGTGTGGCGGTGCAAATGACATGCACATCAAATTCCATTTAGGGTCTATATTCGAGTTGCAGCCATATTCGAATACAATGTTCATATGTGTACAGGCATCCAAATATTCCTGTATACATGGTTGTTATAAGTGTGCCTGCACTGCCATTCCTAAATAACTAGCCTACAGCTATGCATCTGTTAGCACCCAAAATTCCATGTGGACTGAGCATGCGCATATATCTCCTTTCAGTGGATTTTCTGAATAAGGTGTTCACATAAAACAAATTTCACTCGATACTAATTAGAATACTGCCAAATTCTGATTAATAAAAGTGGAGTTTTAAGTTTATGATATGTCAGTTTTTACAGAGGCAGCCTTGACACTACAGAAAATCCCCATCTCAGACATCTCTAATCGTGAAAAATCTGGAAACTTTGGAGTTGTAATCTAAACACAAGAGATTTTAATAACCTGACGGGACTGCAGAGAAAATCAACCTGCGTAAACCAACTCAGAATAGAGGGAACATTCCCTGCATAAAACTTAAGTCCTTGATTGTGCTTAACTGAGACATAGATCTGTTATTTTTGGCAAACCCTAACTGATACTTTTCTAAAACTTTGTCTTGGACTTTTGATACTCCTTGGTGTTCATGCTTCTGTTTGTTTATCTATGTTCTCTAACAAACCTTGGGGCTTTCCAGGAACAGGCCATGATATAATCATAAATGCGTAGGCTCTGATGGCAGAGTGAGGCAAGGGGCCCTATGGGACAGGAAGGAGGGGATTAATGAGGCAAAACTATATCACCTAAATATATGCTGATACACAGGTTGTCTGTGGTTTTTGTACATTTATAGATTTTTTGCTAATGTTTGTGGTCCAGCTACATGATGATTACATTCTGTTGTATTTTTTTGTGTCCTTCACTGAATACCTTCATTCATATAATATTACCCTTATTTTACTAAAGGGAGTGTGTAGCAAAGTTCTTAAAACAATATTGAATATTGCATGTAGTTTGTCCCAGGCCTGGGAAATATGCATGACAGGCATGTTCATGACAAAATCCCAATTATGTCGATATCAGTTCCATGTTGTCATGCTACAAAATGTGAATAAGTTCAATGGGCGTGAATACTTATGCAAACTACAGTACATCATCAGTATTTCAGGGTTTTTTCAGCATCAGTAAGTAAATGAATATTTGTAATGTAAGATTTCTGTGTCTCCATCTCCTGGTGTATACAGATCCTGTAATCAGTCATACATTGATACAGTTACAGGAGGATGTGGGTGGGGGTTATGACACAGGAAGATTTTTTTTTATACGATGCACCTGCTCGATTTCTTGGTACTCACAGAAATAGCAACATTCAGTTTAGATTACACTGGCTGCTAAAACACCTGACAAAATTATTATAGTGTGCAAAGTGTCCGATGAGGAATAAAGATAAACTGAGGTGTGGGAGGGGTACGGGTGAGAGTCAGAATACACAATTTTGTTTTTGTTCAATGCTTTAACACCGTGGGGACAGGGGGCCACAATGATACATTTCCATAGAGCCGCCGTACAAAAACCTCCCTGCATTTACTGTTAGTGTTAATAGATCCGAGAACAGGAACATGTGGTTTATTTCACATCAGTTTGAACTTCCAGACTTTACATATCCATTTTAATGTGTAGCTTTATTTTTCTATTCATTATTGATTAAAATTTTATTTAATTTTTTATATATATTTTTTTTTTTCATCATGGAATGCATACTGTTGAATCTCAGCTTTTCCTAATTTTTGTAATGACACATCACTTAAAACTTTGCACCAAAGTGCTTTTAAATTGGAACTCATCCTGGATATGCCTTGTTTTGTGTTTTTATCTTTTATTATGGAATACTGCGAGGACTTGATGCATATTTTTAAGCAATGCTTTTTTGACATTATTTTTTTCCATCATTGAAATTCACACTGTTGCATTTCAGCTCTTCTTAATTTTTGTAACGACACATCACTTAAAACTTTGCAACAAGGTGCTTTTAAATTGGAAAACATTCCGGATATGCCTTGTTTCATGATTTTATCTATTATTATGGAATACTACGAGGACTTGATGTATATTTTGAAGCACTGCTTTACAATGTGACACTGGCTCTCAAGCATATTTTGGAGATGGAACAAAACTGACCGTTTTAGGTAAGTCCACCAGATTCAAATTTTAACATGTAGCTTGTGACTAGATTGTTTAGGTCTATGTTTATGAATGTGTAAATCTAAAATGTGTTTTTATTGAGCCACATCAGCCCTAAGAAGGTTTATAAATCCAATTTAAGCCAGGTTGTAAAAACTACCAGTAGATAGATCTAAGAAAATTGTTTGCACAAGTGTACTGTGCCAACGCCTATCAAGCATACTTTGGAGCTGGAACGAAACTCACAGTTTTAGGTAAGAAGGTTTTGGCCCTGCAATTGTCACTAATGTTTAATTAATGGAAATGCATTAAGTGCTCATGAATTAGGCAGCGAAGAAAATAACTTTGCTTTGACTTAATGGGTGCAGATTGTTTCTTGAAGTGCCAATGGCTCATCTCCAAGTTAGTAATGTTCTTTATTTAATGTACCATTTCACTTAGACATAGCAGAACCAAGGAGAAATTATGTAGGCATATAAATTTGGAGAGTTGAGGAAAAATTAGCATTAGAAAGATCTAAGAAAATTGTTTGCACAAGTCTACTGTGCCAATGCCAAGCCAGCATACTTCGGAGCTGGAACAAAACTCACTGTTTTAGGTAAGAAAGTTTTGTTCTTGAAATTTCGATCAATGTTAAATTTATTTTACTGGTAATGAAAATTCTGAAGTATTCAAGATGCTAGGATTTAAATAAATGTTTCTACATCTTAAATGTTGTTTCAATCAGCCATTGGAGCACTCAAGACACTTTACATCAAAAAGTTAAAAACCCTCAGATACAGTCCGAATGTATGAGAAATTTTGTCATGCTAGGTTCACAGTATTAGCATGAGAGAGATCTGGGAAATTTGTTCACACAATCATACTGTGACAGCGGTTATCAAGCATACTTTGGAGATGGAACAAAATTAACCGTTTTAGGTAAGAATGTTTTAATCTTGTAATTATCACCAATATAAAATTATAAAATTGCATCGCTAATTGGAAATCTGAAGTGTTCATCCATTAGGCATTGCAGAAAAATGTTGCTTTGACATAATGCTTGGAATCCATTTCTATAAGTGAAAATGGTTCCTGTCTAAGTTTGTAATTTTCTACATCTAGATTACTTTTTCACTCGGCCTTAGCAGAACACAGGAGGTGTTTTTTGTTTGTTTGTTTGTTTGTTTGTTTTTTAATCTAAAAACTAAAGAGTTGAGGCAAAAATACAGACAGTTAGCATTAGAGAGATCTGAAAAATTTGTTCACACAATTATACTGTGACAGCCGTGATCAAGCATACTTTGGAGATGGAACAAAACTCACAGTTCTAGGTAAGAATGTTTTGGTCTTAAAATCATAGCAGTCAGATTTTATTTAGAGGCAAGGCTACTATATATGAAAAGTTTGATGGTGTCAGGTTGACACAATTAGCATTAGAGAGATCTGGGAAATTAGTTAATGCAATCAGACTGTGACCTTCAATGAACCAGCATACTTTGGAGATGGAACAAAATTGACAGTTTTAGGTAAGAACGTGCTTTTACTTGAAATTATGTGTCTGAAAAAAAAATACTAAAAATCTACTAAGCAAACAGCAGTATAAAAGTTTTTTCTAATGGCTGTAATTATAGAAATAGTCATTAGAGCATGAATCTAGATACACTTTTTGATATGACAACCAAATGCTGTGCCAATTATGAAGCCTATTTCGGCAGCGGCACAAAATTAACCGTTCTTGGTAAGTATTGCTTATATTTTGTTTGAAATGTTTCTAGATGTTCTTACTGTATGAAAGAACAGGTGTATACAAGCTCTTTAAGGAAATCAGGTAAATCTGATCATGTTCAAAACCAAGCAAGCCAGCAGACAGTATAAACTCTGTATTTAAGTTATTTTCATGACACAGAAACCCAGCTTACTTTGGTGAAGGGACAATAACTGTTCTAGGTAAGAAATATCTGTTAAGGTTCATTCTGTTGATTATATGAAGAGGTGTGATGTACAAACATAGAGTGCATTAAACAGAGAGTTAGAAAAGCAAAGCAGGCAGTAATTTTCTAAGATAAGTTGTAGACATTTAAGATACAGCCCTGAAACTCTGTGCTCATATTCACAAGCATATTTTGGAGCAGGCACCAAAGTCACCGTTTTAGGTAAGAAAAAAATCCAATAAAAAGTCTATATTGTGTACTTATTGTATAACAGCAAGGCTACATTGAGGGTCACATTTGTTTTGCACAAAGAGTGGAGGTTTTTCAGTAGCTTAGTATCAATGTGACAAACTACAATCCTGCATTCTTTGGCAGCGGAACTAAACTCACAGTAAGAGGTGAGGAAATTTTATTAAACTTATTTAAAAAAAAAAAAAAGAAAGAAAGAAAGAAAAGAAAAGAAAGAAAGAAAGAAAAACATGGTTTATTAGAAGACTTAAAGCAGTCTGAACAAAATCTTCTTAGATTCAAAATTATAAGGGGTTTTGTGCTGGAAATATTAAGTCTTTTCTTTAATTAATTATGTTAAAATTCTGTTACGGTATCATGTATCCATTTGTTACAGTGTATAATAATATTATAGTAAAATTTATAGCACTATAGAGGTAAGTGGAAGTTTTTCAGTAGCTTAGTGTCAGTGTGATAACTACGATCCTGCCTACTTTGGCAGTGGAACTAAACTGACAGTCAGAGGTGAGAAAACTTAATTAAATATATTGTTTTATAGTATGACATATATATGAAAAAAATACATTTAATTGAGGCTATTTATTATGTTTCTTGAAAGAGGTTGTTCAAATGAGCTGTATTTTGAGAAATCTATAAATGAAATGCTATTCTTTATATGCTATTCTTTTTAGAGAGCTTCTTTATAGATTTGATAAGCTTGCTATAAAAATGTACACATGTACATGTACATGTACATGTACAAGGCCTATGTGTGGCACAAAAATAATTAAGCAGTAGGCAGATGGTGGACAGTATGGACTATTCGGCACATGATGGTTGGGTGATTTCATTAGTGAGTATGTATGCTGTGCCTCTGGGACCAGTCAAGCTTACTTTGGTGGAGGAACCAAGTTAACAGTTCTTGGTAAGAAATATCATGTTACTAATCAAGTGCAATTACTCTTTAATATTCAATGTCTAGCTTTGTGGATCTGTGAAAAGAAGGAAGGATATGCAGTTGGTAATCATTTTTAGGGCATAGAAAAATATTCAGTCCTTAGGGAGTTTTTCAGTAGGTAAGTGTCAGTGTGACAAACACCAATCCTGCTTACTTTGGCAGTGGAACTAAACTGACAGTCAGAGGTGAGAAAGCTTCTTTATAGATTTGGTAAACTTGCTATAAAAATATACACATGATGTATATGTGATGCACAAAAATAATTAAGCAGTAGGCAGATGATGGATAGTATGGACTATTTGGTACATGACAGTTGGGTGATTTCGTTAGTGAGCTTGTATGCTGTGACACTCAGGGCAGTCAAGCTTACTTTGGTGGAGGAACCAAGTTAACAGTTCTTGGTAAGAAATATCATGTTACTAATAAATTGCAATTATTCTTTAATATTCAGCATATAGCTTTATGGATCTGTGAAAAGAAGAAAGGATATACAGTTGGTAATCCTTTTAAGGGCATAGAAAAATAATAAATCCTTAGGACGTTTTTCGGTAGCTGAGTGTCAGTGTGACAAACACCAGTCCTGCTTACTTTGGCAGTGGAACTAAACTGACAGTCAGAGGTGAGAAAGCTTAATTATATATATATATTTTTTTAAGTATACTATATATAAAGGATTAAATTTCACTGAGACTATTCATTATGTTTCCTGAAAGAGGTTGTTCATTTGAGCTGCATTTTTTTTTTATCTTTAATTAAAATGCTATTCTGAGGAGAGAGCTTCTTTATAGATTTGATAACTTGCTATAAAAATATACACGACGTACATATGTGCTGCACAAAAATAATTAACCAATAGGCAGATGATGGATAGTATGGCCTATTTGGCACATGATGGTTTGGTGATTTCGTTATTGAGTTTGTATGCTCTGCCTCTGGCGGTGGTCAAGCTTACTTCGGTGGAGGAACCAAGTTAACAGTTCTTGGTAAGAAATATCATGTTATTAATCAAGTGCAATTACTCATTAATTTTATCAACATATACTGTAGCTTTGCAGATCTGTGAAAAGTAGGAAGGATATACAGTTGGTAAACCTTCTTTAAGGGCATAGAATTATATTCAGTGCTTAGGGAGTTTTTCAGTAGCTGAGTGTCAGTGTGACAACCACCAATCCTGTTTACTTTGGCAGTGGAACTAAACTGACAGTCAGAGGTAAGAAAGCTTAATTATATATATTTTTAAAGTATGATATATAAAGGTTTAAATTTCATTGAGACTATTTATTACGTTTCTTGAAATTGTAGTCTATATTCTGAGGAGAGACATTCTTTATAGATTTTATAAACTTACCATAAAAATATACACATGACATACATATGTGCTGCACAAAAATAATTAAGCAATAGGCAGAAGATGGATAGTATGGACTATTTGGCACATGATGGTTGGGTGATTTCATTAGTAAGTGTGTACGCTGTGCCTCTGGCGGTGCCAGTCAAGCTTATTTTGGTGGAGGAACCAAGTTAACAGTTCTTGGTAAGAAATATCATGTTACTAATCAATTGCACTTACTCATTAATTTTATCAGCATATAGCTTTGTGGATCTGTGAAAAGAAGGAAGGATATACATCTGGTAATCCTTTTTTTAGAGCATAGAAAAATATTCAGTCCTTAGGGAGTTTTTCAGTAGCTGAGTGTCAGTGTGACAGGCACCTATCCTGCTTACTTTGGCAGTGGATCTAAACTGACAGTCAGAGGTGAGAAAGCTTAATTATATATATTTTTAAAAGTATGATATGATATATATATAATGGATTAAATTTAATTGAGACCATTTATTATGTTTCCTGAAAGAGGTTGTCCATTTGAGCATGTGCGTCTTATGTGCATGATGTACGTGTTGCACAAAAATAAGTAAGCAATAGGGAAACAATAGCTTGCATAGGCTATATGGCACATGATGGTTGGGTGATTTCATTAGTGAGCTTGTACTGTATGCTGTGCCTCTGGGGCCAATCCAGCTTACTTCGGTGGAGGAACCAAATTAACAGTTCTTGGTAAGAAATATCATGTTACTAATCAATTGCAATTACTTTTTAATATCATTAGTATTTGCTTTAGGGACCTGTGAAAAGAAGGAAGGTTGTACAGTTGGTAATCATTTTATGGCATAGAAAAATATTCAGTCCTTAGGGAGTTTTTCAGTTGCTTAGTATCAGTGTGACAAGCAACTATCCTGCTTATTTTGGAAGTGGAACTAAGCTTACAGTAAGAGGTGAGAAGATTTCATAAGCTGTTTTAAAAAGCATGGTTAATGTTTAATTTTATTTCTTAAAAAAAAGCTTTAAAATAGTTTGAACAGATCTTGTCTGATTTGCTGAAACAAATGTATCATTATAAAGAAGTTCTGGCCTCCTTAAAGACTACATAGACATGCCATAGACATGATATTCAGGTCATAGATATTATGTGCATGATATACAGTACATGTGATGCACATAAAATAATCAAGCATTAGCCAAATGATATATTGTGAAGACTATATAGGACATGATGAATAGATGATTTCATTAGTGAGTTTGTACACTGTGCCTCTGGGAACCGCGAAGCTTACTTTGGTGGAGGGACCAAGTTAACAGTTCTTGGTAAGAAATATCATGTTACTAATCAATAGCAATCAACTGTTTAATATTATAAACAATGTGTTTTGGAGACCTTTAATGCATTGTGTGAAAATCAGGCAAATACTGAAGGGTTATGTTAAAGAAAACAACAGGCTAGTTTGTTCTACAGTAAAGAGCATACAGTTCAAACCGTTTCTTTCATAAGTGTTCATGTTGTGCTTATGGAAACAATCCAGCTTACTTTGGTGAAGGAACAAAACTAACTGTTCTTGGTAAGAAGTATGAATTTGCTCTATATATTCTCTAAACTAAATCTGCTTGTTTTAATGTAAATGTCTGATATTGTAAATAACACTGCGATATAGAGAGTAATTCTCTAAGCTGAAGCATAGACGTTAAAGATACAGCTTTGAAACTCTGTG
The DNA here is from genome assembly GCA_023630585.1 of Cranoglanis bouderius. Taxonomy (NCBI): domain Eukaryota; kingdom Metazoa; phylum Chordata; class Actinopteri; order Siluriformes; family Cranoglanididae; genus Cranoglanis; species Cranoglanis bouderius. The sequence goes on from CM042543.1 coordinate 10,036,379, forward strand.
CTCTGCTACGCAAGCATATTTTGGAGCAGGCACCAAACTCACTGTTTTAGGTAAGAAAAATTCATATCTATACTGTATATCATCTTAAGAGCATAGAGATGTTGCAATTATGTAATAGCAGAGCTACATTGAGGTTCACATTCGTTCTGAGCAAAAAGAGTGGAGGTTTTTCAGTAGCTCAGTGTCAGTGTGACGACTACAGATCCTGCATACTTTGGCAGTGGAACTAAACTCACAGTTAGAGGTGAGAAAATATTTTTTTTTTTTCCCCGCTTGATTAACGTTTAATTTTATTTGTGAGGTGTATTCAAAGGTCTAAATTTTAAAGCAATGTAAACAGTTCTTTTTAGATTAACTAAAACCATAATTATAAAGGGTTTTGCCCTTCTTAAAAGTTGGCATGCTGTAGACATGAGAAACATTATAGTAGGGGTTCTGTAGAAATTTTGCAATTAAAAGTGCAGTGTGAGTAGTTCAGTGTTAGCAACCATTCAAGCCTAAGTGCTGCAGGCTGTTTTAATCTTACTGCTGTTCAGTGTGAACACTCAGCCTGCATACTTCGGCCAGGGGACCAAACTCACAGTTCTTGGTAAGCTTATCTGTTTTATTCAGGCATTGTAATCACTCTTAGGCAGTGTAATGTCAACTTACCATTCTTGGTAAGAAATATCAAATCTCTCTTTAAATAACTCGAGTCAATAAAGCTTTAAGAGTGCAAGAAGTACATGGCTTGTTTGATGTAAATGTCTGATTTTGTAAAATAAATAAATAAATAAAAACATTTACAAATACTGTAACATAGCTAAGCTAAGTGTAGATGTTTAAGATACAGCCTTGAAACTCTGTGCCTCCGGTTTGCAAGCATATTTTGGAGCAGGCACCAAACTCACCGTTTTAGGTAAGGAAAAATAAATATTTTCTTATAGGCCCCTAAGAATTGTGCCATTGTGTAATAGCAAGGCTATTTTCATTTTGCACGAAGAGTGAGGGTTTTTCAGTTGCTTAGTGTCAGTGTGACAGGCTACAATCCAGCATACTTTGGCAGTGGAACTAAACTCACAGTAAGAGGTGAGAAAGTCTGATTCAATGTTTTAAACATTTCTAAGGTTTCTTGAAAGGGATTATTTACTAGTCTTAGATTTTAATGCAATATGTATAAATGTCTATTTAGCTAAAACATAATAATAAAGGCATTCTGGTCTCCATTTGGATAGATGGAAGTGGAATTGCTAAAATAGACATTATAGACATGTCAATGGCATGATGATGCACTAAAATAATTAAACAATAGGCAAATAGTAGTTTGCATGGACTATTTGGAACATGATACCTGGTTGACTTCATTAGTGAGCTATTAGTGTATGCTGTGCTTCTGGGAGCCTTCAAGCTTACTTTGGTGGAGGGACCAAGTTAACAGTCCTTGGTAAGAAATATCATGCTACTAATAGCAATCACTGTTTAATATGCTAACCATTCTGGTGATCTGTTATGGACTGTATAACTATTTGATACTGGTTTGTAATTCCAAGTGATAAATCTATAAATCTTTACCTTAAATGACATGTTGTGATGCAATACAGTCTGTTACAGCTCCAGTGCATACACTGACTGTATAGTCTCTTCTAACAGTATTGTTACAAGTAGAGTAGTTTTAAGTTAAATTAACCATCAAATCAATTGCCCTTCAAATCTTGATTGTTGGTGTGTAGCAGATCATGAGAGTAGAGCAGGTTTTCTCTATAGCGTGATATCAGTGTGAACTACAACAACCCAGCATACTTTGGCAGTGGCACCAAACTCACAGTGATAGGTGAGAAATTCAATACTCTTTAAAAAAAAAAAAAAACAGTATCTCAGCATTAGTTTTTCTGTTATTACCTTCAACCTAACATTTACAGCATTCTGTGAGTAATGAATATGTTGGAACTGGGCATTTTATGAGTAAACTGGTACTAGACCTGGTACTAGACCTGGTACTCACCATTTTAGGTAAGAGTTTCTAGATTCATTGTGTTCACTTATGTTCAGACTCAGAAGTGGAAGCTTTGTTTAACTTAGTTTTATTGCATTTTTGTATTTACCCTTGTAGGCAGTTCTTTAAAGCTCACTTCAATATTCTTACTTATTTATTAGAAAATGTATAAACATTCTTATGTCATTTTTTGATAATAGACGGATTAATTAAATCAAATGAGGCACTTTAGGCCTTCCAAATGATCTGTCAAGTTATTATCTACCAGTACATGTTTTTAGAGTTCTGTTACATTTATGCTGTATCTTCTACATCTTTCTTCAGTTTTATAGTAAATAATATGGTAGACAAATTTGTTTTAGTACGTTTTTTAAAAAAATAAATAAATAAATGAATAAATACAAGGATTTAGTGTAGTGAAGTGTAGATGGATCAAATAGACTTCTTACAAGCCTAGGAGCTGCAGGTTGTTTTACTCTTACTGAAATTCAGTGTGAACAACCAGCCTGCACACTTTGGCCAGGGGACCAAACTCACTGTTCTCGGTAAGATTAAGCTTATCTGTTTTATTCAAGCATTGTTATGGCTTTTAGATAATGTTATTTTATTTCAGAGAAGTTAGTAAATAACTAGAATCTTTTCAAGTAGTACATATTATTCCAATGACTATAAATAATTGTAAAATGTTGTGTTTTTGTATATAATGCATGCAGAATAGCTGAGAATTAAGCTTTATTAACCATTGTTTATGATAAATGTATAATAAATTTAGAGCCTTGAAGACATGCTTGAAACGGTTTGGGACGTTGCAATGCAAACTTACAAGATCATTGTAATTTCTTAGAAAATTGCTTGTGGTTTTCCTGCCAAGGAGTCAGTTGAGTTCAATATACAACTGTAACATCAGATGAATAATCCAAGAAAATACAATTCAAGAAAGGACAGTGTGTGTTTGCCAAAACTTACTTTCTGTGTTAGAAAATTTAACACTGGTTTACCAGTGTTTGTGCCATTCCTACAGTAATTTCATAATTTCATATATATATATATATATATATATATATATATATATATATATATATATATATATAAAATTACATTATTCAGTTATGTATTATTCTTTAAGTGATTGTCTATGAAGTAGATTCCCTATTTTTATTCTCCTGGCCGTATTTAGCTGAGTGGCAATAATCAATCTAATGAACCTTATTATGAATCTGAAAAGCTGTTATTTTTAAGTCATGGTCTTAAAAAGAAGTCTTGTTTGCAACTGAGTTAAACAGACACTTTCAGTGCATTGTCTAGGGCAATAATGTATTTTCAGAGCCTTTTCTATTTAATTATTAATACTTGATAATTATCCATAACAGTTAGGCATTTTATCAAATATAAATGTTATTATGTGGTATTTTCATGATGTTACATTCCATACACATGTACATAATACTGTATGTACTGCTTATTAATACATGCTTAAAACAACATTTATCTTGCCATGAAGTACAACCAATCAAAAAAATATATTTTTATTTGAGTTGTATCTGTATGAACAGCAGGTTGTATCCCTTTAAATCAAAGGCTTCTTTACAGAAAGTTCATTTACTACAAATAGACATAGTATCAGGGTCTACAAATTTCTTACACGAGGTCAACATAAGAAAATAATTGACTTTAACCGTGTAATTGTTTATACTTTATAAGCATATACAGTCACCTTCAAAAGTATTGGAATGGCAAGGCCAATTCTATTGTTTTTGCTATACACTAAATACATTTGTGTTTGAGATCAAAAGATGAATATGAAACGATAGATCAGCATTTCAGCTTTCATTTCCTGATATTTACATCTAGATGTGTTAAAAAAAAAAAAAAAACTTAGAACATGGCACCTTTGGTGTCAGATCACCCATAAACATAATCTTAAAGTAAATTAAAGTAAATAATATTTGGTTGCATGTCCATTGCTTGCAATAACTTGATCTATTTGGCAATCTACTGACATCACCAAACTGTTGCATTCCTCTTTTGTGATGCTTTTCCAGGCATTTACCACAACTTCTTTCAGTTGTTGAGGTGAAATGCTGCTCAGTTGGGTTAAGGTCTGGTGATTGACTTTTAAGCCAGTCTAAAACCTTCCACTTTTTTCCCCTGATGAAGTCAGTGTGTAGGCAGTGTGTTTTGGGTCATTGTCTTGCTGCAGGATGAAGTTCCTTCCAATTAGATTGGATGCACTTCTCTGTAAGTTGGCAGACAGAATGTTTCTGTGGACTTCTGAATTCATTCTGTTGTTGGTGATGTTTTTCTTCGCAGCTCTCACAAAGTTTCTGACCTATTTAAAGTCCGGTTGTTAGTACACCAGTGGTTTCTTTCTTTTTCAGAACATTCCAAATTGGTGTATTGATTGTGAAATGCCTCCCAATTTCCCACTTTTCTCAGCTTCAAAATGGCTTGCTTTTCTCCTATAGACAGCTCTCTGCTCTTCATGTTGGTTTATCCTTTTCAACAACAAATGCAGTCCACAGGCGAAACCCAGGGCTCAAACCAAGAGCAGACAGGCAGAGCTATTAATTCAATCAATCTATGTAACAGAGTACACCTGGACAGCAAGAAATACCTGTCAGTCACATGTTCCAATAATTTCGATCTATTGAAAAATGGGTCAGTTCAAACAAAACATGCCAAGTTGTTTAGCACATGATGTAAATATCAAGAAATGAAAGGTGAAATTCTGATCTATCATCTCATATTCATTTTTTGCTCTCAAACCCAAAAATCTTCAAAGACAAAGGAATTGGCCTTATCGTTCCAGTACCTTCAGAAGGGACTGTATTTAAAATGAATCATATTAAAGATAAACTGTTACATTTTCCTACTGGCCTCTTAAATGGCTCTTTGGGAGGATGATTGATTCTGAATGCTAGAAAGATAAATGATGATATGCCAAGGTATTGATGTATAGGTGTATTATTTGGAAATAATTGTCAAGCTTGAAGCTTAAGCGTAAAATGGCTAAACTAAAGGACCTTGAATTATTTCTACCTGAAACTGCAGACAGTGTGTTCAGTGTAGTCTTTGCTGTAGATTTCCTTTAAAAAGACAAAAAAAAAAAAAAAAAAAATGAATCACCTTTTTGGCCTATTTTGGGCATGTGATTTATAAAATACATAAATATTGCATAAACTGAGCATGAATACTCAATAAACTACTATATGGTGTGTTTTACCCTTTAAAATCCTCTACAAATTCTTCAAACACTATAACTAGTAATTGGATGTACTGGGGCATGTAGGCAAAACCACAGAAAGTTTACCTTAAATTGACAAACTGTGTGAAAATGAGTTAAACACTTGAATTTGGAAAAACACATAGATAAAAGGAGACATTTTATATTATACTTTATACTATACCATTCAGTTACGTAAAATAAAGAGCTTTAAAGAGTATGTGTGTGAGTAATAATTTGATGAATCTCTTGTAATGACCTTGTCTTAATTATTAAGCCATAACTCTGATCGCATTCCCTTTTTGGTGTTTTCAGATCCCAACATTAGCATCACATCACCAGAGGTCAGGGTGTTAAATGTTTCAAAGACGGAAGAGTGTACAAAGGAAAACGTCACACTGGTGTGTGTGGCTGAAGGTTTTTATCCTGACCATGTGGATGTGTACTGGAAAATTAATGGGGAAAACCGTACCACTGATGTTAGTACAGATGAAGCTGCCATCAAAGGTAATGACCACTTCTACAGCATCACCAGCAGACTGAACATCCTCTACAAAGAATGGACTAAAGGCAAAAAATTCACCTGCATTGTCCAATTCTATAATGGGACAAATTACACAGAATATGAGGACTTTATAGAGGGACCAAAAAGTAGGCATTATTATTATTATTATTATTATTATTATTATTATTATTATTATTATTATTATTATTATTATTATTGTTGTTGTTGTTGTTGTTCTTGTTGTTCTTGTTGTTGTTGTTGTTGTTGTTATTATTATTATTATTGTTGTTGTTGTTATTTTTATTATTATATCTTAATACTAATGTGTTTAAAGCTTTGTCTGTTTTTTGTTTTTTGTTTTTAGTTGAGAATGAGGAGGATAGATACGGTAAGATCCTCCATTGCAATACATTGCATACTGTATAATAGGGTTAGATAAATCTTAGGTAAATCTTAGATAAAACACCACTCTTTATTTAAATACATGCACTATTTTGAATGCTTTTGAAATAATTGAATAATAATTGTTTTCTCTTTTGTCTGATTTTAGAAAAATATATTCGATCAGTGAAAACAACGATGTTGGCCTATGGCATGTTCGTTGCCAAAAGTATTGCATATGGCTTATTCATCCTGTACATTGTTAGGAGACAGGTAAAGAGCCTCTTTCACCACTATCATATTTAGCTTTATAATGTTACTGTTTACACATTACACTAAGAATATGTATAGTTACTATTAACTGCTTAAACTGAGAGCAATCATTTTATATAAAGTCTAATTTTCTGTTGCACAGGGTTTTATGTCGAAGTAAAGGTGATGAGACTGGTGTAGGCATGATGGAGAGCTGCCATGTGGTCACGTGACAGAGGAGGATGCACTGTTTATATCAGAATGCTAACAGCTAGTTCAGATATGAGTTCTGTATTTAAAAGCATGATTATTTTTCAAGCGCTTTGCTAATTCTGCCCTAGTTTGTTGATTTTGATCTTTTGATTTCTTTGAACTTTTGTTTTCTTAAGTTTGGTTTAACAAAATTTATATATATTCTACTATTTTTTATCATAAATATTTTTACTCATCACTTGTTCTTTCACTTGGTGTATAAAAATAATTTTTTGCATTATTTTTTAGGACTGTACACATTATTCAAGCTTGCTTGTAATGCTTCATTATAGTGGAGATTTTGATATTAAAATAAAACACGTATGTTCATGGCATGGAAAATATTGCTGAAGGATGTTTGCAACATTATTCAGATACATTTCACATACATTTCATGTGATCGTATGATTTTCACATGCGATTATGTGAGTAATGTGTGATCACATTTGAAAAACATGTGAAAGTGCATTTCAACATATGTCCTGAAATCACATGTGAATTCAAGTCAACACATGGGATAAATAAACCATGTGTCCTACATCATCTTCATCGTTTATCTTTAGTAAGCATCCTTGTCAGGGTCACAGTGGATTCTGAGCCAGGCACAGTAACACTGGGAGCAAGAAGTGAGAATTCAGCCCGAATGAGACTCCAGTACATCACAGGGCACCATTCACACACACATTCACACCTAGGGGTAATTTATCATAGCTAATCCACTTACCTGCATGTTTATGGATAGTAGGAAAAAATCTGAGAAAACAGAGGAAACCCATGAGGGAGCAACATGATGGCCTGTGTCCAGCACATGAAAGAATAAAATGTGAAAATAAGTTAATCATGTACAAAAACAAACATCTGAAAAAATAAAAAGCACATGCACTACATGTGAAAAGTCCACATAAAATGTGTGAAACATATTACATGTCTATAATCCAGGTGTAAATTTTATTTGATTATTCACATCTGAAGACCATGTGAGGCCACAACAGCAATCGCTGAAAAATAGCTTCCCAGCTAGCTACCCCACTAAGCCCAGACTGATCATGCTATAAATAATGATGCAACTTTAAAAAATTAAAAATGGTCCAAACAAACATTTGGCACAAATCAGACCTAGCAGATACTGTACAATTCTGAAGGTTACGAGAGGCCCCTCTTAGGTTGTACAGAGGAAAGCTTTGCCTTTTCCAGTCCCTAATAGACGAGGGGCCTCAAATGCTGATAGCCATCAGTGCCTTTAAGTTGTTGCAGTTTATGTCAGGCCTTGTGTCAGTGTGTCAGCTTCGCCGACTTGAAATTTGGCCCTGGGACGAGACTAACAGTTTTAGGTGAGTACGTTGCTTAAAAACCTCACATGATTATAACTGTGTTCTTCATTGTCCTCTTCTATTCCCTTGAACTAAAAGCATTTACCTAGTCATAGTCATAGTAATAGTGTATAAAGTCAGTTTGATTGGCTATTCAATAACTTCAGCTGTGTGTTGTTGTTTTAATTTAATAGCTTCATGGATTAAAACTGAACTGTCATGACTTCCTCAATAACATTCTCTCACATGAATCTAAATGATCTATTTAGCATGTACACCTCAGGCAAACATGCCACACAGTTTTTGTATCTTTACTGGAAAACTAGTGATCAGCTACGCAATTAAAATCCACTGCTAAAAGTCAGTTAATATATGGTTTGCAAAGTACACCTTATGTTGTTTACAATCATGCTAAGTTTGCAGTTACGGAGTTCTTTAGCGATTTAATGGTAATTTAATGAATGAGTAAGGAAAACCCCAATAAAACGCTTATTGCTATAAGTTACATTTCTGTCGTGAGTTAAATCAGTGTGTACTAGTTACGCAAAAGTGGAATTTGGACCAGGGACCAAACTAACAGTCCTGGGTAAGTTAACTACTGCGTTGTTATTATTATAAAATTCAGTGATCATTTTACAAATACTCTACACACAATGGACTTTTACTAACTGACTAGATGATACAGTTCATTGCAACTCTCATTTTAAACCCTACAAAATAATCTGTTCAAGCTTACAGCTAAAGTTTAGTAGCTCTCCGTAGAGTACAAATTAACTTAATAGATTTAACTTTTTTTCTTATGCCATTATCATTAAGAATTTAGCTAGGTAAGAATTGAGAATAATTATTTAATGTAACACTGAATTTTGTAATTGTCAACATAGTTTTAAATAACACTTTTTCTTTTTTTATTTTCTAACAGTACTCCACCCAAATATGCATATAAAAGCATTCAGTGACACTTAAATACTACTATAACAGTTAAACAATTAAATACTACTACATTGCTTAAAATCCACAAATAAGCAATATATTAATACTTAATAACTAACAATTGTATGTATATGACCAATGTGTATATTACAGTATATGTATATGACTTACAAGTATGATAAATTAATATATGCACTAATCCTTTGCCCATCAAGGAAAAGTGTTTACATTAACAGCTGAGTCATATATGAATAACCATTAATAATGATAATATCTTGGTAACTCATTCCGTTAATTAATATACACTTATGCAGCATTAATAAGAATAATTTACATTGTCTTTCTGTGCATAATGTAGGTTAACCAAAACCTTAGGTAACAATTTGAAGCCAACACCACTAACAAATTGCTTTGATGTCAAGTGTCTCAAACTTAGCCTATATGTTTAGTCTTATAGCCTATAATTTGATTTATCTAAGATTGTTTCCAAATATACTTTTCATAATATAAATGATCTTTATTAATATTGTCAGGAGTCATGATACTGAAATACATGATAGATGTTAATACATAGCTATTATTGTTATTCATTGCTACTCATATACGGTCCCCTCCAAAATTATTGGAACAGCAAGGCCAATTATTTTGTTTTCGCTATACACTGAAGACAATTGGGTTGGACATCAATAGATGAATATGACACGATATATCAGAATTTCAGCTTTCTTTTCCTGATATTTACATCTAGATGTGTTAAACGATTTACGAACAAAAGGTGTTCTAACACCTTTGGTGGCAGACCACCCAATTTTTAAATAAGCAAAAGTATTGGAACACAGTCTTAAAGTAAAATCATGTAAATAACACTTAATATTTGGTTGCATATCCCTTGTTTGCAATAACTGGATCTAACCGGCAACCCACTGACATCATCAAACTGTTGCATTCTTCTTTTGTGTTGCTTTTCCAGGCTTTTATCGCAGCTTTTTTCAGTTGTTGTTTGTTTTGATGGGTGAAATGCATGGAGGAGGTGAAATGCATGCTCAACTGGGTTAAGGTCTGGTGATTGACTTGGCCAGTCTAAAACCTTCCACTTTTTCCCACTGATGAAGTTCATTGCTGTGTTGGCAGTGTGTTTTGGGTCATTGTCTTGCTGCATAATGAAGCAAGACAATGACCCAATTGATCCTCCCAATTAGATTACAAGCATTTCTCTGTACATTGGCAGAAAGAATGTTTCTGTAGACTTCTGAAATAATTCTGCTGCTACCATCATGAGTTACATCATGAATAAAGATTAGTCAGCCTGTTCCAGAAGCAGCCATGCAAGTCGAAGCCATGACACTACCTGCACCAAGCTTGACCGATGTTTCACAATGTTTCTGTCATCAACTGCTGTTGTTTTCCTTGTCCGATCTCTTCAGTGTCTGGTTGTTAGTACACCAGTGGTACAACAGATGAAACCAGAGACATTCAGAAACAGAGACAACTCTGAAGACATTCAGAGTTGTTTATTGTTGAAACAATCAATCTGACAGGGCACACCTGGGTAACAAGCAACAGCTGTCAGTCACGTGTTCCAATATTTTTGATCACTTGAAAAATGGGTGAGTTCAAACAAAAGGTGCCATGTTCTAAGTTTTTTTTTTTTTTTAACACATCCAGATGTACATATTAGGAAAGGAAAGCTGAAATTCCGATCTATCTTCTGATCTATATTCCTATTTTGATCTCAAACCCAAATGTCTTCAATGTATAGCAAAAACAAAAGAATTGGCCTTGCCATTCCGATACTTTACATACAGAGGGGACTGTATGACCTGTTAATGTAAACACATTTTTATTTCCTGCACTAAGTATTAGTGCATGTATTTATTCAACATTATGAACAAATAGGTTAAGTATTAATATATTGCTTAGTTTTGGACACTGATTAAGTGAAATATCCAAACGTCACCACTGAGGAAAAATAGTATATCATGACAGTACTTTTTTTTTTTTTTTTTTTTATTTACAAAACACTTGTGATGATAAATAATGGCAGTATAGCAGTAAAAATCAGTTTAAAGTCAACCATCAGTCATTTTATGTGAATCAATATTTATCTTTATAAATGACTCAGAAATACACTGACAAATGAAACATGACATTTTCTCTCTCTCTCTCTTTCTTTTCCTTTTCCTCTAAGAGCCCAACACGTCCATCACCAGTCCAATAATACAGTTGCTGCCACCTTCTCCAAAAGAGCTCTGCAGTGCCCAGAAAAAAAAGGACAGCGTAACTTTGGTGTGTTTAGCCACAGATTTTTATCCTGATCATGTTAGCATTATTTGGCAAGTGAATGGGAAAGAGAGAAAGAATAGTGTTGCGACAGACCATGTGGCCCAACAAGATCCAACCACAAGGCTTTACAGCATGTCCAGCAGACTGAGTGTCAGTAAAACTGAATGGACCAACGTCAAAAACAATTTCACTTGCATTGTTACTTTCTACAATGGACATGACTACGTGAAGCTTCAAAGCAACATCAAAATTTCACCAGGTACAATTTGTACAAAATAACACTGAGACATCCAGATCATGGTTCTCAATTACAGAAACGCATGGTGATTCTATGATTGGGCTGCCATTTTACCCTTGTAACTTTTAGAAATTCAACAATTTTTTTAATCACTTTTCATATAAAAAAAGGAATTTAACCATTCAAAAATGTTACCTCATCTAATGCATCTCTTTTTTATTTTATCAGGTTTCTTTGCTGATAGTTGCCTGTATGTTGATTATAAATGAGAAACTGTGTTAAAAGTAGCATTAGAATTAGCAAATATATAAGATGGTGTCAACTAGCATCCATGCTAATCACATAATGACATTAAGTACATTCTAACTTTTTAAATTAATCAATTAAATTAATAATCTATAAATTGTGTAACAGGGGTGTACTATCAAAGGAAGATGAGAGAACATACTTTTCTTCCTCCTGGGATCTTCAGAAAATTAAAATCTCTTTTTTTATAGCTAAAAGTAGGACACACAAATGTAGGACCTACATTTAAAATGTCTTTTACCTTTACTTTACATACATATTTAAAAATGTAATATCAGTTAGAAAAAAAATGGCACCCCAATCAGTAAGGTCATGTTCTGTTTCCCTAAACTCATCCATTTTTGTGGTGTTGATTCAGTTGTGTTATGGCAGTAATAACATGGCCAGGGGAGAATGGAAGGCCTGTAGCACCACAGACATGAAGTTGAGAACCCATATTTCTGGTTCTTTAAAAAGACTTGGTCCAGTGTGAGATGCATTAATTTAAGTTGTTTTGCTTTGTTTGTTTTTCAGCCAAAATACCAGGTGAGTTGAAATGGATATCCATTATATTTTCAGAGTTTATATTATGAATGCTATAAATGTTTTTTTTATTGATAAAACTGATATTTGACTATTTGTGATTTTAGCTAGGGTGTATGTCACAGTGCAATTTGGTTACTTGACGTTTCTTAGCAAGAGTCTGCTGTATGCTGTGTTTGTCAGCGTTTTGGTGTGGAAATGCAAGGTACAACATTACCTAGTCACAAGTCACAAACACTGTGTAGTCTGTAAATTAAATCTTCTATACAGAGTACACTTATACATATACTGTACATACAGTTGGCTATGTTGTCTACACACATAACCTACCATACAGCTTCTTTTTATTGGATGTATTCATGTTAATTAATTCAGAAATTAATGAATTAAGTATCGTAATGCAATATAGCCCTTAAGAGAAAGTTTTCTTTGTTTAGATTTTGTTATTTTAATTATGGATGCGTATTTTCCCTGCAGGCTACAAAAGAGAAGACACTGATGACAGAAAACGGAGACATAATGATCAGCTAAGAAAATATTAAGAAAATATGCCTATAAATAAAACTGTTCAGCGCTGTCACAAATTAGAGAATTATTAGCTGATGTATATAATTATATTTGCATCCCGCAGCTTTAATAGATGTGATTTTAGTGCATTAGTGGATAAAAGTTATAGTGCATGCTAATATGTTCTTCATGGCTGTACAACCCTGCTATGTAACCTTTCATTATTTGCTGTATATTTCTTACCATACAATATCATTTAGACCTTTACTGACATCATTTAATAGATTTATTAGTAAACAACAAACCATGAACTTCAGCATTAATATACCATAAGTAACATTACCAGAGTAATTAACAATTGTATTCATTCTTTCAATATATTAACATCCACAATCCACATAATCAAGACCTGAATTAACTTTGTTTATACATTCAATATATATTCATACATTATACACATTCAAAGTAAAATTTAGTCCACAGTGTTGAACATGAACACCTTATTTCACATGTTTGCAGTTGATAATTGGCTTAAAAAAGTAAAAGTTCAGCACTGAGGCCTCAGTATTTCAGTATTTGTATAGTTTGTCATTTAGGAACTGTAATATCATTTTTTCTAATTTTTTGGACTTATTTTTAAGTCATAGATTGAATAAACGTTAGTCAATGCTAGTGTATTTAGTTAACATTTAACAAACCTTGATTGATACATTTGTTTACTTACTTTGTTACTTTTATAACCATTACAGCTTGTTAATATTATCTCATGCCGTAAGTAATGTTAGTCAAAGGACCCTTAATGTAAATTGTTAATAAAAACGTGTCTTAGTTTGAAGAGAACAAAAGCAATACTGATTAAAGCTGTTTTCTGCCTACACTTTCTTTCTACTACATTGTACTGCTCCCATATACTGTAAATGAATGTTTTAATAATAATAAAAATATTTGTTGCACAGCATAATGGCTTCTCAGAAACACCACTTCTACTAAACGCTGTATTTCTACAGTGGAAAGTCTGCAGATTTGAAACTGTGTAGGTGTTTTCCATGGGTCATATCTGAATTTTCCAGTTTAACATTAAGATTATTAATGCCGTATGATTGGCACATTCACAGAATGGTGAATGACTAATGGAAATGTAGTTAATATGTAAATCAGATGGTATAATGCCAGGAAAACTCATCAAAACACATATGTGTATGCGGAAAATACTTTTTTTTTCCAGTTTTACTGAAACTGCCTTGTGCCAATATAATACAAATGGCATTTTTTTCAATACCACAAAGCACCACTAAAGACAAAACATTATGTTTGTACATGCACTGTTATTTTTATTCACTTATCGAAAATTTAAGATCAACCCCTTTGCAAGGCCTATGTGTTGTCAAAGTATGTCAGTGAGGGCTGAGGGCAGGATGTGGTAGCTGCTTGCTGAGAGCGGGATAAAGATGTAGGGGCAGACAGAGGAGAGGATGTGGTAAGCGCAGTCTCAGAATGAAGCTTTTGTTCCACCCAGTTCTTCACCACAGAGCTGCTTTATGCTAACACCTGCTGTTGCGAACAAAGCCTCAGAGCTCACAGGGCTGTGCAAAGTAGAAAGCCTGCAGTGCGGAAACTGGTGCAGAGCATTTTCATTTGTGAAATGTGTGTACAACATTTTGAGTTTGCTCATTGTTTGTGTCACACATGTCAACACTTACGAGATGTTTAGTCTACCTAGTTTGAAACACAAGACCAAACATTTTTGTTCTGCAGTAGAGAGTAATCAAATGATTATTGCTTTGAAATGTAAATGAGGTTTGCATGTTATATCTAGATTGGTGTTTTTAAAAATGTTCTTTGATTTCTGAGTAAAAAGAAGGACATATAGTCATCTCAGCCAAAACATGCCAGATATAGCCTGATGAAATAAAAATGTATGCGAATTGAAATGTTTGACTAATCTGACTGATTCTTTACTGTGAGTAAAGGGAGGGATCACATGAACAAACATAGCTGTGGTTCTGTCAATCAAGGTCATGTGGCCTCAGACAGCAGTCCTACTCCTAATGAACAGTTGTGGTTTTTGTACAGCTCTGTGATGACACTGGGATGCTGTGGGGACTGGCTGCACAATACCACACTGCAGAGCCGATCTCACTCACTCCTTCAGACTCCAGAATGATCTGAAGCCTATCAGGTCTATGAGATTTAAACTGACCCTCACTGGATGGATTCACTGAACCAGCACTTATAGAGTAGAATACCAGTGTGAACCCTTCTGCAGGAGTCCAGCGGTACCAGTAAAGATATGGGTCATTAATACCATTTATGACACAGGAGACCTTTAGTGATGAACCTTTTGAAAGAACCAGGTCCTCTGGGTCCTGATGGACCTGTATGAGCTCTAAACCTGTGGTGAGGAAAATGAATTAGTTCGAATACTGTTGTAAAAGTTCTCAGTAATGCTGAATTAATCATGTCATTAGCTTATATGTAATCGAAAGCCAGTTTATTGTCAGGATAATGCAATAAATGCAAATGCATCATTTTAAGTAGCAGAACATACAGCTTCAGTTGTAGTAACTAGGACTCAGTGCTGAAACAGACTGATACTTGGGACCCTGTGCTACTTCACCCTGCGTCACAGCTAGAGAATTAGATATGCTATTTTTGCTTTTACAGTTCCTGGAAATATTGCATATAAACTTAGCCAGATCATTTCTACAAATTGAAATTAATCATGATGTTTTTGTGCATTTTTCTTTGTTATCCAACATCACATAACTTTGCCTTGAAGCTCTGACAGCAAAGCACCTACCAGATGTCTTTATTTCTATGCAGAATACTAAAAATTATGCACAAATGGACTTTAATTTAAACGACCTGGTATTTGTAAAAGTTTAGTTATGTGGTCCTTGAAGCTGACCATTTCTTGTTTAGAAATCCAATTACTTGTAGCTTCCTGGAATATATAATGACGTGGTTTTTGTACAGCTCTGTGATACACACTGGGATACTGTGGGGACTGGCTGCACAGTACCACACTGCAGAGTCGATCTCACTCACTCCATCAGACTCCAAAACAATATTAAGCTAATCAGGTCTGTGAGATTTAAACTGACCCTCACTGGCTGGATTCACTGAACCAGTACTTAAAGAGGTGAAGACCACTTTGAAACCTGTTGTCTCATTCCAGTGGTACCAGTAAAGATATGAGGTATCTACACCAGTTATAGAGCAGGAAATCTTCAACGATGATCCAGGGGAAAGAATCAGGTTCTCTGGTTCCTGATGGACCTGTATGACCTGCACACCTGCAACGGTGAAAAAGTATTATTCGAAAGTTGAATCTGTCCTAAATAAGGCAGTATTGACAACATTATAAGCTTACATGAAGTCAATAGCCATTGTACTGTCAGAATGTAGAGAATCAAATATGAACACCTCATGTTGAGTAGTGCAACATACAGTACATTAGCAAGTGGAGAGATGCGTGGTTACTGGCTATGGGGCAGGACCCTGTGCTTGCTCAATGTGTGTCACATGTTGGGAATTGCATATGTAAATTACTTCGCAGTCTATTTTCTGATTCAGAGTTTCTGGAAACCATCTTAGGACAGTAATCATGAAAATCAGGGTATTTTAAAGCAAAATGTATATGCCAGACTTAGTCAAAGTTTGGTTTATCGTGGAAACGGGAGAGTGTGTAAAGTACTAAACACAGTGGTGCTAATGATTCTTACTTACATCTTGATATGTTTTGGAGAATAGACAATGCCAATTTTTATTCAGTGTTTTGTATAACATAAAACATTTTTATATAAGTTGTGATTGATGAATGTGATTCATTTTATTGCAAAGAAAACATCAGTAACACTGGAAAAATGTGAGCTCTGAGTAAACCAACTCCATATCTATTACAAAATTTCAGTTTTATTGTTTGTTTGCTTCCTGTTGAATCTTTCACCCTCAAACTTCAGCCTACACACATAGACTCACTCCTTCAGACTCCAGAATTATTTTATGCTCTTGAAATCTGTTTGATTTAAACTGACCCTCACTGTTTGGATTCACTGAACCATTAATTAATTCCAGATACAGAGCACAATATCTTCAATTTAATGTAATTGTG
This sequence comes from Cranoglanis bouderius, assembly GCA_023630585.1. NCBI lineage: Eukaryota > Metazoa > Chordata > Actinopteri > Siluriformes > Cranoglanididae > Cranoglanis > Cranoglanis bouderius. The sequence continues at coordinate 10,053,177 of CM042543.1, forward strand.
ATTGATGAATGTGACTGATGACTTTGCAAATCTGGCAAACTGTTCATTTTATCATAAACCCAAGCTTAATGACTTGTGGTTTTTGTGCCATAACAAGTGTGATGACACTGGAATGCTGTGGGGAGCCGAACTCAATCACAATCAGACTCCAGAATCATCTCATTGGATGATAACGTAAAGCACTCCACCAGATTCACATAAAGCTGTCTTACTCACCAAAAGAAATTCTTAAATGAAAGCCACTGAAGGTGCTACTGTGGGATCTGGATATGTTCTTCACAATAAAATGTTTTCAGATTACCTTTGCTTTAAATTTGTTGTTACCTCAAAAAAAAAAAAAAAAAGCAAAGTAAAAAAGTTTTATTTCATTATTTGTCCATAAAGTACTGCCTGTTAAAAGTTGCTTATAATTTTGTATTCACTGCTTTGCATAGAAACAATATCATGTGAATGTGACTGATTAACATGATTATATAGGGGAAAATCAATAACTTGGAAAAAGCATCACTGGAACAAACATGAGCTGTGAGTAAACAAACCATCATCTCTGTTACAAATGAGAATTTCTTTTTTTTTTTTTATTTGCTTGCTTCCTGTTGACTCGCTCACTCTAAAATGTCACACTACACTCATTTATTCTTATTCACTGTTGATGATGGAAACACATAAGTACATCAATTACAGTCATGCTTTGAGCAGTTAAGGTCCTGTCACCTTAACCATGTGAAATGCATGCAAAAATGTGCATTTGACAGTAGTCCTAGGCCTACTGAACAGTTGTGGTTTTTGTACAGCTTTGTGATTACACTGGGATACTGTGGCGTCTGGCTGCACAGTACCACACTGCTGAGCCCATCTCACTCACTCCTTCAGACTCCAGAACCATCTGAAGCTCTTTAGGTCTGTGAGATTTAAACTGACCCTCACTGGCTGGGTCCATCACCCCAGTACCCAGTGAGGTGAACACCAATGTGAAACCTGTTGATCCATTCCAGTGGTACCAGTAAAGATTTGGATTACTGATGCCAGTTATAGAACAGAAGATCTTCAGTGATGATCCAGGGGAAAGAACCAGGTCCTCTGGTTCCTGATGGACTATGATCTGCTGACCTGAAATTATGAAAATTAGTTATTAGAGGTTTGCTATTAAAATAGTTCAGAATGATCTTGTATGATGACATTATAATCGTACATGCAGTGAAAAGCCATTGCACTGTCAGAATGCAGAGACTCAAACACAAATTCCTCATATTAAACAGTGGAACATACTAGCACTGATTAAGTGCTGAAATAAACTATTACGGTTTATGGGGTGGAACCCTGTACTAGCTCAACCTCTACCAGGGGAGGAGGATTGCAAATGAGAGCATACAGAGCATTTGGTCTTTCAGAGTTTCTGGAAACATCTTTAGGACAGAGTATCATAGAAATCAGGATATTTTAGAGCAAAGCCTTGCACCATGTGCCAGGAGACTAAAACTGTGCCATTGTTAGATGATAATCCAACACACTCCTCCAAATTCACATAAACCTGGTTTCTCACCAAATAATATACATTTCACAAAGATAAGGTTTCTTTATTGAAATCCCATTAAAACCCCATTAAAGCTAAAGAGGACAGTTTTTCTTAACTAGATGATCTTCACTGCTGAACTATATCCAATTCACTGACATTTGCAAAGGTACAACATATTTATTGCTGTCATCTTGGAAAGTGTGATGCCCCAATACATGTCAATCACATCACTCACATCAAGGAATAATAGCATTACAGAATAATGCAATTTACTCTCAGTGAAATAATTGTATGGAATTGTGACTGATTAATGTAATTGACCTAACTGCATAATTACATGTAGGGTTATTTGGAAAAAATGTCTGGAACAAAAAATAACTGTGATAAGGGTGGGGTGGGGGGGAGCAGGGGGATTCTCATTTGTTCAAAATGAGAACTTCATTTTGTGTTTGCTTGCCTTCTGTTGAATCTTTGAGTCTGACAACTTAAACAAAATCTTAATCATAATGACATGTTGTGGTTTTTGCACAGCTCTCTGATGACACTGGGATGCTGTGGGGACTGGCTGCACAGTACCACACTGCAGAGTCGATCTCACTCACTCCTTCAGACTCCAGAATGAGCCTTTGGAAAGAACCAGGTCCCTCGTGTCCTGTTGGACCTGTATAAGCTGCATGCCTGAGAATATTAAAAAAATGTAATTAGGTTAATATTGCTGTTGTAAAATATCTCAGTAAATAGTGTACTGTCGGAATAAAAAAAGTTAAATGCAAATGCATCATGATAATTAGTACAACATGCAGTGACAGCTGTAGTAACTAGGGCTCAGTGCTGAAGCAGGCTGTTACTTACAGTAGCAATAGGGTGGGACCGTGTGCTAGTTCACCCTGCGTCACATCTGGAAGATTACATACACTGCTGTTTATCTCAGGAGATTTTTTTTTTTTCAAAGTATCTGGAAGCCAGGATATCCACTATAGCCACTAAACTGCTTTGGATCATTTTAATGGTTCAGCTTTAGGCTCCTAGAATACAGTAACAAATTTCGCTCTATAATAATCTAGTACTTGACGTCTATGATACTATAACCAATAACACAAGTTTTATTTATTGTCTTTATTGTTTTATTAGAAAAGCATGTAATTCTGGTGGGCATTGTACTTAATATATTTGTCAGAAATATACTCCTAGCCATTTATAACCAAGGAAAGACTTTAGCAAATTTAAAATTTATAAAGTTTAAGAAAGATAAAGGAAATAAAAGATTAATTGGGAGAAAAATGCAGACTGCAATAATTACTAAATTATTTCAATAAAGCGATTATGTGATATGAAATTATGAAATAATGTGATTTCACAGATCTGTCAAGCTTCCATCAGTTAAGGTCATGTGCTGACGAACAATGTAAAATTGTGATTGTTATATTGGGAGTGTAGGGTGGGGGGTCAAGTGATGTTGAAAAAGCATCACTGGAACAAACAAGAGCTGTGAGTAAATCAACATCACCATCTCTGTTGCAAAATGGGAATTTCAGTTTTAGTGTTTTAGTCTGCTTCCTGTTGACTCCCTCACCCTGAAACTTCAGCCTACACTCCTAGATTCTTCACTATTGATGATGCTAACATGTGACATCCATTACAATCATGATTCACTCAGTTAAGCTCCTGTAACTGTGATAATGTGCAATGCATGCAAAACCGTTTACTGAAGATGATAAACCTTGTGGTTTTTGTACAGCCCTGTAATTACACTGGGATGCTGTGGGGACTGGCTGCACAGTACCACACTGCAGAGCCGATCCCACTCACTCCTTCAGACTCCAGAACAATCTGACGCTGTTCAGGTCTGTGAGATTTAAACTGACCATCACTGGCAGGATTCACTGAACCAGTAGCTATAGAAGTGAATACCAGTGTGAACCCAGCTGTCTTGTTCCAGTGGTACCAGTATAGGTTAGGACTACTCATGCCAGTTACAGAGCAGGAGACCTTCAGAACTGAACCTTTGGAAAGAACCAGGTCCCTTGTGTCCTGTTGGACCTGTATAAGCTGCATGCCTGAGAATATAAAAAAAAAATGTAATTAATTTGATATTGCTGTTGTAAAAGTTCTCAGTAATGCTGAATCGATCATATTATAAGCTTACATATAGTCGAAAGCCAGTGTACTGTCAGAAGAAAAAGAGTTAAATGCAAATGCATCATATTAATTAGCACAACATGCAGCATACAGTAAATATGTAGTAACTAGAGCTCAATGTTGAAAAAGGCTATCACTCAGCAATGGGGTGGGACCCTGTGCTAGTTCACCCTGCGTCATATCTGGAGAATTAAATAAGCTGATGTTGATTGCAGAGGATTTTTTTGTTTGTTTGTTTTGATTCAAAGTATCTGGAAGTCATGCCAGGATATCATAATTTAAAGAAGAAAAAAAAAACTCTCCAGGTCCCTGAACTAGATATTTTGTTTTCTCCACAAGGATGCAATTTGATGTCATATAAAAGGTGTGATTCTGTGATTGATGAATCTGAAGCACTGCTTTGAATCGTTTTCTTGGTTAAAAATCCAATAATGGTTCAGCTGTAGGCTCCTAGAATACAGTGGGAAATTTTGCTGCAAAATAATCTAAAATAGTTCTTGCAACTATGATGCTTAGAGCATGAATTTTAATGATTATTTTCGTTTTCATTTTATTGGGTGACCAAGTAATTCTAGTGGAAACCATACGTTTTTTTGTTGTTTGTTTGTTTGTTTGTTTTTTTGGAAAATACATTGCTTAGCCATTAAAGGCTATAATATTAACACAAAGGGATATTAAGAAACTTCAGAAAAAACGATTAACTGAAACAAATGCAGACTATAAAAGCTGCTAGATTCTGGGACTAACACAAACTTGTGACTTCACAGATCACAGTTCAGGTTATGTGATATTCAACAATGTAATTTTTTAAAACTGTATATTTGACCATAAAACAAAGCTTAATGACTTGTTGTGGTTCTTGTACAGCTCTGTGATGACATTGGGATGCTGTGGGGACTGGCTGCACAGTACCACACTGCAGAGTCGATCTCACTCACTCCATCAGACTCCAGAGTGATCTGAAGCCAATCAGGTCTGTGAGATTTAAACTGACCCACATTGGCTGGATTCACTGAACCAGTAGTTACAGAGGTGAAGACCAGTGAGAACCCTGCTGTCTCATTCCAGTGGTACCAGTAAAGATACGGGGTAGCAGTACCAGTTATAGTGCAGGAAATCTTTAACGATGATCCAGTAGAAAGAATCAGGTTCTCTGGTTCCTGATGGACCTGTATGACCTGCACACCTGCAATGGTGGAAATGTATTATTTGAAAGTTGTTTTCCGAATCTGTCCTAAATAATGCAGTATTGACAACATTATAAGCTTACATGAAGTCAATAACCATTGTACTGTCAGAGCACAGAGAGTCAAACACAAACACCTCATGTTGATTAGTACAACATACATTAGCACTGGTTAAATGCAGAGATGCGTTGTTGTTGGCTATGGGGTGGGGCCCTATGCTTGTATGTGCCTATTGTATGTGCCACAAGATTAAAACTTGGCCATTGTTGGATCATTGTTGGATGATAATCCAAAGCACTTCACCAGATCCACATAAACATGGCTAGCTCACCAAAGAATAAAACTTTTGCAAAGGCCAGGTTTCCTGAATGATAGCCAGTGGAAGTGTAAGGTGGTTTTGTGGAATCTGGACATGACATTTTTTTCTCACATCAAATACTGTAAAGTAGAAATAATTATTCCTCAATTTCTTAATAAAGTGCTAAAAACAGTGGAACAATATATACTTATATGTATATATATATATATATATATATATATATATATATTTTTTTTTTTTTTTCCAAGAAAAAAACATATTTTGTGTTTAAGTTTGATTTTTGGTAATGGTATTAAAATACTAGAATTTTGCATTCAGGGTTTTTTATAGAAACATTGTGATTATGTCTGATGAACATTGTTATAATGGGGGGGAAATGAGATAACTTGGAAAAAGCATCACTGGAACAAAAATGAGCTGTGAGTAAACCAACAACACCATCTCTGTTACAAAATGAGAATTTCAGTTTTGTTGTTTGCATGCTTCCTGTTGACTCTCACCCTCAAACTTGAGACTACATTCTTCACAGTATCTTCACTGTTTAAGCAAACACATGACTACATTTCTTACAGTCATGGTTCACTCAGTTCACGTCCTGTGAGCTTGACAATGTGAAATGCATGTAAAATTGTCTATTTGAGAATTTCAAACTTAATGACTTTTTGTACAGCTCTGTGATGACACTGGGATGCTGTGGGGACTGGCTGCACAGTACCACACTGTACAGCCGATCTCACTCACTCCTTCAGACTCCAGAATGATCTGACGCTGTTCATGTCTGTGAGATTTAAACTGACCATCACTGGCTGGATTCACTGAACCAGTAGCTGGAGAGGTGAAGACCAGTGTGAACCCTGCTGTCTCGTTCCAGTGGTACCAGTAAAGATACGGGTTAGCAGTACCAGTTATAGAGCAGGAGATCTGCAACGATGATCCTTTGGAAAGAACCAGGTCCCTTGGTTTCTGTTGGACCTGTATAAGCTGCATGTCTGTGATAAACAATTGCAATTAGTTCAATGTTGCTGTTGTAAAATTTCTCAATAATGTTGAATTAATCACATTATTAGCTTACATATATTCAAAAAACAGTGTACTGTCAAAATAAAAAGAGTTAAATGCAAATGCATCATGATAATTAGCACAACAGACAGTAGCAGTTATAGTAACTAGGGCTCAATGCTGAAGCAGGTTGTTACTTAGCAATGGGGTGGGACCCTGTGCTAGTTCACCCTGCGTCAGATCTGGAGAATAATGTTCGTCTCAGGAGATTTTTTTTTTTTTTTTTGGTGGTTTCAAAGTGTTGGGAAGCCATGACAGGATAATATCACCCATAGGAAAACACACACACACACACACACACACACACACACACACACACACACACACAAACACACACACACACACACACACACACAAAAAAAAAAAAAAAAAAAAACACCTCTCCACATCCCTAAACTACAATGAATATAAAAAAAAAGTCTACACACCCCTGTTAAAACTGATTTTTTGTGATGTAAAAAATTAAACCAACAGAAATATCAGATCTTTTTTCACCTTTAATGTGATATAGTACCCAACAAAATTAAAGCAAAAAACAAACAGAAACATTTTAGGGGGAAAAAGAAAAAAACAATAACCTGTTTTCATAATTGTGCATGCCCCATAACAAATACTTTGTTAAAGCACCTTTTGCTTGCAATACAGCACTCAGTCTTATTTGGGTAAAAGTCCACCAACTTAGCACATCATGATTTGACTATTCTGTTTCACTCCTCCTTGCAAAAATGCTCCAAAGCTCTCAAATTGTTAGAGGATCTCTTGGCACAGCCCTCTTCAAGTTATTCCATGGGTTTTCAATAAGATTTATATCTGGGCTTTGACTGGGCCATTTCAAAACATTGATCTTCTTCTTCTGAAGCCATTCCTTTGCTGACTTGGATCTGTGCTTTGGGTCATTTGATGCTGGAAGGTGAATTTGGTCTTCAGCTCTCTAACAGAGGCATGCAGTTTTTTTTTTGTTTGGTTTTTTTTTTGCCAAAAAAAAGGGGTCTTGTTTTGGTGCCAAACATATCAGAATTATACCCACAAAGTTCTACCATGGTCTCATCAGACCATAGCACATTTTGCCACATGGTTTTGGGTAATTTAGGCAGGCTTGGGTGTTTCCATTTTTTGTGAGAAAGAGCTTCCTCCCTACCCCATATCCTAGATATATGAAGAATACCAGAGATTGTTGTCAAATGCAGCAAGAGAGACATACTTGCCAGATATTCCTGCACCTCCTTTAATGTCTCTTGGCAGCCTCACAATCACATTATTGCACAAGTAAACTTGCAATTTAACATTAAGATATTTTAAGAAACATAACGGAAAAAAATGATTAATTGGGGGGAAAATGCAGACTGCAATAACTACTTGAATTTCAATAAAGCAAACATATAACTTTACAGATCTGACAGGCTTCTATCAGTTAAGGTCATGTGCGTATAAACAGTGTAAAATTGTATATCAAAACTGTATTTGAGCATAAACCCAAGCTTGATAAGATGTTGTGGTTTTTGTACAGCTCTGTGATGACACTGGGATGCTGTGGGGACTGGCTGCACAGTACCACACTGCAGAACCGATCTCACTCACTCCATCAGACTCCAGAGTGATCTGAAGCCAATCAGGTCTGTGAGATTTAAACTGACCCTCACTGGCTGGATTCACTGAACCAGTACTTAGAGAGGTGAAGACCAGTGTGAACCCTGCTGTCTCGTTCCAGTGGTACCAGTAAAGATATGGGTTAGCAGTACCAGTTATTGCACAGGAAACCTTCAGTGATGATCCAGTGGAAAGAATCAGGTTCTCTGGTTCCTGATGGATCTGTATGACCTGCACACCTGCAATGGTGAAAAATTATTATTTAAGAGATTATGTAAAATTATTGGAGTTGTTTAGAAACTGTTCTAAACAATGCAGTACTGACAACATTATAAGCTTACATGAAGTCAGTAGCCATTGTACTGTCAGAATGTAGAGAACCAAACACAAACACCTCATGTTGAGTAGTGCAACATACATTAGCACTGGTTAAGTGAAGAGATGCATCGTTACTGGCTATGGGGTGGGACCCTATGCTTGCTCAATGTGGGTCATGTGGAGAATTGAATATGTAAATTACCTCTCAGACTATTTCAGAGTTCCTATAAAGCTTCTTAGGACAGTAATCATGAAAATCAGGACGTTTTAGAGCCAATTGTATATTCCACAAGATTAAAACTAAGCCATTGTTGGATCATTGTTGGATGATAATCCAAAGCACTCCAACAAACTCACATAAACATGGCTAGCTCACCAAAGAATAAAACTTTTGCAATGGCCAGGTTTCTTGAATGATAGCCAATGAAACATGTAAGGTGGTTTTGTGGAATCTGGATGTTATTTCAAGACAATATAATTTTGTATTAAATGATTTGCACATAAACATTATGTGATTGTGACTGATGAATATTATTATATTCGGGGGAAAATGAGGGAACTTTGAAAAAGCATCACTGGAACAAATATGGGCTGTGAGTAGACCAACACCACCATCTCTGTTACAAAAGGAGAATGTAATTCTTTTATTGTTTGCTTCCTGCTTAATCTCTCACCCTGAATCTTCAGACTACATTCAGATTCTTCACTGTTTAAGCAAACATGGGACTACATCCATCACAGTTGTGCTTCATTCAATTATGGTCATGTGATCTCAACAATGTAAAATGTATGCAAAACTGTGTATATGAGAAGCCCAATCTTAATGACTTGTTGTGGTTTTTGTACAGCTCTGTGATGTCGATCTCACTCACTCCATCAGACCCTAGAATGATCTGATGATCTTTATGTCTGTAAGATTTAAACTGACCATCACTGGCAGGATTCACTGAACCAGTAGCTATAGAAGTGAATACCAGTGTGAATCCTGCTGTCTCGTTCCAGTGGTACCAGTAAAGATACGGGTCATCAGTACCAGCTATAGTGCAGGAAATCTTCAATGATGATCCAGTGGAAAGAATCAGGTTCTCTGGTTCCTGATGGACCTGTATGACCTGCACACCTGCAATGGTGAAAAAGTATTATTTGAAAGTTGCTTTTGAAACTGTTCTAAACAATGCAGCATTGACAGCGTTATAAGCTTACATGAAGTCAATAACCATTTTACTGTCAGAGTGCAGAGAATCAAACACAAACACCTCATGTTGAGTAGTGCAACATATATTAGCACAGGTTAAGTGGTGAAATGGGTTGTTACTGGGTATGGGATGGGACCCTGTGTTTGCACAATGTACTGTAAGTCACATGTGGAGAATTGAATGTGTAGATTACTTTTGTTTCAGAGTTTTTGGATACCTTTGTAGGACAGTAAGCATGATAATTAGGACATTTTAGAGCAAATTGTATGAGCCACAAGATTAAAACTTGGCCATTGTTGGATCATTGTTGGATGATAATCCAAAGCACTTCACCAGATTCACATAAACATGGCTAGCTCACCAAAGAATAAAACTTTTGCAAAGGCCAGGTTTCCTGAATGATAGCCAGTGAAACATGTAAGGTGGTTTTGTGGAATCTGGACATGTTCTTCACAGACGAATGTTCTCAAATTCCTCTTACCTCACATTTTTTCACCTCAACTACTATAAAGTAGAATGACTAATTCCATGATCTGTTCATAAAGTAGTAAAAACAGTGCTGTGAATAACATCTCTCTTTTTTTTTTGAGAAAAAACATTCTGTGATAAAACATATTTTGCTGTTCAAGTAATGTTTTACCTAGAAACTATATCATATGTTTGTGATTGACTATTAAAATATATATAGGAGGAAAAAACAAGCATCACAGGAACAAACATGAGCTGTGAGTAAACCAACACCACCATCTCTGTTACAAAACGAGAATTTCAGTTTTATTGTTTGCAAGCTTCCTGTTGATTCTCACCCTCGTGCTTCAGACTACACTCATAGATTCTTCACTGCTGAAGCAAACACTCGACTACATCACTTACAATCATGCTTTACTCAGTTAAGGTCCTGTGATCTTGACAATGTGAAATCCAAGCAAAACTGTCTATTCAAGAAACCTAATCCTAATGATTTGTGGTTTTTGTACAGCTCTGTGGTTACACTGGGGTGCTGTGGGGACTGGCTGCACAGTACCACACTGCAGAGCCGATCTCACTCACTCTATCAGACTCCAAAACCATCTGAAGATCTTTAGGTCTGTTAGATTTAAACTGGCCCTCACTGACTGGGTCCATCATCCCAGCAGCTCGAGAGGTGAATACCAGTATGAACCCTGCTGTTTCATTCCAGCGGTACCAGTAAAGATATGGGGTAGCAGTACCAGTTATAGAGCACAATATTTTCAGCGATGAATCAGGGGAAAGAACCAGGTCCTCTGGTTCCTGATGGACTTGTATGAGCTGCAGACCTGCAATAGCGAAAATTAATTATTTGAGATTTGCTATTAAAACATTTCACAGCAATGTTTCATTTATGACATTATAAACATACATGTAGTGAAAAACCACTGTACTGTCAGAATGCACAGAATGAAACACAAATGCCTCATATTAAACAGTGGAACATACAGTAGCACTGGTTTAGTGCTGAAATAGAATGTTACTGGTTATGGGGTGGAACCCTGTACTAGCTGCACCAAAAGGAGGAGAATTGTAAATGAGATTGCACATCAGAGCATTTGGTCTTTCAGAGTTAGTGGAAACCTCTTTAGGACATAGTATCATAGAAATCAGGATATTTTACACCATATATCTTGCACCATGTGCCAGAAGGCTTAAACGGTACCACTGTTGGATGGCAATCCAGAGCACTCCACCAGATTCACATAAACCTGGATTGCTCACCAAAAAATATGGAGTTCAAAAAGGCCAGGTTTCTTTAATCTAACCTCATTAAAACTTGTGAGGAGAGCTGATCAGGGTAGTTCTTCAAACTTTGATGTTATTTGGAGAATGATCTCAAATTCCTTGACACTGGCTTTCTCGTGAGTGAAAAGTTTACCGATGGTCCCAACTGTTCTGACTGCCATCACTCACATCAAGGAACTGATGTAAATGTAATTGATTAATGATGATCAATTAATGTAATTGATCTAATTTGCAAAATTAAATGTCACCCAACTTGGAAACACAAACTGTGAGATAGCCAACACTGCCATCATGAGAATTTCCTTTTGTGTTTGCCTGCTTCCTGTTGAATTTTTGAGTCTGAAACGTCAGCCTACACTTTCTCACTGTTGATCACAGTCATGTTTTTCTCAGTTAAGGTGCTTTTGAACAAAGAAAAATGCTCGCAAAACTGATTACTTGAAACAAGTCCTAATTCTAGTAGTTTTTGTACAGCTCTGTGGTTACACTGGGATACTGTGGGGACTGGCTGCGCAGTACCACACTGCAGAGCCGATCTCACTCACTCCTTCAGACTCCAGAACCATCTGAAGATCTGTAGGTCTGTTAGATTTAAACTGGCCCTCACTGACTGGGTCCATCATCCTAGCACCTCGAGAGGTGAATACCAGTATGAAGCCAGCTGTTTCATTCCAGCGGTACCAGAACAGGTCTGGATTACTCATGCCGGTTATAGAGCAAGAGACCTTCGCTGATGATCCAAGGGAAAGAACCAGGTCTTCTGGTTTCTGTTGGATCTGTATGAGCGGCTGACCTGTGATAAAATAAAGTTGGTGGAAATTACTGATAAAAAAGCTCACAACAATGCTATATTGACATCATGATCTTACAGTTAGTAAAAAGCCATTTGAATGTTACAAAGTAGAGAATCACATGCAGACACGCCATTCTGAAAGCAATCACATGCATTAGCGAGAACTTAATACAGAAATTGGAAGGTGCATGTTGAAGAGGCGGGACTGCCTCCATGCTTCTTCAATCAGGTCATTGCTAGTGAAAAACTGCATAGAAAATGGTTCTAACCTGATGACGTCGACTATGTCATTTTATCCACTACACATATTTATTATGGTACACACTTTTATTCACTTACACTTTATTAAGTCATAACTAATTACCTTACCATTCATAATTAAAGACTCTGTAAAGCTTTGCAAATATTGATTAGCAAAATATTGCAAATAGTTTGCTTTCAGTGTCCTTGAAAAGCATATCACTGACTCAAGTATACTCAGATGCCTAAACAGAACCATCAATCCAAAGAATTTCTTTAGATTTATTGACTGCAGAACTTTTGCAAATTCTTGAAGAAAATAATAATAATAATTAATAAATAATAAAATCCTAATATGTTTTCTGCAACCTATCAAGCACTATAACAAAACAACCAAAAAAAAAAAGTATTGAGAAAGGGTGTTTTAGTGATCTGGATCAATTTTCTAAATATTCCCTCTCCAGATAATGTCATATTTGCTTTAAAATCAATTAAATTTGACTATATTCTACTTATTTATGTATTGTTAAATGAAGGTGGTGAACTAATTCTGGTGCACACAATACACCACCATGACCACCACCACCTCTGTTTCATTGTTTGTTTCCTGTTGTGTCTCTCAGCCGGAAACATCAGCCTACATCTGTAGATTCTTCACTACTGAAGAAGCAAACATGATACCTTATAGATACAACACTACATAGATAGATACTAACGTCATTATAACAGGTTATGGAGCAGTTTATGTTGGTCTTATATGGGCTTTCATACTAAAAAAATTGTTGAAAATTGTTGTTGAAAAAACAATTCTGATCATACATCTTAGACATGATGAAGGGCCATTGAACTGTCAGAATGCTGAGAATCAAACACAGATAGACCATAGCTTCACTCTGCAACTGGGTGTTTTAGCTTAAACTGCATTTAAAAATGTATTTAAATATAGAAAAGCCTAACTCACAGTATAGTCAAAGATGTCTATCCTGTTTATTACTTACGTTTACAGTTTTCAGCAGATATACAGTATTTCTAGTGTGAACAGAGCCCCCCAGTGGTAACAATGCTGAATTTCTACTTTTACTGCCCTCTGGTGCCCATTTTCTATATTTCTATGTCTATATTTCTAAATATGACCTAAAACATCATTAGATTTTCACACAAGTCCTAAAAGTACACAATGAGAACCCAATTAAACAAATGAGACACAAATATAATACTCATGTGAACTGCTTGTTTCAGGTCTTCATTTCTATTGGATTAAGGTCAGGACTTTGACTTGGCCATTCCAAAACATTAACTTTATTCTTCTTTAACAATTCTTTGGTAGAATGACTTGTGTGTTTAGGGTCATTGACTTGCTGCATGACTGACTTTCTATTGAGGTTCAGTTCATGAACAGATGTCCTGACATTTTCCTTTAGAATTTGCTGGTATAATTCAGAATTCATCACTGATGGCAAGCTGTCCTTGCCCAGGTGAAGCAAAACAGGCCCAAACCATGATGCTACCACCACCATGTTTCACAGATGGGATAAGGTTCTTATGCTGGAATGCAGTGTTTTCCTTTCTCCAAACATAACGCTTCTCATTTAAACCAAAAAGTTCTATTTTGGTCTCATCCATCCACAAAACATTTTTCCAAAAGCCTTCTGGCTTGTGATCTTTAGCAAATGCAGACAGGCAGCAATGTTCTTTTTGGAGAGCAGTGACTCCTTGCAACCCTGCAATGCACACCATTGTTGTTCAGTGTTCTCCTGATGGTGGACTCGTGAACATTAACATTAGCCAATGTGAGAGAGGCCTTTAGTTGCTTAGAAGTTACCCTGGGTTTTCTTGTGACCTGACGGACTATTAGACGTCTTGCTCTTGTAGTGATCTTTGTTGGTCGACCACTCCAGGGGAGGGTACAGTAGCAGTGGTCTTGAATTTCCTCCATTTGTACACAATCTGTCTGTGGAGATGTGGATTGGTGGAGTCCAAACTCTTTAGAGATGGTTTTTTTGAGGTCCTCAGAAATCTCCATTGTTCATGCCATGATACACTTTCACAAACGTGTTGTGAAGATCAGACTTTAATAGATCCCTGTTCTTTAAAAAAAACAGGGAGCTCACTCACACCTGATTGTCCTCCCATTGATCGAAAACACCCGACTCTAATTTCACCTTCAAACTAACTGCTAATCTTAGAGGTTCATACTTTTGCCACTCACAGATATGTAATATTTGAACATTTTCCTCAATAAATGACCAAATGTCTCACTTGTTTAATTGGGTTCTCTTTGTCTACTTTTAGGACTTCTGATGATGTTTTAGGTCATATTTATATAGATATATTATGTCTAATTTTTAGATATATCTAAGATATATCTAATCTAATATTAGATTTATATAGAAAATTCTAAAGGGTTCACAAACTTTTAAGCACCACAATAGACAGATTTGCTTGTTAAATCTATAACACTTGACTATACACTTTACTGTTTTGAGGAGAAAAATATGCATCACTCATCACAGTTAACTTGTTGGAATTTTGCTATCAAAAGACAAATGGGGACATCCATGTGTGGGGACATCCATGTGTTTTTCCCCACTTTGTAGCTTCCCAGAATAGGCTCTGGATCCACCGTGAACCTGAATCAAATTGATCGTGTAATAATAGTAGTAACCTGAGACCTTATAGGATGTTTTGGATTATCATTTAAAATAAGATTAGTGCTTTCACATAAAGTATATAAAATATACTGTATGTGGCAAAATTTGGCCCTATGTCCTACAGCAGCATGTAACTGTCACTGGGAACAAGACATGATTATGGTTATGGGTAACTGCAAATGCTAGAACTGTTAATAGAGACCATTAAGAAGAATCTAACTATTAATGTGTCTGTGTGTTTATTATCCTTTATGCAGTTTCTCGGACAAAATATCATGTTTCGCACAATAAAGACACAGTATATTCAAACATAAAAAAGCACAGTACATCATTATAAATAAAAATGCATATATAATAAAATGAGAGGAATTAAATATTCATCTGCTTTTTACAATACATTAAATTTGCACATGCCAAAGTGGTCCTCTGTACTCTTGGAGCAGAATTGTTCTGTCTCTCACTGTTGATCTGGGCTCAGATTTCTGAAAGTTAGTTCCTCTAAACAGAGAGCAGTGTAGAAACGCAAAGCCAAAGCTGCTGATAGAGGGTCTGTCTGGGCCACACGACGAGTGGAGTTTCCCAGCATTCAGCGGCATATGCCGAAAAGACCTAACAGTCCAGATGAACAGGTGAGACTGTTAGCTGCGGACGCTCATCCCTAGCCATGTCTCCCAGGCTTGCCCTTTCCTATAGAGTAGTTGTAACAGCTGGCACAGCAGAAGCTGGAATAGTACTTGTGTCCACACAGGCGTGCACTGACGATCAGCAGACAATTGGCTAACTCAGGTTCGTCCACGCAGTCGGGAGAAGGGCTTTGACCCCCATCATACTCTGGAGAGAAATTAAAACAATTTAGTCAGCTAATTATTGCAGTTAAACAAGTATGTTCCTCACAGCTCCAGTGTCCCTGGTTCAAACCTGAGCTTGGGTAACTGTTTGTGCAGTGTGTGTGGGTTTCCTTTCACCTCCCAAAAGACTAAATTTGCCCCTAGTTGGGTGTGCGAATGTGTGTGTGATAGCCCTGACTAGGATGAAGTTGTTACAGGTCATGAATGAATGAATGAATGATTTTATTAGTAAATGAATATTACAGTAAATTAGCTATATATATAATCAGCTAAAAGTGTCAGCTATAATGATGTTCTGAAATTCCTGCTTGTGGATGTTAAAAAAATGTATTACATTTATCCATTTATTGGCATTGCATTTATTGACTAGAGGACTTACAGACACCGGATTCCTAAAAGGAACAAAAAAATATAAACATCTGCACAGCAATGCCTCTTTTGCTTAATGTATGTCAGGTTCATTCTAACCTAGGAAAGACATCATAAATATTTTTTAAACTGTAACTTTAACTACAAGCATTATTGTAAGGATACATTGAAGTTCCTTGGTTCTCAAATCTGAGTCCGTGTTGTAAGGCCAGAGTGTCCACAGTATTATTATTATTATTATTATTATTATTATTATTATTATTATTATTATTACTTATAGTTATAAGCCTGACTGACTGGATACTTTAATGCAATGTGTTTATGAACTTTAAAAATCAGTATAAATGGCAGCTTTAATCAAACTGCAAGTTTAATAAAGTCTAGATTCCGTGGGTGAAAAGGAATAAAAGCTCTAAGGCCTCCAATAAATAAAAGTTGGATTGTAGTAAGAAAATTAATTGTGTGTTTCTGAGTATTACTTTGTTAATTAATGACTTTTATTAGTATAATACTTACTAAAATACACAAAAATTTATATGATACTTAATATAATAATATGACAATATTATTATTTTCTTTTATTATAGCATTATCGATGAATAAATGATAACAGGTCATGTTTTCTGAGATTAGAATAAATTAAATTAAATTGAAAAAAAAAAGAAGAAATATTTTGTCATCAAACAGGAAAAGTTATACCTTTGGTTACTCGAATTTCAGCAGTGGCACTGACAGCGTGTGTGCCAATGTAGGCATTGCAGGTGTACGAGCCCTCATCCGCAGGCTGCACATTATAGAGCGTCAGAGTGCCATCTGTTGCCACCTGCACCCGATGCCCATCAGGTCTCACTGGCACACCGTTCCTGCACAGGAAGTTAGGAAAAGCAAAAATATACAGTAATAAATCAACTAAAAAACTACTAGTAAATAGAAAATAGCAAATAGTAAACTTTTTATTACAAATGAGACTTATGTTTCTACAAACCTGGACCAAGCTATGTTGACATTTTCTCCAGATGCTACACACGGGAGCTGAACGACGCTGCCCTGAGACACCTGCATGTTACTGGGAGCTGTGGTGATCCTCAGGTCCCCTGGAGGCAGAGAGCAGAAACACAGCTGTGTCATTCATACTGTACAGAGTGTACATACATTAAAGTATCATTCAGATTACAAACCAGAGACTCTGAGCTGGATTTGCAGTTGCTCCAGCTGTTGACTGCTGGAGGCTGTGCAGGTATAGACGCCTGAATCGTCAGATGCGAGGTTGTTAATCACCAGGGTGCCATCAGAGTGCTGAGAGTGCCTGTAATACCAGTCAAACATCAAACAGGAGAGTGGAAGCATAACCACACTTGTGTATGTTCATACACCCATGATAAAAAGTGCTTTAAAGTTAACCAAGGGCCATATTCACAAAAAGGTCCTAATTTTTTAAAGACTTTCTTATATATTAATTAAAATGCTTTATTTAAATGTCCACAGGTGAGGAGCAACTGTATTATAACTGCGGAACTTTAGGAAATGGGCTACGTTTCTTAAACTTAAAACTTTCTGATCACTAATGATGAGCTCAGTGCTAATACCATATTAGTGTGGTAACATTACAAATGATCACTACATTATTTTAATTTATACCACAGCACTATTGAATTCTCCAATCTGATTGGTCAGAAGGTGTTGAGTAATTTGCTATAACAGCAGCTCTGACAGTAGTTCTGGCTACAAGACAAATCACAGGTTTATATTAATGCGAAACACAGCTGTAACTTTATGTTTACACACCATCGGAAAGTGTAAGGACAAAGGATGTTATGCATTGTGATTCTCAACAACAAGCTTTGTGATTTCTCTGTAACAAGCTGATCAAATGAAGTATAATGCCATTCTTTAATTAATAAATATTTATTAGTGTTGGCAAATTGTTGTGGTATAAAAGAAATAAAATGCTTCAAGATGTGCTGCTATAGGAAAATACCCAAGTTCGGGTTGGTAAGACTAACACTTCACATCAGGCCACCCCATTGTTGATTATTTTCTTATAACAGCACAACTCTTCCTGTTTAATTACTTACTTATAAATCACAGCACAATCTCATATGAGTTATTGTAGTCACTTAGAGTCATGTTTCTGAAAGGTACAGATGCACACTATAGACCAATTTATAATTAAATAATGTAAGGAGACTAGAGGGAGGCAGAGAGTCACCAGAACCATTGCTAGACCGATTTATACCACCAGAGGAAGGCAGAGAGCACCCTCTTACTTATAATCACTGGCAATCAGCTCCACCTCTGCCTAGGTCTATTTAAGGAGAGCTCTCCAATCACCCAGTGTGCAGTCTTGAGTCAATTGTGCTGTGTGTTAGTGGCTCAATTCTCAGCTGGTAATTGTGGTACATCTTGGTAATTTCTTTGGCTTCTCTAGCCAATTCTTGAGCTCCTTGAAGTGCTCTCTCTCTCTCTCTCTCTCTCTCTCTATTTTTACACTGAGAGCTTCAAGCTCTCTGACTTCCTCTGCTGGCATAAATCGGTCTAGCAATGGTTCTGGTGACTCTCCACCTCCCTTTAGTGTTGGCATGAGGCTGAGTCTCCTTCTTCTTCTTTTCCTTTCGGCTGTTCCCTTCAGGGGTCGCCACAGCAAATCATCTGCCTCCATCTAGTCCTATCCCCTGCATCCTCTTCTCTCAGACCAACTACCTTCATGTCCTCCTTCACTACATCCATAAACCTCCTCTTTGGTCTTCCTCTCGGCCTCCTGCCTGGCAGCTCTAACCTCAGCATCCTTTTACCGATATATTCACTCTCCCTCCTCTGAACATGTCCAAACCATCTCAACCTGGCCTCTCTAACTTTGTCTCCAAAACATCTCACATGTGCTGTCCCTCTGAGGCTGAGTCTCCCTACATTATTTAATTATAAATTGGTCTATAGAGTGCATCTGTACCTTTCAGAAACATGAGTGGCTACAATGACTCATTATATATATATATATATATATATATATATATATATATATATATATATATATATATATATATATATACATACATACATACATACATACATACATACATACATACATACATACATATATATATATATATATATATATATATATATATATATATATACATACATACATACATATATATGTCTTAGCCCAGCTTTTTACTGGGCCTGAACTTTTAGTGAAACCTTGGGCCTTTTAGCTTGCTCTGCACTTGGGTCCATCCCTGTCTTTGTGGGTGGATCCCTGGGTTCACATTATGCACAAAATTACCTCAACAATACAAATTAGTTTTCACCTAAAAATACCTTGGGCCTGGTTATTGACCCTGGGTATGTTTCACCGACCAGGATCTCAGTAAAGATGAACACAACCAGTGTCCTCATCAGCAACTGAATTCCAGAACAGCGTAAGTAAACATAATTACTTCCTGGTGTAATCTGCACTTAAGGAATTTTAGTCAGACTGGTTATAGTGGTAAGGGGGGGAGGGTGTAAAAACTTTCCAACGCTAGCAAAATGACCCTACAGTACAAGAGAGCCACCGTTTTTTACTTTCATTTGTCCTCCATCTGTACATACACACATACCTGAGTGTGTTGAGAACAGCTCCATTTTTTGTCCACTGTATGATGACTGAATTAGCAGCTGAAGAAGGCAGGATGGTGCAGTGTAGCCTGGCACTCTGACCCGCACGTGCATTTACCAACGAAGATTCTGATCGGTCAATACTGAACCTAAGATAAATCAGAACACAGCAAGTGTATGAGAAGTGAGTGTTTAGGTATATACAGGTGCTGGTGTGTGCATGTTTAATATTGAGTACCTGGGAGGGACAATTATTGAGTCTGCAGAATCTGGTCTACTTGCACCATCTTTGGGCTCTAAAATCACAAAAAAAAGCATGTTGTATGAATTATTCAGTGCAAAACACTCTTCTGTGTATGCTCATACATCCTAATAAACAGTGTATTAGAAGGAGAAGTGAATATATATTGGGAAGTAAGAGTGTTAGGTGTGGGCTTTCTCCCAAATTCAGTTCAACATAACTCCCTTACTAGAAAAGAGCAGCAGGTGGGATATACCTGAGACAGACAGGTAAATGTAGCGGTGATCTCTCTCATGGTCTCGGGTGGCCACACACAGAAGCCAGCCAGAGTCCTTAATCCTTATGGGGCCCATGAAAAGTGAGCCATTTGGCTGCTGTATATGCCTGCATGTTTACAAAAAAAAAAAGTCAATAAGGAAATGCCAACAGGAATAAGATTGAAAGGGACGTAGACAAGCTTTGTTAAGAATTCTCACCTGAACAGGTTGTGTCAGGTTTTGCAAAATGTAAAGCTAAATAAGTGTTTTGATGCAATGTTTTCAGTTGTGAAACATCTGCAAAACAAGCTAGTACCTGTTATTGTCTCATATTACCTCTTTATGAATGCATAGTGGGTCCTAGCGCTGTTCACATGTCGTTTTTTTCTCGTTTTCCATGTGCTTTTGTTAGTGCTTTTGATTTTATTTTCTCTTTCTGTATTAGTTAATTCCACTGTGTATATATTCCCAGTTCATGCTCTTAGTCATCATGTGCTCTTGTTTCTTGGTTCTCATCTCTTACTTCTCATGTATCATGCCTTTTGCCAGTCCAGTTACCTAATGTTTTTGTCTTGTAGCCCAGCTCTTTGCTACAACTATGTTTTCTTTTATTAAATCCTTTGCATTTCCTGGTTTTCTTTTATTAAATCCTTTTAGTTGTATCATTGTATCCTTTTTAGTTGTATCATCTTTTATTAAATCCTTTGCATTTGCTGGTTTTCTTTTATTAAATCCTTTTAGTTGTATCCTGGTTTCCATCATATTTCCTTGTTTCTAGTCCTCACAGACTAGTTATGACCTTTGTTGTACCAGCTATGACCTATTATTCCCTCACCTGCCTCTTTTTTTTCTCTCTCTCATGAAATTATTAAGACAAAAAATGTCATTAACACCCTCTGACGAATCAGAATTGAGAATCAGTGGATCAAATGCTTATCAATCGTATTAATTAACATGTAAACAATGCATGATAAGATAAGATCTCATGTAAACTTGGAAATAATGATAAACTGCCTATAAATGCTCAGGGATTGCTTTTTAAATCAATATAAATATACTTGCTTCATAAAACATCTAATGATCCAGAGAACACTGACATAAACTGTTCATATATTCCCAATGCTTAAATATGTGAAAATGAATACAAGTACATGTTCAGTAAATTATTCTAACGACTTACCAGATGATCAGGTCTAATAAGGAATGAAACATGAACAGTTAGGAACAGGACCAATATAACAAGATTTAATGGAAGAACTGATGCTGTACTAACCTGGAGGGGTCAAGAAGAACACCGTCTTTTCTCCACTCGACTGTCACAGTAGAGGATGGAGGCGGGTTCACTTTGCACGGCAACACCACCCACTGGCCCACTATACCCTCCACCGTAGATGGATCCGACTTGTCTATACTCACACCCACAGCAGGCCAACTGAAGCAGGGGAGGCCAAAAGAGAAGGAAAGGAGAGGGGGAAAGAAGAGGCAAGACATATTTGACAGGAAAGACATGCAGGAAGAAAGAAAGAGACCGAAAAGGGGAGAGAAGGGGGAGAAATTTACTTTATGCTGTACTATTGGCTACAAAATGGCATGTGCAAAAAGCCACCAAAGTAAGCATAAAGATCAGCCTTGTCCTGGCTACAGCCACAGAAATTCTGTTTCAGTCTAAAGAGCAAACTTCCTTTAGACTATGCAGGACAGACGTTACGTATGCCTCAGCCAGGGCTGTCATGCATTTTATTCTGTTCAGATCACTCCACTGACCTCAGAATCGCAAGCTAAATACAAAGAGTACGAGTCCAGGCAGTACAGCTTTGCCTTGTGGCACAGAAGGCTGACCATCACCAAAGTTTGTCTTGTTAATTCCTTCAAGTGGCGTGTTTTATGAGGCCATGCTGTCCACATGATTACAACACAGCAGCTTAAGTAGCAATTTACTATTACAGCTGTGGCTTGTTTTATGCTCTAAACCAACACAAATTTTGGGGCACTTGGGTAAAATGAATGAACAACAAGAAGTTCTCTACTCTCAGGGTAATTACATGCTTACAGAATGGCATCAACACTATTTTACATGAAGTTGGCATTTTATTATTTACTATGGGCCATATTCAGAGTTGAGTTGTACGCTTAGGGTGAGGAGTTCATACCAAAATTTTGCACATCAGTATTCACACATTAGATGTAACTACTAACCTAAGTGCTATAGGTGAAATCTACCTAAACCAGAGGTTTGTCTCAATTACAAGAATTTCTGACCTAAGCGGTTTTTCTGCATAATCTCGGCTTGAGCGAGAAGCGGTATCAAGTCCACCACCACTGGCTGACAGTCTGATGCAACCACAATATGTCACCCTGAAGTTTATATTTTGAGCTGTAAATACATTAAAAAGCTATAGACTACCATTCAAGGCCAATACTAAAAAAAAAAAACATGACTTAATTAATTAATAGTATCAACAATTCAAAATGGCAAATTAAAGCATGAAAAATAGTCTGCATCGTGCACACACATGACACTTTCATCACTTCAATTTTGTATGTTTTGGCTACATTCATTTGTGCACATAATTAACTGTTGGTGAGCAATTTAAACAACAGCAGCAACAACAACATAGCATGTGCTGCATCAAGTGCTATTTTATAAGCTGCAGAATAATGAAGGCTGAAGCCATATTGTTAAATTAAACCAAAGTTGCAGTGATTAATGTAATGATTACAATTAGGGCAATTCATACAATATAGTATTAGTGACATTAGACACCTATTGTTCATTTCAGTGCTTGCCATCTTCTTTCTTATCATTGTACAGGTGCATCTCAAAAAATTAGAATATCATGGAAAAGGTTTTTTTTGTTTGTTTGTTTGTTTTTTCCCGTAATTTATTTCAAAAAGTGGAACTTTCATATATTCTAGATTCATTACACATAAAGTGAAATATCTGAAGGCTTTTTTTGTTTTAGAAAATCTACAGGTAAAAGGCAACAAAAAAAAAAACATACTGGGAGAAACATAGTGTGTATCTATGCGCTAAACAGAAGTCAACAGTAGGGGTGGGGCAATAATTTCAGGTTGTCATGGACACTACTCTTTGAAATATAATTGTTACTGTGGTTCAGGTTTTATTCCACAATTCTACTCTCACTTTTGAGGTCTGTGAGTGTATTCATATTGCTCCACACCTAGAACTCACACCTGGGAGAGACACACAGACAGAAGCAGCAATGGTGGGGCATCACAGCAGGTTTCTTTATTAGTTGCAGTGAATGACATCGGTAAAGACCACTGAAGACACCACACTTGTGTGGTGTTGTGAAAGACAGAAGAAGATGGGTGGAGAAAATTAAACAGGACTAAACTACCAGGCTAAGACTAACACTCTAAACACAAACTTAAGTGCAAATGTGGAGGAACAGGCAAAATTGTACAGCAGGAGAAATGTACCAGTCCCAGAAAGCACAATGTCCAACAGGGCCACAGTGATTGTAGTCAACGTCTTCTGTGCAAAGTGAGTGTGCTCAGCGCGGGGGGATGAGGGGTGTTTGTAAAGGGTGTGTTGATATATGAACCTGATTAAGGTGTGTATAAATTTAAGCAGGCCTATAAGCCATCCCCATACAGGATGTACTATATGTATAAGTATAAAAACCTTGTACCAGAGCTGCAATGAAATGACGATATATATATGAATGTGTGTATTCTTTTTAGCCTATATATTTGTATTGTAATATAAATACAAAAATGAGGCACAAGATTAGTGTTGGCACATGTGGGTAATATTTGTGTGTGTGTGTGTGTGTGTGTGTGTGTGTGTGTGTGTGTGTGTGTGTGTGTGTGTGTGTGTGTGTGTGTGACCATTGATGCAGAAAATAGGTGATATTCAATCAGATCATCACCTTTATCTTTTTAAAAACCAATTGCATGAAGGTGGCTCAGTGTATTAACATTGTTAAACTATATATGATTAGATTCCATGCTGATATTTTAGTGGTAGTAATGACCAAACTTTTTTCATACAATTTTTGTGTTTGCTTACATGTGAACCTCTAGAACATGGTCATCACTGTTTACTATTAATTTTCAAACCACTGATGCATTAATGGCCCGAATCCCATTTAGTAGCCACAACTTAGTTGTTCATTCTTGATTGTGACAGTAAAAACAGTCATATTTAGTTAAAATTTTTTTAAAAATTATATTAAAGTGGGGTGATAGAAACACTGTTCATCCATAAAATCAAGTTGTAAAAAAGGGACAGGACACCTAAAGTCCTAAATGAAAATGTTTTGGCATTCTGGCAGTGGTAAGGAGTGCCAAGTGGCAGTAATGCATGCACAGTTTTGGACCAAAATGGGCTGGGAAATACCGGCAACAAACCAGTAATGAGTGCAACTGACTTACACCCAACCAACTTAGTAATATGTTTGTGTTACACTAATTCTGTAAAAATATTTAATGAATATCATCACCATGATGTGTGACTATGTGTAGCGCTACATGAGTGACTACATCCTGGGTCTGTGTGTGTAATCTGTTATCTGAATGTCTAAGCAACTCTTGAGTATGAATCAGTCCCTCCAGGATTTTGTGACTGCAGAAATGAATGCAAAATCAAGCAAACTCCGAAATATTTGGAGAAGCGTGCAATTTTTCAAAATGACTGCAGATTTGGGCCAAGATGCATCATATGACCTCATCACAATGTGCATTCAGTCAAAGCCCTCTTCAACTCACGTGTGTCGAACATGAGTACAGCTAAAAGGTCTCATTTACCAGCAAATATCACGAAAAGACCGTGCAAAACAATTTTATGTAATTGTAATTTTGCCAATTCAGTAAAAAAAAAAAAAGCACAAAAAACTCCGCAAATTGCATTGCAAATTAGAAAAAAGCCGCAGCAAAATCAAGCATTTTTGGCCACAATAATCACAAGAAAAACTCTGCGAAATCCTGTACAGACTAATGAATGTGTGTTTGTATGAAAAGGGGCCAGATTCGAAATGTGTGAATGTGTCTGTTTTATGTGTTATGAGGTGAGCAGTAGTTCTGTGTGTGTTTGTGTGTGTGTGTGTGTGGGGGGGGGGGGGGGGGGGGGATGGTAGGGGGCATCTCTGAGAGCAGTGAGCAGTGTCAGGCTCCTCAGGTTGGTACAGAGGACACTGTGTGGGGGCAGAGGGCTCCTGCACGGCATTCTTACCTGCTATTAGGGCTGCTAGCCTGCACATCTCTGGTCGCTGGCCTGCGCCCCACCGACTGAATCCAGCGACGGTGGGAATGCTGAGATGCGTTAGCACCTGGCCAGATTTGACTCCAGACGCTGCTATATGACGTGGAGACAGGCCTATGGCTCTGGCATGTCTGCTGGCACTCCTCCATAGTGGCGAAGTTGTTGCTGTTACCATGGCAACCACCGTACCAGAAGTGTACACAGAGGGACTTGGCGGGGTCGTAGTAATATCGGGCAGTCCACTCGTCACACAATCCAGCCGTGTGGGGCAGATCACATGGAGCACGCTGAGCTGGTGAAACGGCAACATATAAAATACAGATAAATATCCTCTCGTACCAGTAAACTAAGGGGAAAATAAATAAAGTGGCGAAACACAAAGATACGTGCAGTGCCTTTGTAAGAATGTGGACGTTTGTAATATAGTGCTGAACTGTCTCCATTTACAAAAAAATTTCAAAATTCAGAAAAGAAACAAAACCACACACAAATCAAAGCACAACACTTCAGTTCTGGTCAACAGACCTCATTACAATTCTAAATCTCATCTGTTTGCAACAAATTTGTTGAACATACAGTATTATATAGTACTATGTTTGTAACTTACCTCTGCCAGGTGGAACAGGACAGCCGTCTCCGTTAGTACCACGAGCTGCAGTCACTCCATCAAAACAGCAGCCATATGTGGTCCTGCTGCAGACCTCATGCTCCGACTGAGGGAGGGGAGAGAAAGCGACAGAGATGCAGGGAGAAAAGCTAGAGATAATGTTTATACAGAATAATCCATGATGAACAGCATATACTCACAGCTGGAACAGAGGGGACATATTCTGGACAGCCCTCCTTATTGGGTCCTTGTGCCCGAGTCACACCGTCCTGACAACAGCCATACCTAAGAGATGTGATCAGTACACAGGGCAGGAAGCAGTCACGAACAGACATGCACATGAGATACATTAACGAGAAAAAAAACCTCTCAAATAAAATTCTATAATAAAAGTAGAGCAGTACTAACACATGAAACTTTATGTGCTTCGTTCAGTTTAGTGAAGATGTAAAATACACCTCATGCACATATTTGCCATTTGGCGAATCCCCAAGCACGTGAAAGAGTTCTCAGTGTGTATTAATTATATCCATCCATCCATCCATTTTCTGTACCATTTATCCTACAGGGCTGCAGGGAGCCTGGAGCCAATCCCAGGGGACTCTGGGCACAAGGAGGGGGACACCCTGGATGGGGTGCCAATCCATCGCAGGGCACAATCACATACACCCACTCACACACCCATTCACACACTACGGACAATTTATTGATGCCAATCAACCTACAGCGCATGTCTTTGGACTGGTAGAGGAAACTGGAGGAAACCCCCAAAGCACGGGGAGAACATGCAAACTCCATGCACACAGGGCAGAGGCAGGAATCGAACCCTGCCTAAAAAAATGTTTATAGATCTTTTATAAAAATGTTTTTGTTTTTATTTTATTATTCTACTAGTAAAAATTAAGTTCCATTTTTCAAATGATAGAAGGTTGAGAAAACTCCAAAGGCAACTAATGTATTTCAATTATAATGGCTGCACTTACAGCTGCAGAGATGCATAGCATGAGTATTCTGACTGTTTTAACTCGTTTCAGACCAGATATACAGTAGAAACCTGGCGCAAACATGGTGTTTTTCGTATCCTGTCTAAAACAGTCGCAACTGTTTATACAGTATCTTTGGCACTGAGAGTTGCATGTACAAGTGGAAGCAGTATATAGTTCATGTGATCAAAAAGTAGCTATAAATTTTCATGCGCATGATGAGGTGACTGCAAGGCAAATCAGATTTACAGAAATTATGTACCTTTGACTAAGATGTTAAGAATATTAGCTCTATCTGCAATACTGATGGACTGACTTGTGGTAGAGACTGTTCATTACAAATATTTTATACTTCATGTGTCATTGTTAAATAGTTCAGTAACTTGTTTGATTTCAATTTAAGTCAAGAGTATTTCAGTAGTTATTTTTAGATTGCATTTCCATTAAAGTGTGTATACTGTGATGTACAATTTCGGACCAAAATTCTGATGAAACAAAGTAAATGCACTCTTGTGTACCTGGTGTGGGTACAGGATGATGTTTGGTAACAACCCTGACCATGAGGTCCACTGGCTGCAGTCACGCCATCGTGACAACATCCAAAAGCAGTCTGATGGCAATAAGGAACATCCCGCTGGTGAACTGAGAAAGACCGGGGTTAATCAAACAGAGTGAGACACACTTACTGAGAAAGAAACAGTAGGCTTTTGATTACTTTGCAGTATAATAATACTGAAAACAAATGCAAAAGGAGACATTCATCATGCATTGCGAAAATTAGAGATCAGCATGATAAGCGTAAAGAGAAACTGAAACTAATACAGACAGTCATAGTCATAGTCGTAGACTGAGATGAGTCAGATGTGCATGCAGACACATGCAGGCACACAATAATTTGATTACAGTAAACTAAAACTGTTTCATTTCGAAAGCACTAGTACACAAACAGCAATCCCAGAAGCTACTGAAACATGACGACAACTGAGAGGTCACCATAGGACGTGCACAGGCCACACTGAGAGTAGAAAGGTCACGGTCGAGTGCCTCCGAACTATTTTAATCACACAGACCGACCCCCTTAAAAGCATGCCAATCAGGGCAATTTAATTAGTGCAGCGACAGAGGAGTGATGTAGTGCCCTGCTGGGAAAAACAGGAGAAAGGAGAGATGTGAGGCCAAAAGGGGAGCAGCAGAACTAAGGTTTAAGGAACAAATCATAGCTGGAGGAGCTGGAGATGAGGGGGGAACCTGTGGTAGTGTCCTCAGGATTGTAGGGGTAGAAACCGAAAATGGTGTTGTCATAGCCTCTTGTATCTTGCATGCTGGGCACGACTGTTTAATATGAGCAACAAAACAACAAAAATGCCATGAGTCAAAATACACATAAACCATTTCTTTGCTAAGCCCCTCCAACCTTGGTTATTATTGTGGACATGCTTTTGATTGTGTATTATTACATATTTATGTTAAAACACTGACTTAAAGACAATGTGTCCACCAGGGGAGTAAAAAAAAAAAAAAAAACCTGATTCAAATCTGAAAATCGGTCCAAAATAAGGCCATGTTGATTTATAAGTCAAGATCTGGTTCAAATCGAAACAGAAAGCAGTTAGATACTGATACCAATTAGTGTGTGTGTGTGTGTGTGAGAGAGAGAGAGAGAGATAGAGAGAGCATACAAGGGTGTGAGGAAGGGAGCTCAAATTTCTTTCAGAGCTCAAAGGTAAGGGACAACCCCCAAATTTTTTTCAGCGTTGACGGGGTGGTGGGATTAAAGAAAAATGACAAGTTAATTCCTGCTATACTTGCGTTCTAGCACCTAGAAACAGTTGTTCCCTCAGCAGCCTCTCTCTCTCTCTCTCTCTCTCTCGAAGTTGATAAACCAAAAAAAAAACCTTGGCTTGTCTTGTTAGTGAGAAACCAGAAAGTGCAAAGCCCCATTTGTCCTAAATACTTTCCCGTTGTAGAAAACTTCAATTTAAATGAATTGAATCATATTCGATCAGGCCTGAATCGAACTGCATCAGAATGGAATCGTATTGGATCGGTAGTGAATTAAAGTGTATCGAATCATTACTTGTTTAACAGTATTGCTGTATCAGATTATATACTATGTATTGAGACGTGTACCATATTGTCTTAGAGGGAGATTCACACCCTTTAGTGTCTACAGGAACATGTGTGTATTCGAGCCTGGTGATGAGAGAACACATATAAACGAGAACAGTATTTACAGCACGGTATGTGTGCTTTAAACCATTAAGCTAACTAATGGGGGTGATAAAGTCCTATGTTCTAAATTGTGTGTGTGTGTGTGTGTGTGTGTGTGTGTGTGTGTGTGTGTGTGTGTGTGTGTGTGTGTGTGTGTGTGTGTATGTGTGTGTGTGGGTGTGAGTGTGGGTGTATGGTAGGCATGTACCCTGGGGGCTGTAGCAGGGCTGGGTGTTGCAGCTCTCCACGGTAGAGGGTTTGGGATAGACGTTACAGTGCTCCACCCCGTAAATGTTTCTCTGTGAGTCTGAACAGATTACCTGCCGCTCCCGAAGCCCCGAGCTACAGCTCTTAGAACACTGATAGAGAGTGAAAGAGCATAGAACTTATGAGCTGCTAAGTGTACATAAACACACATCGATTGAAACTAGAAATCTAAGTGCCATAATATAGCACATCTCACCAGCCCCCAATCACCAATGTGCCAGCCAATCCGGCTTACGCAGACAGGCATCTCGCAGGTCTGCGTACTTGGTGGCTTGGGAAGACTGGCACACATGTAATCTGCAACACGGTTTCCTCCTGCTGAACCCACACACATCACCTCTCTTGTCTGCTCTCCAGAGCCACATGTCACAGAGCACTGGGCACACACATACAAGTATACACAATTATATATATGAGAGGTTTTTACAAGTATACCTGAATTAAAGGTGCAGTCTGTAATGTTTAAAAGCATCTCTAGACCTATAAAAATGATGGTATAAATTCTATGTCGTAGGAACGCTGTGATTTGCAAGAGAAAGCAATATGGCTAGTTTCCTCTGTGGAAATAAAATGTGCATTTGTCAACCAGAGAGTTCAATGACTATCGATAATTAATCGTACTACTTAAAATAATCATTTGTATGAAATTTGTTCTAAGTTGGTAACTAACTGCCTTTCGTGTGTGTAAATGGACTTTGGTATGCGTGTCTTGTATAGCTGTCTCTGAAACCAGTTTAAAATCGCAATAAAGCTCAAAGTATTTGGCATAGATCTGGAGTCTCGTTTATCAAAACGTGCATAAAACAAGTTCGTAGAAGAAAATTGGTGTTTATCACACACATGTACGCACAGCTGTACGCATCGGCCATTGATAATTCTAAACTGATGTGCTCGTGCACGGCTACACTCAGTTACATAAAGAAACACCCTCAAATCTTCATATATGGTAAACAATTTCCCTTCAAAAAGCACAGTAGCCTGCTCACTGATGTGCACGGTTGATAAATGAGGCCCCTGGTCTTCTGAACATTGATTTAATCAATTTCCTCCACACCTGATTTCAAGCTTCATTTTTCTGGCCCAGAATTTAGCTCCGCCCCAGCTGTTACAAAGCTGCTCAGCTCTGCTCTTTTTACTTAAAAGCCAACTCATAGTTTTGACAGAAGGAGTGTGGTCATTGGGGTGAAGGGGAATGCTTTCACTGTGTTTACAATTTACTTCATATGCAGCACTAAAATTAAAAACGGCTCCTTTAAAACGTGTTTAAAAAGGAAGTGTAGAGTGCTTTACGGTTTGGCTTGTCCTGAAATAATAATATTCAAAAATTAAGATCTATTCTTCATGGGTATCTGTGTTTGCTTGAGAGGTTGCTGAACTCCAGAAATTCAGATAAACAGTTTTATTTTTAAACACACTGAATAGCAGGAAATCACAGATTGACCCTGCTGATAGACAAGCCAGGAAGTCTCAATACTGCAACATCAGTAGCTCCGAACAAAGACGTTATTACGGATGAGATAGAGAATTGACATAGTGGGACACTAAATACCAGGATTCAGAATCCCTTATAATAGGTAAAATAATCTGATATAACCTATAGATTTACACACTGTGTGTTTTTATGCTTTTATATATAACCTGGGCATATAAAATACAGGACTAGAGTTTACCTGAGGACAAACATGTTTACCTGGCTCCATGAGGACACGCTGTACTGTGCACAATGCTGCATGTTGCATGTTTGCTGGCTGACAGGTTTGGGAGTGTAAGCCTCACACAAAGAGTCTTCAACCAGCCGCCTTCCAGACACGTCGTGAGATATACACTCCACACGGCGTACCTGAGTGCCCCCACCACACGTCACCGAGCACTGATTCCACTCCCCGACCTTCCAGCTGTGACCCACACACACACCAAAAAACAAACTAAAATCAGCAAATGGAACAGTGTAAAATGATGATGAGTATAATATGATCTGCGCCCAAAGCTCTGCCAACACATGCAGCTCCCACAGATCTAACCCAAAGCAGCACAGTACACACCTGAACGCTGGACCATTGTCAGGAATTGGTTAGTTTAAACAACTAAAAGGAAAAGTATACACTTTTATAGGAACAAAAAAAAGACAATGTAAAAGAACATAGGGTAAATATGACCAAGGATCATAGTTCAAATAACTCAACACTTTCCCTGTCAGTCATCTGATGACCTCCATATGAATAAAATGTCAAAATTCAAGTCAAGTAAACAAACATATTTTTTCATACATAGTTTCAGTAAAGTTAGGAACTTATAAAATGTCCAGGCTGTACCACTGCTGCAGATGGGAGACGCTTATTATTTATGGCCTAGGAAGTGTTTTTTGCTTCTCACACAAATATATTTCATACGCTCCCAAACACAAGGCACACCAAAGCAGTGAAACATGGAGTGCCAAGAATAATACAAAGCCACTGAGGTGATATGGTGGTTATTTTTAATAAGGCATGTCCATGAATTAATATTAGATTCAGGCAATACATTGATCTCATGGTCAAAGATTATTATGCAGTGACCACAAGATACCAAATTCATGGCCACAAATTGTGCAACTTGAGCCCTTGTTTTAATGTTTTTGGTGCCGTCATACTTTACATGTGACCTCTAGTTAATTATTTGTTAGAAAAAGTGAAATGCATTTCATTTTCTTAAGGTAAAGCAGGCTAATGGTGACTCCAGAATGTAGTTATCCTTCATTCCAAGTTATCCGTGTGTAACGTTATCAATCATCCAAATGCTTAGGTTTCTGTAGCTACAATAGTCTAATTCAAATAGATTTCTCTCTACCGCGCTCATTTTAAAATACAACAGTCACCACAAGTTAAGTATATTGAGTATTTTGTGTCTACCAAATAGATCTCGAAAATCTTAACTTTTAAATATTTTATACAGAATCCCTGAAGGACATGTGATTTTTTTTTTAAAGTGCTATGTCATTATTTAATAATTCATCAAGATAATGACATTATTTCAAGTCTAAATAATGCCATAACTCGAGATATTACGATGTTATTTTGACATAACTTGTGTTCTTAAGTCTAAATAATGAAATGATGGTGATAACATAATATCTAATAATGGCATCTAATTAACTCTAAATAACAACAAAATAACAAGTTAGAAAGTCAAATTAATAACTAAGTAACGAAGTCGGTTCAGGGCTTCTGTGACATTAATTCGTGCCTATGTGGAGTTCGATATATTAATTCATGGCCACACTTTATTAAAAAAGAACCACTATTCAGCTCAGTGGATCTGTAGACTACAGACTCACATAAAATACACCCATGATATCTGCACCTAAAGCCCCACTATCACCAGTACTACCTCAGGTGGCTTTTCTATAGCACACAGACAGCAACCCAGCTCAGAGCTCCAAGGCTGGTGTTCATAAGTTACGCACAGGCCAATGATATGGCTCATAATAAGTGAATTATGTAAGCATCCAGTGAGGAGAAACAGCACTCCGTTCCTCCTCCTTCACGGAAACATACCATAGTCAGTGGGAGTAGGTGAATACAGCAAAGCTCTGAGCTGGACAGTTGCCCCAGGCCTTAGTTCATCTCCACATGTGGAAGAACAGGCACTTGCAACACTTAATACTCCAATGTTGTATTGATTGAAGACATCAATACAGACTGAGCTCAAACACGTGTCACTGGTGTAACTAACTAGTCAGTAAACCTATGAACTGATTACGTCAGTGTCTTCAGGAACTATATCATGGCTTCAAGAAGGTTTCTGAGTTCTTGGGAAGAGCTGGACATGGAATGGAAGCAGTTTCAGTGTGGAGAATGCATAAAAGAGTGGTCCAGGGTTAACCCCAAACTCATCAATATTCTTCTAGGAATGTCTAAGTACTAAAAGATTATGAGTCCTTGAAAGCCTGTCATCTTGACACGGCATCAAAGAGACTTCATATGTGCAGTGGAGCGATATAAGGTTACCGTCCTGAACATCATAATTCTCGGAACTCCTCAATCCCTAGAAGAACTCTGATGCCCCCTTCAATGCACCCTAAACGCTAAACGCTGGTACTTTCTTTAGGAATCTTAGTTAGACATCAGTTAGTGTTTGAGATCACATTCTGCTGCTGTCAGCTTTCCTCATGCTGGGTTACCTGTACACCTGAACATAGACATGTCTTGATTCCTTGGGTGTCCATATTTGTGGTGGGTACACATACGCCATCCTTACAGAACAGGAGCAATACACCAAGTTTTTTTTTTTACACCAAGAATTGGTTCCCCAATAATCACACAGTCCAGATCAGTACAGTGAGTTGCATAAGTATTCACCCCCTTGAATATTTCCACATTTTGTAGTGTTACACCCTGGAACTGAAGTGGATTAATTGGGATTATATCATGAATCTACACAAAATAGCCCATAATATTGAAGTGGTGGAAACCCAATATACTGTAGGTTGTTTAATTAATTACCAGTAAAACTGTGAAAGTTGTCATTGCATATATATTCACCCACACTGGTGTGACACCACTAAATTGGTTCTGGTGAACTGATTATCATCAGAATTCACATAATCAGTTAAACTCACTACTGGTAAAATCACCTACCTGCGGGTTAGGGGACACTGTTGCTCGTTGCATGTGCGGTTATTGAGAGGGCGAGACAGAGATGCACACAAATAGTCAGGGTAGGCTTCATTATCAAAAGCGCAGAAGACCAGACGGGACTGGTAACCTGAACAGATGCATGATATATACAGTAAAAATGAATTACACCTCTTATAATATCCTCACATTTTTAAAATCAGAAAGGGATTTGACTATGTCGTGCAGTGATAGATATGCTCAAATGGTCTTAGAATGTTCTTGCTGAAGTTTGATACTGACCAGAGCCACATTCCTTGCTGCAGGCAGACCAAGAGCCATAGCTCCAGTAGTGGCCCTCTCTAGGGTGGCTGTTGGGGAGGTAATACTCGTACTCGATTCCCTGGTTGGGTTCCTGAGTGATCAGCTGAATGGAGACAAAGGAGGCTCAACAACTCATTTTTCACCCAAAGCCATGCTTTGGAAGGTGTTCTGAATCCAGGCCATTCCTAAAATCTAGTCAAAGACTGTCAGACCATTTGGACTTGTGATCTGAGCAGCACTGTGGGGTTCCCGTACTCAACGGAAGATCTCACCTCAATCACCAAAGGTTCAGTGGTTGGTCCGCGGCCAGTGATTGTCTCAGGGGACATTTCCCCCTCCGTTCCTCTCTGGTAGTACAGCATAGTGCCAGCGATGGGGGTGCTCCGGGAGAATTCAATCACCCAGTGCCCATTAAGGTAGTACTCACCACGCAGGTTCTTGATGGCTGTAAGTGTTCACAATGAGTAAAGAATACTTATAATAATACCAACACCAACACTGCCACCACTACTACTATTCTAATAGTACAATATTAGAAAAAGAGCGTTCTCGAGTGTTATTTGGACAAAGGTTCTAGCTTTCAAAACTTTTCTGTAAGGAGTGCTGGAAGGAAGCTTTTATATAACTGCTTCTAGCGCTACTAATACTGCAAACACCATCACTATTACTAGTATAGCTGCTTTTATTACTACTAGGACTGCTACTACAGAATCTCTTCATTACAAGCTTTCAACATTTAATAATAGCTATAAACAATATGTGTCGTGGGGATGCCATGCACTTGAGCTCCAGATGATTAAGGGTGATTGTCACGACACAGCTAAATTCTCACACACACTCACCCAAGTAGTTACGAGTAGGTACACTCTCAATGATACGGATGCTGGTAGCACCAACAGGGATGATGAACATTTGATTATAACCTAACAGGCAGAAAGAAAAACATTTAATGCATTTGCCACCACAGATCTCTGGTGATTAGGGATGTGTGAGTGTGTTACCT
This sequence comes from Cranoglanis bouderius, assembly GCA_023630585.1. NCBI lineage: Eukaryota > Metazoa > Chordata > Actinopteri > Siluriformes > Cranoglanididae > Cranoglanis > Cranoglanis bouderius. The sequence goes on from CM042543.1 coordinate 10,088,466, forward strand.
TTGGGTAGATCCCTCATGGAGAAGGTGTTCCTGATGAGGTGGCAGGACTGACCGTTCCCTCCACACTGCAGGCATGCGTCCTCCTGCTGCCCAGAGTCCAGCATGCTGTCACAGCCCAGACGCTGTATGTACAGTGAGCACAAGTAGAGTCTAGTGAACTTCAGGAACTTGCGTTTGTGGTTAGATGAACGAAAAGACATGGAGATGTTGTCTAATTGTATATCCGGATGCTTGGTGACCCCGAAATGCTTCTACAAATCTCCAACTGTGATCCTTGGAAAAAATTTTACCTCTCTAAACTTTTTTCCTCACTGTGTGTAAGGGCAAAATACACTTGTGTCCACTTCCAGGCAGGATCATAACTGTGCCCTAAACTTCTTAATTATTGCCCTAACAGTGGATCTAGGCATTTGTAGCTGTATATTGTTTATAGGCATTGCCTGCTTTCAGACAGTCAACACGATATTATTTAATTTTATTTGTGTATTCTCTTCCCCATGTTGATGAATGACTAGTGATGGAATTTGGCCTCTATGCCACCTCGTATTTATACCCCAGTAAAACAGTGGTAATTCACAGTGATATTCCCCATTGATAACCACTTAAGAGTTCCCAAACATTCAGGCAAATTAAAAAGTATAAATGAAAACACACTTCATGCATTACATTATGGTAAGTATGGTAAATAAAGTTTCGATTTAAAAAATATATATATATTTTCAGTGTGAGATTAAGTTAATTAAGAACAAAACATTTCTTCATAACTTGTTTTATCCATCTTTAACAAGCATGCCAATAATGACTTCTTATGACTTCTTAAACTAATAATAAAGCATGATATTGGGTCATCCATCCTCACCCTGCACACTCCTTCCACACAGATATCATTCCTGCCCGGGTGACAGGGTGTGCCGTCCACCACCGAGCTCCGGTGACGGAAATAGAAGTTCTCTCCTTTGGGGATGCAGTTCAGCTCACATTGGTTCTCCGCTGGAACAGGTCAGACAAAATGCAAACACAAGAGAAAACTGCCGATAATTATGCTTGGGAAAAGTATAGGAAAAAACAACAAGAAGTAGAAACTTGGAAAAGAGCTTTTTTTTTTTTGTTACAATATGGGCTTCATCTTAAGCAGCTGTCACATATCAAGTTCATATTCTAACAAAGTAAAACAAAATCCCACAGCAATTAATGTCTTTTGGCTCTTAAAGTTAAAATGTTCTCAGCAGGTTTACACTTCTCAAGATGGGAATAAACAAAACCCAAAGTTCCCATCGTCCTAAAAGTACTTTGAGAGACTATTAGAGATACTAATTGAGAGATTTTATGGCTGCAAAGCTTTTACAAAACTCACTCTTGAGTATATACAGTGAAGCCTTGAGAGCCACAGAGTGTCACATACACACCTCCATAGTAAGGTAACCATTTGTAGTATTTTCCATGAAAATCAGTGCCGTCGAACTGAGAGCACTGCTCCTCTCGGAAATCTCTGGAACCCTCAGGGCAGTCCTACCAAGAAACATAAGGCAAATAAAGCAGGAAGTGTAAAAAACAAAAAGAAAAGGAAAGACACCATTAAAATTTATAGAGGACTAGACACAGAAAGACAGTGTTGAAAAGATGAACTCTCACCGATGAAGAATCAGGGGGAAAAACTCAAGCAGGCAGAGACATGTCTGTATGTTTCAAATGTACAAGACATACAGTGGGGACCAAAAGTCTGAGACCACTAGTGAAAATGCTTCTACTTTGCATTGTTTTTTTTTGTTTGTTTGTTTTTTTGTTTTTAATGTAATAATTTCATAATTTAATTATATTATATTATCAACAGTAACTAAAGTTAGAAATATTTACATGAATTTCAGAATTTCTTTGTATTTGGTATGTCCTACTTTTGCTATAATGACAGCACATTTGAGCTGGCATAGACTCCTAGTTTGGAAAACCTGAAGATTCATGTTATATCAAATCCACTGGCGTGTCGTCTGATCACGTGCTTTAATGGAACGGACAAGACTCAAGGAAAACGAGACCTTTTGTACAAAGCAATTAACATGGTCAATATCACAAATTTGCTTACATTTATATAGGAACCAAGAAATAGTGCAGAATCTTGAATATTAACATTCAACATTGATGCTGAATGTTTTACTTTATCTGTTTTAAACCTTGCAAAATTCTAAAACAAAATCCCACCTTAGGGGGCACGGTGGCTCAGTGGTTAGCACGTTTGCCTCGCAACTCTGGGAGTTTACATATTTTGCATGTTTTCCTCTGGGTACTCCAGTTTCCTCCCCCAATCCACAGACATAGGTTGTAGGCTGATTGGCATTTCCAAACTTTCTGTAGAATGTGTGTGGTTGGCACCCCATCCAGGGTGTCCCCTACCTTGTGCCCTGAGCTCCCTGGGATTCCCAAGGCTCCCCCACGACCCAGTGTAGGATAAGTAGTACAGAAAATGGATGGATGGAAAATCCCAGATTTTCAGTGTGGTCTCAATTCAATGTGGGGTTCAATTCTGGACCCCACTGTGTGTACGTACATATGGGTCATATGGGTTCAAGGAGCGTGTACCTGAATATTGCACGTGCGATAGGATTTATCTGGTCCCACACAGCTGTGTCCTCCGTCAGTCCTGAAAGCAGAGAAGTTTTCCCATAAAGGAAAAACGTTTTCATTACTGAATAACACTGAATACGTGACAGATAAACACTGAGCATTTTCAAGTGTCAATGATGATGAACTTTTACTCCTCCAATTGTTATATAAAGACGTCTGTATTCAGTCTACTATGCTAGTGCAACTACATTAGAGCATACAGTGGCGTTCATAAGTATTGATACCCCTTGAACTTTTTTATTTTTATTTTTGAGCGTTACAATCTGTACATGGAGTTAACCCATCATGTTGAGGGGGAAGGAAGGATCAATATAGTTTGCAAAATTATTTACAAATAAACAAATAACGGTTCTGACTGCTTAAGTATTTGCCCCCATTGCTGTGAATCCCATAAATCAAGGGATATCGAGCTTCTTGCAGTAACGGACCGTGTAATTGTAAATAAATTTCACAGACCCAACACCCCCCCTCCCCCCCAAACACAATCCAGCTATTCATATATCAAGCACATAATTTAAATGTACATAATAATATTTTGGCAATTTAATTATGGATACAAAAAAACAGCTACTTATTCCTGAAATTTCCACTGCCATTTTTCTGACTTATGCAAGCCATTGTATAAAGAGCTGCGCACTCTCTCTGAACAGGTTAGAATATATTCCGTAATGATCGGTAGGGTGTGGTATTAGATACTGTGGCGACATGCAAATACACACACAAAGATGTCTGTAGCAAGAGGAGAAACCTGGCCTCTAGGATATGACTTTGTTCATACTGCAATTAGATTGTGTGTGTGCTTGTCTTGGTTATATTCTAATGTCTATAAGCACAATGAGAGCTGAACAACAGAGTCAAATTCCATGTGTACATGGAATAAACATGTGTACATTAGTGCCATAGTTCTTAAAGTGTGGTCCAGGGACCCCAGGAATCCAAGAAGCATAACCAGGGGGTCTGTGATTTTTAATTCAGTCAGAGTGGTGGAAATCATAACACAGTGTTATCAATGTTATTATATCTATTACTGAGTTCTTGGAATTGTTAGCAGAATTAGATAAACAAGTAGATCTATAAATTAAGTAAACATCAATGAAATTGTAGTTTTATCGAAAATGTGTTCTGTACGTGGAGAGTTCAGAAATTAAAAAGCTTTATTTATTTATTGTATTGCATTTGCTCATACTTAAATGTAAGAGGCACTATTTTGTTTACTGTTCATGCTGTGGGCAAGCATGTTGATTTGACGTCACTTGCTAAACTCTGGGCTGAGGAGACTGTCCTGAGTTCCTGAGTAGGAATTCTGATTCTGATACTGATTCTGATACTGATATTTATACTGATTCTGATACTGACATGGATTCTGAAACCAATTCTGATTCTGATACTGACTCTGATACCGATATTGATACTGATTTGAGTGGGAAAGGGGAGGACAGCAGTAAAAAGGTCGCCACACTGCTCCACTGCTTCAATCACTGCTCCTCTCCTGGATCCATATCACTTGCCTAGCTGTAGACGCCACAGTGACAGCAGCAACAAACATGGCATATGGTACCATGGCTGGACATTGTCCTAGTGTAACAAATAACACAAAAATGCTGTGGGAACACTGTCTAAGAGTCTGTGTGTTTGTGTGTGCACGCATGTGCGTGTGTGTGTGTGTGTGTGTGTGTGTGTGTGTGTGTGTGTGTGTGTGTGTGTGTGTGTGTGTGTGCAGGCACAAGCACTCACAGGCAACATTAAGTTTTGGGTAACTGAATTTCTCGCAATGCCTCTTTTCGAGACACATCTGCATGTCCACACTATACAATGTTTCCGCTCGTGTGACATGTAAAGATGTACACATATTCACGCACAGACACACAGCTACAGTATGTATTCCTGTGCCCAGGGGCCAAATCCTAACAGGCATCACTTAATCAGGTGGCAGACCAAATACCAACTGCTAATGTTGCATTTTTCTGTAATAAGAAACCAGTTTTACCACAAACACGGCAACTAAACTGGATCCACTTTTAATGTAACTTTGAGGTTCACGTCGCAACATTAAAACTAAAAAGGCAGCACAGAATATGTCACAATGTTTCAGGAAGACAACTTAATGTAATGTACGCGACTGGGGAGGGGAGAGGAGTGCCGGATTGACAAGCACGACGGCTCCTCCTTAAAAGCAATCTGCTCATCATCAGATGCAAGAGAGAACATGCAAGCCAGATTCCAACTCGGGGCAAGATTTATGGGTACAACGCTATGCTGAACCAGCCTTCTCACACAAGCTTCCCATTTTGAAATTGCAACATTAAACAGTGCCAATATAATCAAAACAAACTGTTAGCAAGTTCCAGAGTTCCTTTGAAGAAATAAAGCTGTAAATGTTAGTTCTTGGTTGAACATTTGAAAACCCACTGAAGTTTATGTAATGTTTATGTAAAATGCACAATATAGTACAAAAATAAGTTGATTAGAAATACGCTTAAACTTAATTTCTTCTTTATAAAAAAGACTTGCATTGCATGTTGATTATTAGGGCCTGTAGACGGGAAACGCCTGCCTTTATCTTACTCCACATTCAACAGAGAAGACAAAAGAGCTCCTGGATACAGACAAAGGATTTGATGACTTCAGGATATTTTTTGTTTTCATGAACAGAGAGTCTAAAACAGAGAATCGCAGGTCTCGCTACTTCATGCTGTCATACCATACTCCTATATTTCATGTCTGCTTGGCTGAAGTGTGAGCTTTTTTCAACAAAAAAAAAAAAAAACTGTTATGTGTTTAAAAAAATATCTGTCCTTCAAAACAAATCTGTGCCTGAGGCTACACTGACACACCCAGGGATCTCCCACCAACACACAACCAGATACTTACAGACACGATGCTGGCCAATTATGTGCATGAGAGCTGTCTGCTTACCGCTGACTCACACACTGTCTCGTCCTCACGGTTACACCGATGCCACAAGAGCGGCTGCACTCTCCATACGGCCCCCATTCGGACCAGTAATCGACGCTCGGCATCTAAAAACACCGCAGTCACATTGGGGTTAATTAGCGCATTATGAACTTACACTATCTACACGCAAACTGTAGAAAAATCTCAAAAACCAAAGTGCATCATTTTTACACATCCACTGTGTATGTAGTAATATCACAGTTATCTGAAAATATTTCCAAAGATATTTAAATTTAAAAGGCAGTTATAATGTACATCATCTGGCCACAAGCTCATACACAAGCCAGAACACAGCATGCATTTAAGTGAGTAGTAACTACACTTGTTAAAGAGGCGAACATGATTAATGACATGTCACTGACGCCAGAACATTTGGAATATACGTACAGCTTTAAAGAAAGGCAAATTAAATTGGAACCTTCTACTATGACTCATACTACTTTATCATTTCTGATACGTCACAGCACTCACCATGAACACCGGAGCCAGAAGCATCTGCACGGAGGCCACGGCCAACAGCAGCTTCATCGTTTTACTACAGAAGAGAGATAATGCTTGAAGAATGTCACGTGTTGAATATAAATATGGACGACAAGACCAAAATGTCTGTGTGAAAAGCTGAGTACCAGTTTACCTGTTTTGTTTTTCCCCACAGCTGGTTAATTTGTCATGCACCTAAAATCCTGTAACAAATAAAAGCGATTAAAATGGAGCATTGGCAACTTTTTGATTTTAGATATCTCTAAAGAGCTTGGTCAATTTCGCCAATGAGTGTCACCAAGAACTGCAGTCTTTCACAGAAAAGGGATTTTAGACTGACGTTTTCAATCAGTTTCAATGTAATTTCAATGCAATTTTATTACCATAGAGCATTTAACAATATACACTGTCACAAAGCAGCATTGCATGTAGAATTAGATCTACAGGGTGTCCCAAAAGTCTCCATACATAGTGGAAATAAACACTTTTTAGCTAAAAGTCTTCCAAAATTGTTCATACGTTGACAAAAGAAGAACGTATTGAAATCATTCTCATGGCTGGATCGGGAAGCTGTCGCAGGGTTGAGATAGACTTTAACAGGAAACATGGCGAGCACATCACACACACTATACTGTTGCCAAACTTTATTAACAAGTTCAAAAAGACTGGAAGTGTTGCAGACCAACCGAGACGTGGACGTCCGCGAACATCCACTGACGAAGGCACAACCGACACGGTGCTGGCGTCCCCTGTGTATGGAGACTTTTGGGACACCCTGTACATGTGAGCAAGCCATAAGCAACAGTGGCAAGGAAAAATCCCTGAGGTGACATGTGGAACAAATCGTGACAGGAATTAGACTCAAAAGACTCAAAACTCATCCTCTTCTGGGTGATCCTGAATCATGAGACTATAAATCATAACCCTTCCACAACTGCATATTATAAAGTCAAATAGTACTATGCGTGCTGAAATCACGTGCTGTTCAGCATGAGCATATTGTGAATAATCCTGGAATGAACACAGGACAGTCTTTATGATTACAGCAGCAGTTCTTTGGTACAAATCCAATGTGAGATTATATACTGAAACAAGGGCTAGACTGGGGAATACTCTGTTTTTTTGGGAAGTGCACATCTTTAGGGAAACCACATGGGACCATCCACAACAGCAGCAAGTGACTCACAGAAGCTCCAAGCAGAAGGAGAGCATCTGGATGTGTGTAGGAGGAGGTGCCACAAAAACACACACACACAGGCAACTATCTGAAAACAGAGTGTCACTGTCGGTCTCATAAACAGCTCATTAAAAATGTGTCTACAGATACATGTGGATAATCAATGAGACTGTAGCACGTTTCAGATGCATGCAGTGGTGGTGTTATGCCTGCTAAAATGTACAATATAAATCAGTGGCTCCATGGGAAGAGCAAATTGTTTAATTGAGATATTTACATTCAAGGCACCTTTTTTTTTTCCTCCAGTAGCCTCATACTTTAACCACCACATGGACACACACGTGCAAACACACTTCTATTTAGCATACAAATTAAGGTGACAAATTAAAGGAAATAAACATTAGTAAGATGCCACCACAAGCTACAAAAACAGCTTCAATGCATCTTGGCATCAATTCTTCAAGTCTCAGGGAACTGTAATGGAAGGATGAAAATGATTCTTACAAAGGATATTCCCTCAGTGGGTGCTTTGGTGGAAGCATTAGTGGAAAGCATTATCAACAAATCACTCCAAAATCTCCCATAGGTGTTCAACTGCATTGAGATCTGGTGAATGTGAAGACCATAGCATGTGATTTATACCCTTTTCATATTCATCAAACCATACAGTGAGTCCTCGTCCCCTGTACATGGACGTGTGGTCATCCTGGAAGAAATGACTCCCATCAGGATAGAAATAGATGTTTCAGCATAGGATGAAAGATGATCAGTCAGAGTAATTTTTGTATTGTACTGATTGGACACAAACCATGCTAGCAAAATGCCTCCCACGGGACAACAGCGCAAACAGGTTTTCATTTAATCTGTCACCCACAGCTATACTGTAGCTATAAACAGTCATTCCTTCACCAGTCTCTCTTTTCTTCTCTCGCTTGAAGTTAATAAGACAAAAAAGACAGCTTGTCAGGTTGCTGAGAAACCGCAAAAGCCCTCCATCCAAGTTGGAAAGCTTAAAGGAAGGTTACTCTTACAAAGCTCTGACACTGAATACTCCTTCCAAAAATGCTAAATAAACACTTCCTCACAGAAACAGCTTAACTATATCAACAATTATTATGCATTTTTAAATTTGTTTATGTGGAATGTCCACCATACAAGTCCCTATAGGAATAATAACGAATTAGAAAGAGCACTTTGATATAAACCTGTGATTTGCCTTGCAGTCGAATTACTGCCAGAGCTGCTGTTATAGAAAAATAATCAACACCTTCTGACCAATCAGAATTGTGAACTCAACACGGTAGTGGTTTAAATAGATTTTTTGCAATTAAAGTTGCAATTAAATATTATAAAGTTCAGATGTCTTTTGATATTCATGCTCACTGAGAACTGGTTTCTTTTTGCAGGATGTTATTAAGGCGGCACACCCCTGTAATTCGCCTTAACAGCCCTCCATTTGCTACCAGTGGCCCTTTAGAGAAGCAAATTCTCATACCAATGGTCAATTGAGATTTGCACCGCATTAGACATGGCAGGAAAGTACTAGATTGTCCCAAGTGATAATTGCACCCACTTGTTATGAACCTCTTACACCGCCATGAGTCTACTCTAAGGACACTTTAATGGGTGGAGGTGAAAATAACCATCAATTCAAGCACTCGCATGGCATAGCTGATTGGACACGAATCTAAGGAAAACCAAAATGCTAAAACACAGCCAAAGAATACACATATTCAGCAAATAAGAGACAGTTTGGGGAGGTACCCAAGCTGCTGCTGCCAGTGTGTACATGCTGTTGCCTGTCAGGTTTCATCTTGGAGGTGTAGTGGCAATCATTAATATCAGGCCCTTGGAGGTATGTTGTTTGGTACTCAAAAACTGTGCATGAATTGCTAGTGAATATAGCAACTATTACATTTGAAAATCACCTGCTGGAGTTAGTGCATAGATTCCAGAGCTGGAAGTAATCCTACTTGGTACTCAGTGGGTATTTTCCTAGACTAATATCTTAGCTCTGAGTGTCAGGTTGTGTGGAAATACAAGCCTCTGCCTGAATTACTTCTGGGAGCTCTGAACTCTGAGGAAAGAAAGTATCCACACACCACAATTAGTTCACTTGATATCTTATGGAACATGCTGTACTCAGTGTTTTCTTGAATTCCAGACAGCGCACCCGCCCACTAACACCCAAACACAAACCAAAAGCATTAACGCGAGTGTCTGCTATGAGTGTCTTGATCAGACCAGACAATACAGAAAGCACACCATGATGTAGCGTTATGGGTGGGGTGGAGAATAAAGTTTGAGTACCCTTAGGACAAAAAAAAGTAGATGAGGAAATTTATTATCTACCGTTTGGTTTTGGTGTGTTAGTTTTAACAGATATTCCTTCGTTATTTAAAAGAAATATATACTGCATGCTACGACACTAACGGTGGAATTAATATAAATGATATCCGTTCAAAGGTTTTCACCCCCTATTTTGAAAATGATATAAATAATAGCATGTATGCCCAGCTTTTGCTTTTATAACCGCCTCCACCCTCTTTTGTATCCTCTGAGTAGCTTTCAGGTCCTCTGAGCTGTAGCATTCCCCCTCGCATTCTTCTTTACATATCATCCAACTCTGCCATATTTATTGCCCAATCTTTGCTCATTCCTCCCTGCATATCAGTTATAATCAGTTATATCAGTTATAATCGATTATAACTCTGCTGGATGTCATACTCTACCTTCTTCAAATCAAATCTGAAGACCAGATTTTTCTTTCTTTTATTGTTCTAGTACCTAGAAACTTTACTCTAAAAGACAAAGTCCAATTATGTACCTTAAATCCTTTTAAAGGTACACAATATCCACATATAGTGAATGATACATATTAAAAGTACAAAAGATAAGCGAGGAGGAAAGTTTTTTTTTTTTTTTTTTTTTCTGAGAGTGCAGGGATGCAAACTTTTGCATTCAAATGTACATCCACAACATCTGGACAAAGAAATTTCAACAAAGTGGTGAGAAAGTAAGTCCATACATATGCACCAGCATAGTCTAATCCAGAGGTTGTCAAAAATATATCAAATTTTGCTAGAGTGGCGGAAATCACAACTCACTTTGATCAAAGTTATTATTTATCTTTCTTTATTATTGAGTTGAATTAGTGCTTTCAAATCAAATGGGTTTAATCCCATAAACTTTAATAACCCCCAAAACAATTCAACTATAAATATAAATAATGTCAATTTGGACTTCATGTCCAAATGTTCTGCAAGTGGACAGTTTCTGGAATAAAATGCTCTATGGCTCCAGTAAATAGCCTGTATATTATTGTGTATAAGTTTGCTGTAATTTACCTTTTGGGGTTTAAATTCAATTCAAAAATAGGAGCACACATCTGAGGTCAAAAGCATTAAAGGTCCTCACACTTCCAGCTTTGTTCTAGCTTCTCTCACGGGTCATTTGAGATAGGAGAAGACCCAGGCGATGCCAGCCTGCTTTTGTTTGCGATGTGCTCCTTAGAAAGCGCAGGGAAAGTTGAAAAGCGACTCCAGTGGTCAAACTTACCCGCCACAGCTCAGTGTAGGAAATCCCTCCAGCTCTGAGCGCCTCTTTAACTCCAGGCCATGGAGGACTGACTGTAGTCGGACTGATTCTCCTGCTTCAGCACGTCCATGTGACAGACTTTTTTTTTTTTTTTTTTTTTGGTCTCAGGGCGCTTTGCTTGAACCTGGTGGGATGATGATAAAGCGGTGGTGCGGCATACAGCAAAAGGAGGCGGGGCTTTGGGGGAAAAACATGGGCTCAATCCCAAAATGGCTCCCCTTTGGACAGATAGTGAGCTATATTACATGTAGAAAGCATTATTTCATGGCCGGTACTGTATAGTGTACAGGGAGGAGGGAGTGGATTGGGATTGGTCCCACAGTACAGCACTGACAGATGATGGAGCATTATCCAGGGTGCAATTTCACAATGAAAAATAGTTTTTAACTTGTCATTCAAGTTATGTGTACTAGATTTCGCTCTTGTATACTAATTGAATACAATAAGTATTAAAATTGTATTACAAATACAATATGATTTTTCTATTCATATATTATTATACTGTAATATATCCCTGTTGAAAAAAAAAAAAAAGAAAAAAAAAAAAAAAAAAGTAGAAACCCTTATAGAATTTTTAATGGTTTTAATGGTTATAATGGGAAGTGTATTGGTTTTAATGGAAATTGTAATGGTCCCTGGTAATTTGTTGCCTTCTCTTGGTGGCATGTCATGTCTGGTGGATACCATTAAGGACCAATAATAGTAATGTTTTTAATGGTTAACAACTGATGGTTTGTAATGGTATTTGTGTGGAAAACATTAGAATTTCTACTGCTTTTTTTTTTTTTTTTTTTCCAGCAGGGATATCTTCATATATTTAAAGTCTAGAAACCCAAAAGGGTTCTTCTGCTTGTCCCTCCTGAAAGAGCTCTTTAAGGGTTCCATGTAGAACATTCTAGCTACTAACACTTTTGAACGTGTTGGCAGCATCCATGCAATATATATGTAGGTATGTACACTATATGGCCAAATGTTTGTGGACACCTGATCATCGCACCCATATGTGCTTGTTGAACATCCCATTCCAGATTTAGTCCTCTTTGCTGTTATAATAACCTCCACTCTTCTGGGAAGGCTTTCCACTAGATTTTGGAGCGTAATTGTGGGGATTTGTGCTCATTCAGCCGGAAGAGCATTAGTGAGGTCATGTTGGGCGAGGGGGTCTGGGGTGCAGTCAGTGTTCCTGTTCATCCCAAAGTTCAGTGAGATTGAGGTCAGGGCTTTGTGCAGACCACTTGAGTTCTTTCACTCCAAACTTGGCAAACCGTGTCTTCATGGAGCTCGCTTTGTGCACGGGGGCACTGTCATGTTGGAACAGTGTAGGGAAATTGTAATGCTACAAAGTACATAATAAAAGTAGCGGTAGCTCAGTGGGTAAGACAGTGCTAGCTCTGTGGGTAAGGCTATTGATTGGAAGGTTGTGAGTTCAAATCCCAGCACTGCCAAACCACCACTGTTAGGCCCTTGAGCAAGGCCCTTAACCTGTAGCTGCTCAGATGTATAAATGAAATAAAAATATAAGCTGCTCCAGATAAGGGTGTCTGCCAAATGCTGTAAATGTAAAAGCATACAAAGATATACTAGACAATTGTGTGCTTCCAACTTTGTGGCAACAGTTTGGAGAAGTACCACATATGGGTGTGATGGTCAGGTGTCCACATACTTTTGGCCATATAGTTGATCTTTTTTGAATACCAGTAGTGCATTCAAGTTTTATTTTCATGTGGCAAAATAGTATGCATCAATGGTAGAAGGAAAAAAAGAAAGAAGTAAAGAAAGAAAGAAAATCAATCCACACACATACAGTATATATATATATATATATATATATATATATATATAACTTTGTTCCAACTTGTCTCACTCTCTTCTATCTATACGATTGTCTCTCAAACACCAAATCATGCAATGGAATTAGAGTTCTTTGATTCATTCATCTGCCAAATGAAGAACAATTAAAACTGACACAGCCACAAGATCTCATCGTTAGCACCAGCGAAAATCACTCACGCTTTGTAAACTGAGAACTAATTAGGGAGAATTATACAGACACACCAACTAGATCACTTTCGCCCACATACATTTTATCAAATGACTAATTGAAACCATATTGCGTACTCTTTTTAAATAATTGTTTTACATCAGACGTGCAAAAATATAATCTAACCCTAACATATACACTCACCCATTGTACAATGCATCCATACATAGACACGATTTTCAAGAGGAAACCACTGAAGCCACAGTGGAGATTATGGAAAGGAAAATATTACTATATTATCCAAAAGTGGCTCCCTACTTTAACGCAGGGTTGCCAACTACAGCTGCTTTTAAGAGTTAGCGATAAGTGAAAATATACATTTGTAGTGGCATTAAGCCATTTGAGGTTAAGTCATACCAACAGCATGTGTGCTGTGATCCAGCTGTGGCCTACAGACAGAATGTAGCAGGCCTGACGACTGAAAGGTGGAACTGCTTTTGCCTCTCGGAGAGTCTCATTTCTGCGTGCCTATAAAAATATCACAAGTCAGATGAAAAGGAAGGCAGGATGAGGTTTTCTTGCAGAGCTCACTGATCCCCAGAGTTGAGATTCCATTAACTTGCTTGCATGAAAAGATCTGTGCGCACATACGATTCCTGCTTATTATGTATTACATATGTAGAGGTCAGTGAAAAGTCATGACAGTTGCTACTTTTCTAGTGGATCTGTGAGTTTGGCTAACATGCACGGGTACTTTTTTTTTAATGGTAAATCATGTTCCACTCCTCAGGCAATCAATGTTGCATACGCAAGTCTCATGGTAGCCATTTTAACTCTGATTAGATAATCCTCCTCTAATTACGCTCGCAGACTTCATCCTGTGTGCATGTAAACACCAGTCTCACAAATGGGCAACAGGTGTGAACCACCACAAATAATTGCTTCATCTGGTCTAAAGCTAAAAATAAAAATTTTAAAAAAAGTATGAAGTGGGTAAATGACAGAAGGCCACATACCACATAAAAAGTGGCAGTGAAAGTCTGTTCTTTTCCATTTGCCATTTACTCATCTATAATCCACATTCATGCCTCCTTCACCAGGCCCCTTTTACAACCACAGCCAAATACTTCCACATCTCCACAGCTTCCACAAGCTGCTCATTACACCTAACCAGAGTTCTAAAAAACCCATAGCATTTAATTCAACATTAAACCACTATAACTTAACTATCCAAAATGTATTTATAAATGTCTTTATTTAAATATTCAGACTGCCACTTCCACATCCCAAGTTGCTATGCTAACCTCACCTTAGCTTTAAAGGTATGCTTAGTGTCTTGTGCTTGCTCGAAGGTCTCCTTGGCCTCCTTGATTTCCTGTACCAGCTTTTACTTCTCAGTCAGCTCCTGTATTTTTCTACAGTATTTATGAAAGTGATTTCATGTGTCATTATGATAAACATGTCAAATTCCTTTATAAATATTACAAACTTACATTTGATACAAAAAAAAAAGGCATAAAATATTTTTATAACAGTGTCGGGTAATTTCTTGATTAAACAATAAAGCAATGATATTCAAGCAAACTTTTCTGTATGTTTTTCTTTAGTGTCTGCACAGTGAAATATTTTCATTCTAACAAAATCAACAGATTTATTTATTTATTTATTTTTTGCTTTAGTATGCAAATTTATGGCTATTTAACAAGGTCCACATATTTGATTTGCACAGGTTTTACGCCGGATGCCCTTCCTGACGCAACCCTCCCATTTTATCCAGGCTTGGGACCGGCAAGGAGTGCAACCCCACGTGTCTCATTTGTATTAAAAAAAAACAACAACAACAAAAAAACAAAAAAACCTCTTTAATACAAAGCATACAACAATCAGGGCTCCCCAGTGGTGCATCAGTTTCAAGTTCAGATCCCGATGATGCCACAGCCATCCGTGGCTGGAAGCCAAGGGAGCAAAATTGGCTGTGCTCCGGAGGGATGTCATACTCTCTCTCTCTCCCGTTCATCACATCACAGCAACAATAGCCGACTGTGGGTGCCTGTGAGATCATGTATGTGGAAGAGGATAGATAGCACTTTCTTCCGCTGTACCGCAGCATGAGCAGCAGTTCAATAAGATTCAGTTGGCTAGCTTCACATGTCCTAGAGGAAGCACACGTTGGCCTTCACCTTCGCTGGTTGCTAGCTATTGTATGATAGGGGAGAGCTGACTGGTGGGTGGGAATTGGCATGTGACCAAATTAGGGAGATAGTACTCTACAGAACCAAAAGTCCAGTGGGGGGAACTTAATCTGATCCAGCTCCTCCTATAAACCCTAACCCTCAAGATGCTGTACAACATGAAACAACAAACACACTTATCACGTTGAGTTGCCTCCACTTCTTGGCCGTTTGGATTGACTCCACCCAGGTAGGAGGCACTGGATCAGGTTCGACTCCAATCCCTGGACTTTTGGTTCTGCAGCAAGGGGTACTTGAAATTAGCTAAAGGGCTGGGGGAATCAACAACTCACTCTCTTCCCCAACTACTTCTTTCACTATAAAATCCTTTAGAAGGCTATACTTGAGTATGCTTCATCTGGACACTGAATCCATAGGCTACCTCCTGAATTCAAGGAATACTTGTTTTATTGTTTCTTATGTATTACTAAATTTTTAAAAACTGAACAGAGCAGATGTTGAATTAGAGGGTTCCATTTAAGGTAGGTTTTCAGAGCATTTCTTTTTCTTTTTTTTTTTTTTTTTACCTTAAACCCATCAAAGCTAGAATTTCTATGCAGTGTTTGCAGAGTATTTCAGAGTTCATTTGCCCATGTCTTAGTCAGATCATTACAAAATCACAGGTGGGGCAGTCAAGTGGAATAGACAGTCCTTAAATAAAAGCTGAACATGAATACTATCACAATAGAGATTTAGTGTTGCTGCTTGCCCAGCCTCATGGTCCACGTGGTGATAACTAATACATTTGGAGAGCTGGGCAAGCTGCCAGGTTCATTCAGGTACACCAGGGAGGAGGCGCACAAAACACCAAAGCTCCAGTATCCATGGAGTTCTTGTATTGTTCTTGTAGTCTGCCAGGCCCTTATGGCAAATAAACAATAGTGACTCAGAGGTAGTGGTATACTAGAGGATGAATGCTGAAGACTCTCTGAAATGAGGCTTTTTATTTCCTCTCAGGCTGACCTTTCACACTAGTAGTTTATATACAGAATCAAGACTGTTTATTAAGACAACTATTGAATTGAAGTAATGCAGGTATTTTCTGTACTGTTAGAAGAAATTAATCCAATTTAGCTAGATACTTACCTCAACCTATTACAGATTACACCGGCGAGGAAGAAAAGTGCTCAAAGAGCTTCTCCTTTATTCAAGAACTTTAAAGTTGGTTATAAACCAATTACAAAAACAATCATGATACTGTTCTGTTTTTTTGTAGGAAAAGAATGCTGAAAATAACAAAAAGTTGAGAGGTAATTCTATAAACATAATAGACAATCAACAAAACAGACAGACAAATACGATAAAAAATAACTAGCATTTCCACAAACTTTGGTGAAACTTATGTTTAGGACCGTATTTATAATACATTCCAAAATGATGCCCTCTGACGACGAGAGCAAAACAGTAGCCTCTACCTTTTTAATTCTAACACAAACTGCAGCAATAACTCAATATATCTTACCTAACAAACATGGTTGGACTGTGCCAGTGTTCAACTCCAAACCATAATTCTAGACACACTAGAGGGGAAAAGGTGTTCAGTACCAACCACTTAGTCAAAATCACTTTCAAATTAAAAGGTCACTAAAGTAATGCTTTGTACAAGTAAATGGAAAATTTAAGGTCTGTATCAAGTTTGGATCCAGATATGGTTCCATTAATGCAGAAATAAGTCATGCATTTTTTTCCTCATCCAGTTATTATAAAACATTCATTCATGTAAGTTAAATATGACTTTTTGGTGATTAACCATTTTGCCGATCGTCCCCTTTTCACAATTTGTCTCCCTTAAACAATTGCTACACGATTACCACAAATGCCAGTGTCAATCTTTTGGGTCATTGGAGAGATGCTGCATTTACAAAAATCAATGAAGAAGGAAAACACATGGGAGGAATGAATTCCTTGAGGTCCCACTCCAAACCTAAAAAAAAAAAAAAAAAAAAAAAAAAAAACTTAATCCAGTCACACAGCCATCACAGAGGAAACAGGGCAATGGCAATGCCATCGATTCCCCCCCTCCCCCCTTTCCTGCTGAGGTTCAGGTCCTCTGTGGTATGACCAGAGCATGAAGCAAGTTGTAGGATAACACTTTTTGCTATATGTAGAACTGGTGCACAGCTAACTGGTCCATAAAAGGGCGCACCAGGTTGTCTGTGGCAAAATAGAAGATCAATCCAAATGTAATGGAAATGGGAAGAGCTGGGAGGGCTTTCTTAAAGATGGCCAAGAGCAAGAGTGTTAGACACAAGCCCTGCAAAATATGAAAGGACACAAAAATCATTTTCATAGAATGTTGAATGTAAAAGAAAAAAGAAATTATGATAGAAATAAAAAAAGATCATTAGCTATAACCACAGTAGCACATAAATAAAATAGATAGATAACTATAGAAATAGAAATAGAATCTATGCATATATACAGTCGCCTCCGAAAGCATTGGAACCATTAAAGCCCAATTCAAAAGATGATTGAGATGATAGATCAGAATTTAAGCTTTCATTTCCTGATATTTAAATCTAGATGTCCTGAATCACCTTTTCTTTGAACCTACCCATTTTACAAGTGATCAAAAATATTGGAACACGTGACACAGATGTTTATTGTTGCCCAAGTGTGCCGAGATTGGTGGTTTGTCCTTTTTAACAAATGCACGGGTGAAACCCAGGGCTAAAACCAAGGGTAGACATTCAGAGCACTGAATAAACAAACAAGAAGACCAGAGAGCTGTCTATGGGGGAAAAAAAGCAAGCCATTTTGAAGCCATACCACTCATCAGTAGTAAGAATTGGGAGGGCAGATTGGAATTCACAAAGAAATACAGAAGAGCCACAAAAGTTCTGGAACCAAGATTAACCTCTACCAAAGTGATGGAAAGGTCAACGTGTGGAGTAAGCAAGGGATATGCAACAAAATATTAAATGTTATTTGCGTGAAGACTATCTGTTCCAATATGTCCAGATGTCCTGATCTTTTCCTTTATAAATCGCTGCTATACTTCAGAATTCATTGTAACATTATGATGGCAAGCCATCCTGGCCCAGATGCAGCAACACAGGCCCAAACCATGATACTACCACCGCCATGTTTCACAGATGGGATAAGGTTCTTATGCTGAAATACAGTGTTTTCCTTTCTCCAAACATAACTCTTCTCATTTAAAACAAAAAGTTATATTTTGGTCTCATCGGTCCACAAAACATTTTTCCAATAGCTTTCTGGCTTGTCCATGTGATTTTTAGTAAATGCAGACAGGCAGCAATGTTCTTTTTGGAGGGCAGTGGCTTTCACTTTGCAACCCTGCCATGCACACTATTGTTCAGTGTTCTCTGGGCTTGCCGTTCCAATATTTTTAGATGGGATGTGTGTACTACAACTACTACTAATGATATTGCATAGATCATTGCATTGTCATACCCATAAACTGCCGAAGCACTAAATACAGATGTGCTTTCTCCTCCAAAGTTGAGGTCTATTCTTTTCTTCTGAGCTGATTCATTTGTTTGCCATTACTCATCGATGTGCCTTTCTGTAAATTCTATTTATCTTTACTGGTAAACCCGGACCTGTGACAACCTGTGATTCAAACTGCTTCAGGGATAAATAAATTGGGAATAATCCCTTGCTAAGTGAAGTCAGGTCATTCAATCAGCTTTGCTACATTCGACTCCTTCTTGATTATTTAATTCATTTACATTTACGGCATTTGGCAGATGCCCTTATCCAGAGCGACTTACATTTCTCATTTACACATCTGAGCAGTTGAGGGTTAAGGGCCTTGCTCAAGGGCCCAATAGTGGCAGCTTAGCAGTGCTGGGATTTGAACTCATAATCTTCCAAGCTGTAGTCCACTGTCTTAACCACTGAGCTACCACTGCCCAGTTCAGTGCATATCTGGACACTGGATTATCTTTGAATTTCTTTAGTTACAGTTAGAGAAAGGCTTACAATTATTGCACCATATATTTTTTATATGTTTGAAATCTTTCTACTATTATATATTTAAGTCCAGGAAACACACTCTGGGTTGAATGCCAGACCATTCCAGGAATCTACCGTATGCGCACACATACTCATGCACACCTAAGGGCAATTTAGAGTAGCCAATCCACCTACTGCCATGTTTTTTGGGGGTAGGAGGAAACCAGAGCACCTGGAGGAACCTGTGAGAACATGTGAAACTCCACACAGACAGTAACCCAAGCACAGGATCAAACCACACACTAAAGCTCTAAGACAGCAACACTATCTGCTGGGTCACCATGCCACCATAATAATGATGATAATAATAATAATAATAATAATAATAATAATAATAAGTACAGATTTGTGGGTGGATTACTTACAATAAGAATGGCCACAAAGCAGGCTAACGTTGTGTTCCAGTCACCACTGGCTGTAGCTGAAGCCTTTCCCACCAGCATACTATAGAAGATGAAGTCACCAAGACCTAGCTTCACCCCCCCTGGAAGAATGAAAACATATATCTTAAAACTCTCACACTTCACTCAATCTGTAATAAATTTCTAATAAATCTGATTACAATATATATTTTCTCTAATATAATCCAACACTATAAACGAGGAGATAAAATGTAGGTAAGAAAAGTGTTAGAGAAGTTTCTTAGTTGCTCATAAGAAACTATTATACAGATGTATGTTTATATTCGATGCACAGAAACACTGCTGTATGGATTAGAGCCAGGCCCTACAGCTGCTTCCCTGTTTGGGGGTAGTTACAGTTGAAAAGGGAATTGCTATATGTAATAGAGAGGCACTGCCTAAACTCCAGCACTCTGGGAATTAACCGGCAACTGTCTCATGTCAAAACTATTTGGAAACTAGCATCACCAATTGCCTTATTGCCCCTTCATTAGTGATGAGGCTTTCAGACTTGTATTTTATTTTAACATAAGTCTTCAATATTCACTTAAATCCAGCATGTGCATCTGCCTTATCTCAACCAACACGGCAAGCATTAAAGGCCTCCCTGACCCAGGGCTGAACCCTCTCGACCACAGAGACTGCTCTCAAATGCAGTGATTTAGGCCTTTTGGGCCAGACCAGTAAAGCCAATAAATTGTGGAAGAAAGGAGAGACCTTTTCGCTCATTCACAAAGATTACACATTCCACAATTCCACACAAGGACTCATGTATTAGTGTAGTAGCCCTAGGAGGATCATTGTGTTTTAAATATTAGTAATGTACTTTAAGTATAGTCAAACATGTCTTGTTTGGTATGTATGTGTTCATTGAGTGATTTCCTAAATCATAAATTTGTGTAGATTGTTCTGATATGTACATGCAAGTTTCAGGACAAAGTTTAATAATCCACTCATCATTGAAGAGTGCGGAACCACTCATCCACATGGACAAGGGGCTGATTAGCATAATAGATGGAGAATCTGGCTAACACCCCGCCCAAAGACAATATTGATTGGAGGAAGCACTCTGGGCTGGACTAGCCCAGGAAGTGTTAAAATCCTAAGAACACACAGTTTTGCGGGTCGTCGCTTGCTTCGCTCTCTCTCGTGTCTCTTGCTTCTTGGCACGCTTCGAAGGACGGGGCCGGCGGAGGGTCTCCAGAGCCAATCAACGTCGGGGAGATCAGATCACGTTTACCTCGGCCTGGGGACCCAGCGAGAGCCGCCGCCTGCTTTTCAAGCCTCCTGCCTTCATTCCACTCAGCATCCCGATTGGTCTTCCGAGACGCCTCTCACCGACCAGACCGCTGACGACACCACGACGTAACGAGGAAATCCCTTCAACACAGCTAAGGCAAGCGCAATACCCCAGAATCTAGCTAATCTGGTGTTTATAATAAGTTGAGCCCTTCTAAAGGAAGTGAAGATAACTTGTTAAGTTGATGGTTCGTTCAGATCATGGTCTGTGAAATAGCATGCAACGCTAGAGACTCGGAACTTCATTCACTCTTTTGTCTTTTTTTTTGATAATCACACTTGTTTCAGGCCAAAGAAAGTCAATTTCCAATATATTCAGTGACTGCATGAGACATTTAATCATGCCAGTATTGTTGAATCAATTTCAATAATTCATTAAATGTAATAAGTTTAAATGCTAAATGAAATGTAACCGCGCATGACTTTAGCATCCCTTCTGTCTACACTGTGTGCAAGTAATATCTAAAATTTGACCCTGATAGTAGACCGTTATGTTATCCTGGAGGACTGGCCATGGGCCTCTGTTCCACCGATACTCACTCTCCTCTTCGTCATCTGCTAGCACTGGGCGTGCTGATGGCATCTGCTGGATCTGACGTCTCGAGTCCTCGGTGGACTGCAGAGGGCCGAGACGCTGCTCTTGTTGGCCAACCCAATCAGACGTGAAACCCCCATCATCCTCTGGCTGAGCCACTGGAGCCGTTGCCACTACAGGATACATCAAGAGGCCTTAAAGTTAGAGCAGGGAAGAAAATATCAAATATTGTTTGCCAATTGTGCATACTAATTCATTAAAAAACAGTTCAGTTTTTGTTACAGACATAGCAGAGACAAACATTGCAGCAGGTGAAACGAATTACATTAACCCCTCTTGGCCTCTGAAGCAGCCAACTATAAGACTTACCATCGCCCTCTTGTTTGGGGGCAGCTTC
This sequence comes from Cranoglanis bouderius, assembly GCA_023630585.1. Lineage (NCBI taxonomy): Eukaryota > Metazoa > Chordata > Actinopteri > Siluriformes > Cranoglanididae > Cranoglanis > Cranoglanis bouderius. Next base: position 10,110,119 of record CM042543.1, read on the forward strand.
TGAAGAGTTATTCCTCGTCTCTCCGTTGTCTGCCATGCCAACCAGCCACACCATAGTCGCTGGCAAACACAAAGAATTTTATCATTAAAACTGAACGTGTGCTAATAGAAAGCAACACTGGGAATAGTAGATCTTCTCGTTAATATCTTACAAGAGTAGATGAGCCCTGGAAACATTGGTTCATTCCTTTCTTGAGCCGTTTCAACTAGGATCCGTAGAGGTCCTTTAGGGCACAACACAGCCAACAGGTCTGTCAGAGGAAAGAGGGGAAAAAAACACTTTGAGTCAAATCATCTTCTCCAGGACAGGTCATCTTTCAACATGTTCTAGCTCTTAACCCTGGTTTACTGCAAACATTGAATTTAGATGTTTTGTGATGTTAAAGCTTATAAAGTAATCTTACAGTGAGATTATCATCACTTCTCTCAGATTTCCTAAGGAGCTACCAAACTTGAGTGACATAATACAGTGGGACAGAGAACAAATAGCATGTGTGTGCTTTTTTCCTGGTTTCCCCATGTTGGTTCATTCATGTAACACATAGATATGGAGTGTATAAAACATATGAATCGCTTTCTCACTGCAATTGTTTTTGCTTGTTTATAATATAATTAACACTATTCCAGCTACCAAGGCTATTTTCATGGCAAGAAACAGGTTAAAATGTAGCAAAAAAAAGTTTGTTTGATACAAAATCTAAAACTATGTCTGGCCTCAAAAAAGGTGTCCTAGAGGAAGCCATCACAGTCCATTAAAATATGCCTCAAAGATACTGGATAAGGATATAGGAAAAGATAGGGTCTTCAATCGTTAACAAAAACGTGAGTGAGTCTGGAGTGACCTATTTGGCAACAGGTGTAGATGATATGGTCCGACCGATTATCCAAGTAGAAACATTTTCTACCAACAACAGGATTGAGTTCTTAAAGTTTACTTGTACTACATTGATCCCAATTGGTTTGCCTTTTTTTTTTGAAGACATAAGAGTTTGTAATGGGTTTGAGGTCTGATGGTGGAATAGGGAATTTTTTGAGCTCTGAACATGAGGCAGCATCTGCTTGCTCATTCCCTGGAATTCCACAACACCCTGTTACCCAAGATAAAATGTATTTAAAATTCTGTGCCCCCGAGGACTGCAGTCCATTTAAAATTTCAACAAAAGCCGGATGTTCATTTTTGAGGGATGCCAGAATTTGAAAACATGATTTTGAGTCTGTTACATCATGAAATTCCATTGGTGAGAAGTTTTAATATGATCCAGTGACAAAATAATAGCATTGGCTTCTGCAGTAAAAACTGAAATATGGTGGGACTCTGTATGCCACTTTTCTTATGGTTGACCACAAAAGCAGCCGACACACAATCTCCAAATTTTGATCCATCTGTATATATGTCGGAGTGTATTACAGAACGCTTTCTCGGATACTTAAAGTTGTTGGTGGTAAGCATTGGGATGTGTTTGAGATTTTTTTCCTGTTAGATCTATGATTATGTGTGTTTTTTTTTTTTTAATATATTTCGGGGGATATTGCAGAAGTAGGTCTGACCTAGTACATTTAGATCAACTTTATATATCTTCTACATGGGGCTTAATCCATACTCCAAATATGCCTTAGCTTCCCCCCCCCACATGAAAATGCCTTGGCTTTTTCCCATATATCCCAACAATGAAGGCTGATATGAGAATACTGCATGATAAGCTGGATTATTTTATTGGTTGATAGCTTTGCTGTGTATTGCAGTGCTAATTTGAGATGTCTATTCTCTAAAGAGAGTCCATTAACCTCAACATATAAGCTTTTACTTGGTGATGTTCTGAAGGCCCCCAGGGACAGACGTATCTCACTGAAATTGAACCATGCTCGAGTTTGCTTGGAACCTGACTGAGGCCACTTCGTTCAGATGCTCTTGAGCAGGCTGTTTTTATCCACACCCAAGTGCGATTGCTGTCTTCTTACCAGCCTAAATGAACTGAACCAAAGAGGAAAATGTGCCAGGCTTTGATTCTAACAGACTAAACAGTGCAGAGGTGAAAGCACCCTAACAGACCTTTTTTAATGTAAGTCAGCCTTAAGCTTAAACAAGACAATGCATTTAGGCATTTCAGTTTAGGATGAAGAGGCCTTTGCACAGGTACTCAACACTGGGAAAGCCAGAGCTGAGCTCACTTTAAAGTGCAACACCACATCTACTCTTGTCCTAGTGAAAACAATCCTAAAATAACTGGCTTTATCCATGTTTTCTGAAGATAACATTGTTTGGAAACATCAAGAGTGTAATTTATCACGTGGGAGGGATGATCTTACAGGAAATTTGGCTCTGTTGAAAGCTCTTTAGATTGGCACTCATAACATTATACCTTTTTTTTGGCTCTGTTTGGACCTTCCTCAGATTATATCCTGTCTTATCTTATACTGCAGGATGGAGAGAACTTGTGTTTCAGCAGTGAATGCAATCTACGTCATTATCATCACAAGAGTATTTTATACCCTTTCATACCCATACTATTATTTTCATACCATTTATTCGCCCACAAAAACTTTTCTCTTTTCTTTGCAAGCTGTGTCATTAAGTTTAAAAAAAAAAGTATGAGAAAAGCACTTGACATGAGTGTTAGTTAGTGAACGAGACTAACTAACTTACTAACCATAGACAGAGATGACAGCCAGGATGAGCCAGGCGGTCCACTCAGGCAGGTACTTGATGAACACTAGGGACATGAGGGCGCTAATCATGATGAGGTAGGCCTGCTGCAGTCGCAGGGGACCCTTCCAGTGGACACAGATCATTCCAACCACCCCGAAGTTCCAAATGATCACCGCCAGCGTGAAGTAGTCCATGGCCACGTTGTACGTCTTAAACACCTCCCTGCAGCGTGGACACGAAGGACACATAAGATTAAGCAGTATTGTTACAGATCGCATCTGCTCATGGAATATGTGGGAAAATTCAATGGGGTGAATACTTATGCAACCTACTGTACCATGATGCACACAATTTATCAGCTATACTGTTATGATACTTTTTTACAACATTGCCCACTCCTAATCTCTACTCTCTGGAAGTGTTCCAGGTCTGCAGCTAGCTATCTATGTACGATGGCAGGCAGAAACACGACTCACAGCAGGTAAACAAAGGAGAAAAAGAAGAGCAGGAGCAGGGAGGAGAAGAACAGCCAGGCGTGGATCACCTGTAATAGCAATAACAACATGTTATTAAGAAGCTACTGATACAGAAAGGCAAGTCATGTGCAAATAACACAGGTACCAGTGTCACATATTTATATCAAGTACACTAAAAAAAGTACACTTTTAAATTTTTTAAGATTCGGCATCATGGATTATTAATTTATTCTGAGAATCAAGGTCTGGACAAACCATGTGAGAACAATCATCTGCTAGAATGCCATACCTTATAGCAGCGGTACTTGTAGAGCAGTACCAGTACCAGCGTCATCACCACAATCACACTGATCATGATGGCAGCGTTGAGGATGGAATTGACCGCACGCTGGCCCACAGTGTCAGTGTCTTCACGGAAGGGAGTGTAGATACTGTAGGAGCAAAACAAAAGATCGATCTATTAGCTCTGATTCCTCAATTCTTTGATATCATGGTTAGCTAGATACTGGGGTGGACAAATCAGCAGCCTGGGCACATGAGACAGGCAGATTTTGTGTCTGGGATATTCATGTTTTTATTCGTAGTTGCACAGAGAACAAGTAGTTTCAATAACCAGAAAAGGAAAAATAAAAACCCTACTAACTACTTTTCGTTTCTGTAGCCATGTTTAAACTTAATGCACTTCACAGTGGTATGGAATTCGCGCTCTGAATCCTGGAATAGTGTAAACACTTACAGTTGCTGGCCATCCTTTTGTGTGTAGAAGCTGACCGACTTGATGGTTGCCACGACGACCACCATGCACAGGGTGACCGGGACGAAAAGCATAATGACGTGTTTGGCTCCATACTTCAGAGTGAGCTCCTCATCGTCCTCTTCCTCGGTGTCGGCGACCACTTGTGGGGCGCGAGTGGAAGGAGGCTGGCCGTTGAGCTCAACCCCTCTCCGTGCCCGGGCTGTAGATCTGCCTGTGTCCGTGTGCTGGTTGGCCTCCGCTCCTTCACGTGACTGCACACAAACGGGAGATGATCAGAATGGTGTTATGCAATGGATTAGCCTCTATGGCAAGAGTGATGGTTTAGTAACATGCAGAATGATCAGCACTACAGTGGTCATTTGCTGAAATGGCCACACAAACATAAACGTGGCTACAATCAAAAACCGAATTCAGAGGAAAATCTAACAAAAGCATCAGGGGAATAAAGAACGCAAGAATAATATTCCAGAAAAAGTAATTAAGAGTCTATTTCTATTTTCAATCCTCTCTGATCTATGCAATCAATATGATTATAGGTATATGCTGCAAGTAGTGTATATGACTACTGAGCTTTAAGCTGCGTGCCCACTAAGCTATGGCACAAAGTTCAACAGCTGATTATCTATAATGGTTACCATCGCCTCTTTCTATTTGCATTTTATAGACGGTAATCAACTCTGTATATCTCTCGATAACAAGATCAGTCACTGAACACAGGACCTCCCAGTCATGATTCAAAGCCTATCAGAAATATGAGTCTAGGATAAAACTGTAAATCTTTGCTACTGAAGACTCTTAACAGGGAATTAGAGAGAAAAAAAAAAACAAGACAAGTCCAGGCAGGAAAGCCTCCAGCTACAGAAGGTAATATGATATGTAATTGCAACTGTTCTATACTTTTATCATCTGTGCCACACCTGGGTCTGATGCTGGCACCGATCACAGAAAGGTTGGGTCAAGCAGTAAAACACTATCCTCACTGAGATGACTCTTACGTCACTGTTTAACCAAGTGTAAAGCAAAACTGAGGCGTATTCGACAAGCACTGAACTCAAATATTAGTTATAAAGCAAGCCATAAAACTTCAGGACCTACCACATTATTGACTAAATCTTGTGCATTGTCAGCCATTGATGCCTGGAAATGAGTCGAGCCTCATAAAAGAGCTGAGCGGGAGTACCTAGAAGAAGAACATGCAAGATATTCAATCGTAACACAAACACGAAATCAACTCCTTACATGTCTCTGTTGTAAAAAAAAAACAAACAAACAAAACAAAAAAAACATATATTCTAATGGTTTTAAAAAAGACACTATTTCTTCATTCAGTTTCAGCTCCAGATTCAGGCTCCCACCCCCCAGTGCATCATCATGTACAGGGAAACATGAAATTCATGTCTGTCGTAATCAGTCATAAGCTGATGAACAGGTAAGGAATGAATGCTGGGCGTTGAATAGGGCGTGCTGATATAAAACAGTCGTTCCCTTACCAGCCTACATTTTTTTTTCTCTCCTTGAAGTTAATAAGACAAAAAGGATTTTGAAATCCAGGATTTTGCAATCGCAGAAATTACTGCAAAATCGAGGAAACTCCCCAATAGTCGCAGGAGCTCGCAATTTTTAAAATTACCACAGATTTTCCGAAGATTTGAATGCGCGTCACCACGTGACGTCAACGCGCATTCAGCCAAAGCCCCCTCCGATTCACGTGTGCCGAACATGAGTACAGTTAAAAGGTCTCATTTACCAACAAACATCACTGTGAAAGACCGTGCAAAACAATTTTATGCGATTGCACTTTTGCCAATTCAAGTAGTTTTCCGGAAAAAACTCAGCAAATTGTACTGCAAATTTTTGAAAGAAAAAAAAAAAAAACGCAGCAAAATCAAGCATTTTTCGCCACAATAATCACAAAAAAACACTCTGCGAAATCCTGTAAAGACTGAAAGACACAGCTTGTCGTGTTAACAAGCACCCGGAAAAAGCACACTCCTCTGTCCTGAAGAGTCTCCCATGGTGGGGAAACTTATTAAACACTACAAAGCACTGACATTGGAAACTCCTTACATAAACTGTTATACACTTCTTCTTGTTAACTAATGGGACGTAACTTTAAACAGATTTTTATCAGCCTTAGATTATGCAGATTGTCTGCGTTACAAGTTCCTGTGAATGAGTTCTTATTATAGAGACAGCAAGGTATTAGAGTGGGTGCATTAATATGAACCTGACATTTGAATGACAGATTCCATCAGAGCTGTGCTGTTCTAGAAAATTAATCAACACCTTCGGATCAGACGATTCTACAGCGCTGTGGGATAATTGAGTAATATCGAACAAGAAAGAGCGCCGTTGTACCGAATATCAGCACGGCCGTGATTACCTGTAGCCATGTGATACTGTTTTAATACAACAGCTCGATAAACAAGTAATTAATATCGAGTAGCTGACATTTCAGACAGAGTATGGTCAAATATTTTGTTTATTTTTGTGCCTTCAATGAAAACAGTTCCCAGAGAAGCCACAGCTGGATGGAGTGTTGCATGTTGCCATGCCAACACACCGACTGACTGACAGCCCGTAGTAAGTGTAGTAACGGTTTCAATGTAATGAACTATTGCTAGAACTGGAATTTTATGCAGTGAACACGGACAATCGGAGTGATACACACACTGAAATGTCCCAGCGCTGTTACACCAAATATCAGCACTTTTGGAATAAGCCTTGTCCAATCAAATTATTTGACTAAGTGCTGTATAAAGATTTTATATATAGCACGCTGAAGTCGTCTTTTGCAGGCTCTCCTTAACCAATCAGTACTGGTATACATCAACGGTTCCCTGGTTTCTTTCAAACAAACTGAACTGCAGACATCAGTACAGATGTGAACATCACAGAAGTCCATTAGATCCACTAAATTACCATTAAACCACAGCGTGACCATGGAGTCTCCGTCTGAAACTACCAGGCTCCTGTAGGACACATCTGGAGCCCGAATCAAACTATCAAACACATCAATGATCAATCACAGTTCAAACGTTAAAGCTCTATATATTGTAATCTTAAACCTCAACCCCTGGTATACCATTACAGAACCACTAGGAACCCACAGAAAGCTGTTAAGGGTTTCCAGGGCATCACATCTGGCTAGCTAATAACGCCGTCTCTTTACTCGTGTTCTCTTTACCGAGATGATTAAAGCTGGTTTTGTTTTTGAGACTGGACATTTAAAGAGGTGACCAACAAACTCGGGATACAGTTCACGAACAACTGAACCAATAAGTTTCTGGAGTAAAAACACAAAAATAAAACTGCTAACGTAAAACTACTAAGGTCACACCCCACACAAAAACCATCAACATCAAACTACCAGGATTAAACCAGCAACGTTAAACCACCAACATTAAACTACAAATGGCAAACTACATAAAAAACACTAATGTTAAGCTAATGTAAAACTATCAAGGTCAAACCACCAATGTTAAACCACCAACACAAACTACCACGGTTAAACTATTAAGCGTAATCAAGCAACATAAAACTACAGACATAAAACCACCGATATTAAACCACAAAAAACTACCAACGTCAAACATTCAAGATTAAACCATAAACATTAAACTACAAACGTAAAACCGTAAGTGTTAAACCACAAACATTAAACTACGTAAAAACACCAGTTCTGAACTACAAACATAAAAGCACTAATGCCAAACCACAAAAACTACCGACAGTAAACTACCAAGGTTAAACTGCAAACGTAAAACCACTAACATTAAACTACAAATGTTTAACTACATAAAAACACTAATGTTAAGCTAATGTAAAACTATTAAGGTTAAACCAATAATGTTAAACCACCAACATAAACTACTATGGTTAAACTACAAAGCATAATCAAGCAGCATTGAACTACAAACAAAAAACCACAAACGCTGAACTGCCAATGTCAAACCACAAAAAACTACTAACGTCTAACTACGTAGAAACACTAACGCTGAACTACAAACATAAAACCACCGATGCTAAACCACAAAAACTACCGACAGTAAACTACTAAGATTAAACCACCAACGTTCAACTACGTAAAAACACTGACGTTAAACTACAAACATAAGACCACTAACATTAACCATTAACCAACATGTTAGTTACCCGTTTAGCTAATGTTGTGAAAGACATGTCCCAAATACTCCACACAAATAACGTACAAATCAATTTAAACCAAAAAAAGGGAGATTTTACTAAACAGCGTAAACACAGTTAGCCGGCTAACGACTTCATCACTGGTGTCAAAGGAACCTGTCCATTTAGCTAGCTACCGAAACAGTCAACTGCTAACCGTTTACGAAAATAGCCGAGTTTAGTACGAAACAAATCCCACACAGGTTCACTTGACACAATATCGTAATTAACGTGTCAATGTATTAAACAGCTTTATGTAAACTGTTAGGCTACTCACCCCGATTCCTTCCGACCCACCAAACCGCAAACGATACGACCGTATAGCAAATAGCCACCTTTTGGCCATAGAGTGCGCTACATAGGGAGTAAAAGACCACCGTATAAAGTGCCCTAATGTAAGTGGGGAGCTGTTTGAGACTAAGCCTGTAAAGCCGGAAATGGTGGAGTAAATTCTGCGTTTCCGCAGTCCGGCTGATGACAAAAGAAAAGTCACGTGTCATGGGAAGTTTTTATTTATTTATTTTTATTGAGTTCAAGATTAACCTATTTGTGTCTAGCTTCAATAAAACTATGCCAAGATAACAGATTTAAATGAGCCCAACAATCTGTAAAGAGAACGCTTAGTTAATATAGTATAACATGCAGGTTATGACATCATAGATGTATTTTAAACAATCATTTATCATTTATCCTAGCAAAGACTATATCAATATTTTAAATTAGACGTACAGATTGGACAAACAAAACTTGCACATATTGAAACTCTAATGAGGTCTTAAAAGCCAGAGACATCTTAAAATAGAGCTAAACCACCATTGTTCTTCATTCTGTGGTAGATGGTAGTTTAAGTTTCTTCTCAGAATACCACATTAAGGCTTTTCACACTCGAAATAGCTAACCCTGGGTCATCCTAAACCCCGGGTGAACAGAATCCTGGGTTATCTTGTTTCATGTTTCACACTGCTCATACTTTACCTGGGATTAACAATTAATCCTGGGTATTCATAATCTGAGGTTTCATACTGTACATTCCTAAACCCTGGGTTAACGTTCTTATTTGCATATTTGTGGTGTCAGTAACCATGATTGGATAAATACAGAGCACGACCATTTTAAATAGCGTAATACTTCTGTAATAATTGTAAAAATAAAACCGTCTCCTCTTCGCTCTAACTGACGCGTCTTCCATCACCATTTGACATAGCCGTTTAATTTCTGATTGGGTGTCTGTTGCTAAGCATGTAGCTGTAACATTCTAACACCGCATTGTTTCACACACGTGAAAGCTACACGTTTATCACCACAATGCAGGGGTTAACACTGCAGAATGGTGCTTAACCTTTTTCAGAGCGGGGTTTAAGAACGAGTTAAGAACGATGATAACCCGAGGTTAAGAGCGGTGTGAAAATCCCTATTTACTTTCAACAGTTGAGGATCCCTGGTACGATCCTGAGTGCGGGTTACTGGTGAGCAGATTTGCACGTTCTCCTTGTATCTTCTGGGTTTCCACCAGATTCTCCATCTCTCCCTTTCCTCTTACAATCCTAGGTGGATTGGTGAATTGAAATTGAACGTATAGTACTGTGCAAAAGTTTTAGGCACCCTATTTTTTTTAGTACAAACTTTGTTATAGATTTTTTATTTTATGACTGCTACATTATCAAGTCAGTACAAAAAACATTTTAGATTCCCAAACATTAGTTTTCTAGCACAAAATTAAATGTTACAGAAAAATGTTTGTATGTCATTAAAGAAAGCAACATATTACGTAAGAGACACTTTTCAGACAAGAAACACAATGAAGGCTGCTGGGTTTTGCTGCAAAAATAAGAAGCAAGTGCAAAAGTCAAAGTCTCCAGAAGAACTGTGTCTGGTTCTGCAAGATGCTCAATAAAACTTACCAGCTCATTTCCTTATAAAACTTCACTAATTGTACCGGAGACTACTATTTTTTATTTTTTTGTCACACCAAATATTGACTTTGTTTCATTTACTACAGTTTACTGCTCTTTACATTATTAAAAAAAAAAATGTAGGAACATTTAATTTCATTATTTTGAAGGCTTCATTGCTCTACAGCATTTCTTTGCATGTGCCTAAAACTTTTGTATACGTGAGTGTGTGTGCATGGTGCCCGGAGATGGACTGGTGTCTCATCCAGGGTGTATTCCCACATTGTGCCCAGTGTTCTCAGTATAGGCTCCAGATCCACAACAATCCTGACCATGATAAAGTGGTTACTGAAGATGAATGAATGAATGAATGAATGTTTGACCCATATACACATTACTCTTGTTTGTCCCATCCATGCACTCAGAGCAAAAAAAATACATTCATATATATAATCTAGTTACATGATAAATAGATTAAAGCTGTGTCCATATATTCTGATATAATTGCTATATTAAAATCAGCAGCATACCTTGAAATCTCTTCTCACACAAAAAGGACGAATGGATACAATATAGTATCACAATACAAATAATAATAATAATAATAATAATAAAAACATTATAACTTTAAAATCAAGCGTCTTATGGTTTTAGAATCCTGTTGTAAAAGGTTTTTTGCATTAAACTCATACTCTGTATCCGGTTATAATACGAAGTAAAGACAAACGGCTTTTATTTTGAAAAATGCTAGCCATCTTTGATTATGCTACACGCGTGCTTAAAACTCAGTAGAAGAATCGGTTCGGGTTTATGATCTCTGGTTAGGAGTAAGTAGTGTTCATCATCATGTCCGTGCTGGAGGCTTGGTACATGGACGAGTCCACTGAAGATAAGCGACTGCCTCATAAATTACACCCCAATCAACCAGTGGGTCTACAGGAGCTCCAAGACATCGGGGTTTGGTACTGGAAGGTGCGTTAGGTGTTCTGGGATCAGTGTTGCCAGCTCTTTTCAGGGGGAAGCTCAAGAAGTTGTTAGACGTCACCAGGTGACATAAACTAACTTGCATATTCATTACATCGCCACGATCATTTGCATATCAAATAAATAAATAAATAAATAAATAAATAAGTGTGTGTGTGTATATGTATATATGTGTATATATATATATATATATATATATATATATATATATATATATATATATATATATATATATATCATGCTCATACAGAGTATAGGGTTAATGGTGATATTTTGTTTATAACGTGAATCATTGTGCAGGCTTAAGATCTCAATTAACTGATCATCAGCATACACCTAGTACTATATACTGGATACTGTATACACTGTGCTGTAAAATAGCATATTTCAATGCACCATATCTTGAAAGTAACAAGTAGCTTATGTCAGAGATTAAAATTCCTTTAGGTCTTTGCTACAGCAAAAAGGGTAACACCTTTTCCTACAAGCTGGGTCTATGTTGTCATGATAGTCATCAGTGATGATGAAAATAATGGATCCAAATCTTCCATTTCTCAAACAGAGAAATGAATTCCATCCATTTTCCATACCGCTTATTTTACCAGGGTCACGGGGAAGCCTGGAGCCTATCCCAGGGGAATAGGGTGCCAACCCATCAATACAATCGCACACGTATTCGTGCACCCATTCACACACTACGGACAATTTGGAAATGCCAATCAGCCTAGAACGCATGCCTCTGGACTGAGGGAGAAAACCCCCGAAGCATAGGGATAACAAACTCCATACACACAGGGTCGAGGCGGGATTTGAACCCCCAACCCTGGAGGTGCGAGGCAAATGTGTTAACCACTAAGCCACCGTGTTCTCAGAGTTGTAATTCAAATTATTCAAACTGTACTGGAGTAAGAGTCGCTTTCAGTACTGAAGAAAAAGGAACTTACAAGTACACACCTTTGTTTCTATTCTCAGTTAAATGCTGATATCTATGAAAATGACCCCGAGCTGCAGAAGATCCGAGAAGAAAAAGGTTACTCCTACATGGACATCATCGACGTTCACCCGGATAAACTGCCCAACTATGAGGACAAAGTAGGTCAATCCAAACATCTAGATCGGTTATAATGACACTGCATGTTTTATCTAACAGTCACCTGTTTTCCAGTTAAAAACCTTCTATGAGGAACATCTACACCTCGACGATGAGATTCGTTACATCCTGGATGGAAGAGCGTACTTTGATGTTAGAGACAAAAACGACCGCTGGATACGAATTGCTATGACGAAGGGAGACATGATCACACTGCCAGCAGGAATTTATCATAGATTCACGATGGATGAGACTGTAAGCCCTTTCCCCTGAAGCACGTAATGCGTATTTCAGAATTTAATTCATCTTAGAAAGTCAAGATACTGAGTAAAATGAACCATTTACTCACATTGTTTCCCCCTTTATTTTCAGAACTACACCAAAGCCATGAGGCTGTTTGTAGGCGAGCCGGTGTGGAAGGCCTACAACCGACCAGCTGATCACTTTGAAATTCGCAAGACGTATGTGGATTCACTAAAGTGCTCCTGAGTGGGATCGGAGATGAACAGTTCTCAGTTTTTAAATGGAACTCAACTGATATGGACTAACTGTAATTATTTAACAAATGGAGCGGTTGGAAAAATGTTGTAGCATACAAGACATACAAATATATTTTTCGTGATCCGGTCAATCCTGAAGCTATTTCAACACCAAAATATTCATAGCACAGTGAAACTACTGTACGCTTGCTTACTGTAGGTAGTGTTCAGATCCAATTATTGTGAATAAAATTCCAGGGCTTTATCCCTGTATTGTATTATTCTGGCACAGAGCACTGCACAGTTCTTTTTTTAATGACTCTGTGCTGTTTCATAGACAGGTGGTGACAACACGACATACACACACACACACACACAAACACACACACACACACACACACACACACACATGTACAGTGCTGTGCTTCGCAGATGAGTACTTTAAAATCAGCTGGGGTTTATTTAGATTCGTGAAAGAAATGTACAGTATAGTCGAGTGACCCACAGTACAAACAATACACACTCATTCAGGTTTATATATATTGTATGTTAACATTGCACAGACTGGTTGCAAGCTAATAAAAGGCTTCCTGGAAGTTTCTCAGAAGTACTATAGCACAAAGATCATCTTGATATGAACTCAATAAATACAGTGAACTTTGTACTGTCCATGTCCCATGCTTTAGTTGTCCAGAAACCTAACTGACTAGTCCAAACGTAGCAGCTAAGGCAATGTAATGACGTATATCAAGTTAAGTAGGGAAATGAACATGTATACGAATTCCCAGGGAGAGGACGACTTGACGTAGCCAAGTCCTTATCCTCTTCTAAAAATGTTAGGGTTAGGGTTAGCATTTGCCTAACTGTCCCGAGATCACAAGTTTCGAATCACAATGATGCCATCAAGGGAGTAAAATTGGCCTTACTCTCTGTGTGGGAGGGATGGCATACTCTCTCTCTCCTGTCAATCACAGTGACACTAACCAATCACAGACATCCGTGAGCTCATGTATGTGGAAGAAGGAAGACAGTGCTTCCCTCTGAGTTTGTTACGGTGCCCTGTACCACAGCATGAGCACCAGTTTGAAAAGATGCAGATGGATGGCTTCACGTGTCCCAGAGGAAGCACGTGCTAGTCTTCACCATCCTCGGTTGGTAGCTGGCATATAATAGGGGAGAGCTGGCTGGTGGGTGGCCAAGAGTATTAGGAAGAAAATGAGGCAAAAAAACAAACAAACAAACAGCCGTTTGTTCGTGTCTAGCTAGTGTATTTAATTTCTCCCAATATGTTTAACTGCGAAATGACTGTTGTCCTAGCAGGAGTGTAATAGCTTTGCTCGGTTGCATCAGCATTTCCACATACTATACATTTTCCTCATTCAGATCGTATACCTCAGTTGATGTGTATAGTGTGGCAGGCGGTGGGATCTGGAACAAGTAGCTTGTGCTATAGTCATAGCATTGAGGTGAAACGCACCACCATAAAACATATTATTTTCAAAAATGAAAACTTGAGTTGTTTCTTTTTCTGGTTGTTGAACACAATTGTCTCCTATGAATAAAAAACAGATGGCCCAGATACTACAAACTCTGCCACCTGGGCGACCGAGTTGTCCACCCCAACCAATATTTATTTATTATTTTTGAGAACTGTGTCCAGACTGTAATTTCTGTAATGCTGTATACCACTCAGTCTGCCTTTCTATCTCCTTTACATAAGCTAAATATTTACATTAATGTCATTTTAAAAAAATTGGTTTATATTCTATTTACATTCACCTCCAACCTGAGAGCATAGCATGGTTTAAGAAGTTCAAATGCATCACATACCTTAGTGTGAATACACAGGTCATTTCAGGTCAGCTTTGATTTTGGTCACACACAAATTTTCAAAGTCTTCTAAAAGAAAAAACAAAACAATACAAAAAAAAAAAAAACCCTGCAAGTATAATAGACCAGTGGCATTTTCAGCTTAAGCTTGTTAAACGAGCTCATGTTACATCATGAAGCAGTGAACCAGTATAATGCACTCCTGGTTGGTTATTGGTTACACCAGTTTGAGGCACTGCGCGTTGAAGCTGTCGCCCTCGCGCCCGGCCACAGCCTCCAGCAGAGCCTGTTTCTTCTGTGTACTGCGTGACGATTCCAGCTCGTACATGGTGGTCAGGTTGAAGAGCACGCTCTCATGCAGGTAGAGTGCAGGGTCCTGCTGCACCAGGCTCTCCAGCTGACCCAGGGACTCCTTTAGGCGGCCCAAATAAAGTAAGCACACTGCTGCGTTGTTGTTCGCCTGCAGAAGCAAATTAGAAAGGGGAACGTAGGATTTTTAAAAAAAAAAAAAAAACCTTGGCTTCCTTCATCCTCCCTTTCTCTTATCCGCACCCAGTCATATTTTGTAGGCTGAAGGTTGACCACAAGCAGGAGTTCATACTAGAGTAGCCACAGTATACATCATTCTTGAAAATGATGAATTTGATATGAGCAAAGCAGCGTTTGCGCTCAAACTATGTGCATGTAGCGTAGCAGACCCAGAAGACACAATACGCGAATACAGGCTATATTGGATTCTGACTGCGGTCAAACACAACAACTGATTAAACAACACTCACTAGGTCAGAGTAGCAAATGCTCAGAGACACTTGGGACACCAAAGGTTGACTACACTCACTAAGCGAGTGCTTCACATTATAAACACGGATGTATTATTTCTATATAGAAATATTCAACAGCTTTCTTTAAAAGCTTCACTGATAAAGGCAAAAAAAAAAAAAAAAAAAAAACATGTAAAATTTGAACTAAGGCTTTAATGATCTCATCTATAAACATTCAAACCAGACCTGCGTAGTTTAGTCAGGGTGCGCAGACGAGCACAGACTAATACAGAGCAGAGCACAAGGTTGCTCTGTTAGAGTGCTACTTCACACTGTGTGCTCGTTTCTGACAATGTCTCAGTTTAACAATAAAGACACAAAAGTTTAAGTCAGTGAAGCCTTGGAAAAAAAGAAAAATCAATATCAGTCAGAAGTCGGTCGTGATAATAACAGAAAATCTGCAGTATTTACCACAGGATTGTTGGGATCAATTTTCAAGACGCTGGAGAAACACGTGTGGGCGTCTGCATAATTATTCTGGCTCAGGTACACGAATGCCCTTAAGAAAAAAAAGAAGATGAATAAACGAATGTGAACAAGTTTGAAAGACACAAAACAGTCACACTCTTTGTAATGCTCAATACCTGTTCATTAAAATAGCGGTGTCATGCATTGGTCCTTTTCCTTTTTCCTGACCGGCTTTCTCTACTTCCTGGAAATACTTCTCTGCAGTTTTGATGTCTCCAATCTTGCAATATAATCAAAAACACATCGAGTGCACAGATATGAGAATTACATCAATCGGACATATTCAGAATGCCGAAGCACACGTTGAGGTTTTATAACATTCGCAGCTTTTTAGAACATACAACATTCATGTATTCAATTTTTTTTTGATAAATCACAAGGAAACAACCTACAAGAATTATGTTGTCTATTATCATCACCTAATAAGAAAAGAATACATTGATTTGCAGCATGTTGTTATAGAGAAATAATCAATGACAGGAGATTGTGAGATGCGTCCTGATGTGAAGTTACATCGTTTATGATTAATTAAAGGAAGACAGGTCATTTTATCCCTTTATAGTTACATTTAATGTTGTGGGACAACAACAAAAAAAAAAGTTAGTTCCTATTATCCTATCCTATCCTATCCTATCAGCTGTAATCAGGCCATACAGGATTTCAGGATTTTTTTTGTGATTGTTGAGGCCAAAAATGCTCGATTTTGCTGCGGCTTTGTTCAAAATTTGCGATGAAATTTGCTGAGTTTTTTTTTTTTTTTTTGCATGGAAAACTGCAATGTGGTGTTTGTTGGTAAATGAGACCTTTTCACTGTACTTATGTTCGACACACGTGAACCTAAGAGGGCTTTAACTGAATGCACTTTGACGTCACATGACACATCTTGGCCCAAATCTACAAAAATTTTTTGAAAAATTTCTGGAAGGACTTAATCGGTTCCTCATCTGCTTCTCTATTTTTTTCTCTCAAACTCAATAAACTGAAACGCCCACTGTTCACTTTCCACATGTTGAAAACTTACTTATTTACAAAGCACTGATACTGGACACTCCTTCCATAAATGTCTCCTTACCTGAAACATCACCCTATCAAAGATGATAAGTTTTCTCTGTTAATACATTTTTTGGGTTATCTGTTTATTGTTATTATAGTCCTATTATAGAAAATTTACGAACACCTTCTGACTAATCAGGTTTGAGAACTCAACAGTGCTGTGGTATAATTATGCATATGCCAGGTTAAAGAAGTACTATAATCTACTCAACCTAGTGCCTATGCAGGTAAGTCTTAATGTCTTATCTCAACATTCACAGCTGAAATGACAAGGGATGCCTTGCAGAGATGGCAGATGTTTTGCCTCATCTCACCTGTAGGAAGATGCGTCCTATTCCGCTCAACAGCTGCACTGTCTGCTGTGGCTCATATTGGATGATGGAGAGATACGTCTCAACAGCCAGCACATAGTCCTGCATGTGTGAGAAGAAAACATATGAGAGGTAGAAGGCAGCAAACACGAAGCATTACATGCAAGTCGCAGAATTGTAGAATACATCTTCAGCCAGCAGATGGCACTGTAGCACAGCACTTCAGTGTTCACTCTCTTACTACAGAGAAAATAAGCTAAGTGTAATACACAGATCTGGTTTTAACAGACATCATTTTGGGGGCATTTCTCTGGCTGAGAACATCTTACTGAGCTAACAGTCCTGAGAATGGCGACCACTTTTAGGATTGGACGAATGGGGCATTGCATGAGTAAAGGGCCTTTGCCTGTGACCCAATATCCTACTGAAAGCTCATGTCTAGACGGTGGGACTGTGGATAGAGGTCATCTGGGTCAAGCAAACAGACGAAAGCCTTTTATTAAAGGGTAGATAGGGGGAGATACGGTACAGGTACAAGCCTCGGTTTTTCATACCTCTGCCTAACCCTTGTTGTCTTAAAGAGACAACTTCTGTCAAATCTGAAGTAGCCAAGCACATTCTGGGACAAATTGCATAATATAAATAAAAGGAAGCAAACACAAACCTAAACAATCCCAAGCTTCACTTAGTTGTGAAGGAATATAACAAGACAAAGGTAAAATATGGTGAGACAAGAACAAAAAAACAACAACAATATAAGCATTTTAAGCCTTATAAGCATTTAAATTAATTGCAAATTAGTAGAATTTTCAATACTTAAAGGTGCAGTCAGTGATTTTTGGGAAAGTTAGCTGAAGCTTGCAGTTTTAAAACTCAAAATCCAAACAAATACAGCTCTTCTTTTCAGTGTTTCCTCCTAAGCTTCACCCCCAATAAGAGTAAACAGACTGAAGGACATGTGGAAATGCATCTTTGTGTGTCTTTATCCTTTACCAAATAAAAAGTGTTCTGAGCTCAACTTTAATAATCATCACTAATAGAGACTGTTGTGACGATGCAAATAACCTCAGGGTTAAAAAAAAAATTATCAACTGATCAATGGAAAATTCATCTGTCATACATGTCATATATCCCATACAGCTATTTTAAGCCTAATTAAACCTGAACGATGGAGCAAATGTAGGAATGCGTCAATACCCTTTTTTTTTTTTCTTTTCCCAGACAGAGTACGACTGTGTCAATACTAATATTGATGTTGATACTGAAATGAGTAACCTTATTAGTGTTAATCAGTCAGGGGCGTCACAGAACATTTGATTTATATTGTTGTTTATATTGGTTGTTGTCATGTGCTGCTACCTTGCGTTCAAGATATTACGGCATTAAAACTGTATCTTTAAAGTCCCCATGAAATCAAAATTGAACTTTTGTGGCTTTTAGTATAAATGTGTTAGCCTCAAGGTTATCTATACGCGAGTGTTGCTCCAAAACAATGACAAAATTCAACTTTAGAAGATATATGCTTTCAAAATTTACAGTCTCTCTCTACCACCAATACGGATCAACAATTTTGATATTCTGCACTTCAGCAAATCATCAGATTTTCTGTCCAATCAGATGCTCTCTAGGATCTGAAGTGTCCCGCGTCCAATGTTATAAATATCACCTTGCCGAAGTTGCCGTTGTTGAGCGAGAGAGATCATATCAGCATGCATGGGTCGTAAATGTGTCTTTGGCTGTTCGAACGCGCGTTTTATTCAGTTTTCCACCTGTAAGTTGGTCAAGAAGGACATTGCTTGAATTCATTCAATTGAACCTTTTTTGTCAAGTACGACGTAGCCCGGGCTGTGAGGTAAGCTAAACGCTATTGGCTATTTAAAAAGGGGGAGGGGGTACTCGATATGACTTCCTGTTTCAGTGGAAATTACATCGACACATCGAATAACGCTGAGCGTTTCAAGGCACTTCACGGGGATTTTAACAGGCCGCTTGAGAGCGTAGAGCAGTATCAGAGTGTGTATCACTAAAAAGGAGTGCGTGGTTCCATGAATTGCACCTTGACTCTCAAGCATTGTGTAGGCCATGGCACATGTCTCGGTGCTCAGTGCTCGCATAAGTGAATTTCCTTGTACGCTCACTTCCCTGCTCCATGCCACAATTCGCAGCACCTTGTGCTCATTTTTAGTGACCATGCTCACTGATACTGCTCTGCACACTCGTTAAAACACCATAAGATGTTTTATCAGGTTACTTGTATTGTCGAAAGCTGCTGTAGTAGCTCCTCTTGATATTTTCACAGAGCACAGTTTGCAATCTATGCTTTGATCGCTGTCATTAATTGTTAAATACTTTCAGATTGTCTTTTTATGTCGTTTCGTTTGCTCTTTAGTGCGTCAGCATACGTGGCATCGGATGTTGGTATCTGAGCATTCTTTAGTAAGAGTATGAGTAAATGAGCAAAATTCTTGCCCATGACAAAATGATATATTTATTCATGCTATATATCCAGGTCCGCGGTTGTACACATGGCTATGTGGCGCACATATAAGCGGAACTACGGTAGTGCGTCTCTGCAGCAGCTCTCTCTCACCGCCCACATACCTTCATCATTAGCAGACAGTTTGCCATGGAGTACATCACCCGGCACAGACGTGACCTCCACAGCTGAATAGAGGCTGGGAAAGAAAGAGATAAAAACACAGAGAGAGAGAGAGAGAGAGAGAGAGAGAGAGAGAGAGAGAGAGAGAGAGAGAGAGAGAGAGAGAGAGAGAGAGAGAGAGAGATTGAGAAAACAGGCTAACCAATTGCATGCCAATTCCCTCCTCCCCCTCAGCATCACACCCTTTCCCCTGTCCATAGCATCAATTATTCTTCAGCGAGAGGGAATTATGGCGAAGGAGGGAAAGACACTGCGACAATCACATTCATTCCTCCCTCCGGCTGACTGTAGGCACCATCAGTGAGCGTGTCTGTTCTCTTATAATTTCTCTCTCTCTCCGTGTGTGCGCGCGGGTGTGTGTGTGTGTGTGTGTGTGTGTGTGTGAGTGTTGCAGCTTTCTGCTTGCGTTCATCAACAGAGAGCTGCAGCTACCCAGCATCTGGTGACATCAAAAGAGTAGAGTGAGATACAGAGAAACGAGGCTACCGTCTTACACTGCTATCTGTACAACTGAAATGAGAAAAGCTGCACAAGATGAAAGAAAGAACAGAGACTGTTGCTAACAAGCTTTTCTGAATGATAGACAGTGCTTTCTCGGTCTGTACAAATATCTCTCGTTAGATCATTTGTTAAAAAAAAAAAAAAAAAAAATATATATATATATATATATATATATATATATATATATATATATATATATATATATATATATAATATAATAAAATAATAAAATATAGATATAAAATAATTGAGACAATTATAGACAAAAATCTATTAAAAATCATAGTTCAAATCCTGAAATCATAATACTATTCTCTCTCTCTCTCTCGACAGTGTGTGAGGTGTAATCTCAGCATCTGTGTACATAGGTGCCAACATTGCTACCACGAAAATCCTAGCAGGCAAAGACGAAAATAAAACCCCTAGATTTTAACACAAAAACCGTGTATGCGCCGGTTGAGGAGATGGATAGGATATATATATTTTTTTTAGACATGTGCCAAAGCAACAGTAAGGAAACAACGAGGCAAAATTCAGACATTACTGCTACTTAATCACCAACTCGTCCATTTGCTTCCAGTTGTTTTCTATTGGTTCAGAAGACAGAGGTCCATGAATTCACAGGTCAAATTCAGCCGATGTGACGGCAAAGTAACCACCACCGGAAACAACTATGCGTGCCACATCCTTTCCCTTTCAGTGAATTGCATTTTCAGCAGTGTGGATGTCATTCGTGTTTGGTTTGACAATGCTTTGATTAAAAAAAAAAAAAAAAAAGAAAAAAAAAAGCAGAAAAGTGTCATTTGATTGGAAGTTTAACAAAAGGGACGTTTAAAGAAAAAAGTAAATTGTAATTCATTTTTAATTAAATAAATTGTACATATTTTTTTGTCCTTAAAACGCACGTGTGTGGAACTAATTTATTACGCATCCCATCTCAAGCCTCCATTGCTAATTCCAAAACATCATTTTAGAGCTAGTAACGGAGGCTTGAACCATTGATATGTAGTTATTGGAGAGAGAGAGAACGAGCGAGAGAGAGAGAGAGAGTTCACTGTTTTTTTTTTCTTCGTTTCATGCTGATAATATAAGAATAGAACAAATAAATAAATATCAATAAGCCTACTTATTCACAGGGTTTTAGTTGTTTTTTTTTTTTTTTTATTACTGTAGAAAATACAACGAATAAACAAACAAATAAATAAAGATACTTGTCACAGGCTTTTCTGTCTCATTACTGCAGTCTTATGTGCTCTCTTGTGCTCTCTTTCTTTTTTCTTGCTCTCTCTCTCTCTCTCTAATAACTGCATATCAATGGCTCAAGCCTCTGCGTCGTCTCGTGGCCACATCAGCACCTCGGGAGAGCATTATTTTTCTAATAATTCAACGGCCCGTCGTCAATTATTACTTACTTATTTCTGGAAAATCGAAATTGTTTGTCATTCTGTTTGTTGTTAACTCTGTGTGCTGTGGTGAACAGTAGGCTAACTTTTCCGTTAGTTCAGTTAACTCGGCGAAGTGATATGGAACTGTAATGCGGTCAAGACCTTAGCTGTGCATTTACTGAAAAATAATTGCACACTTCAGAATGTCTGTCAGCCAATCAGAACCAAGTATTAAACAGTGCTGTGGTATAATAAAATATAAATATGCCCAGACATTCTGGATTAGCAGAGCTATAATTGTACATGCCTTATTACTTATAGATAGATAGAGGTCTGCTCTCAAATTGACTTGAAATAACTGCCGATTTATCTGTATTACACAAGCAAAACATTTACAGTGACTGGTTGTCAGCTCTAACAATCTCTCACACCGACTTTATCCTACTTTAAGCTGTAGGCTTAACAGGAAATATAACAAAAGCACCAAAATGATTTAAAATCATAACCTCAGTGTGTGCTTGTCGAATCTGCTCTCTTGTCATTGTGTTTATAAATTGTTTACCAGGGCTTTGCACTTAGATCTTTAACCGCCGACTCTCACCGGAGGGCTACTGGTCATGTGCTGAGAGGCCAGCATTAGTGCTGCGCTGCCATGCTTTATTCCAAGCTCAGGAGTAAGGTTGAGGGCAGCAGATGGGGGAGAAATGGCATGAAGCTACTGGGCTGTCAGCACTCGGCAGCTTCTCTAGGGACACGAGTGTGTCTGACGAGAAGGCTAATACACTCTTCAGCAGGAACACAGGTGATGTGATGGGAGGGACGTAAAGGAGGAGGGAAGGACAAGTGGGCCGTCCATGTGGGAACTGGCATCACACACTCCGGTCCACTCCATACGTTCTGCGTATACACACATTTGTCTCTATTCGCCATGGCCGACACCAAAACTCTGGGTGAGAGAGGCGGGATTTATAGAGGTGTCAGCTTTGTGCCCTGATACGGAACCAAACAGGAATAAACACCGCAGACTGATGCTCCTTACCGTAATCCTGGCATTTTAGTTAATCCACACTTACATATTTCCAATTCCTCTTCATTAAATTATGTAACATTTCATTGTAGTTAATTGTAAGTTTAAAAAAAAAAAAAAAAAAATTTCCAAGCTGTTTTGAGCTTCGATGAAGCGTACAATAACACTTTTGTAACAACACTTTTAATAACATTTCCTACCTTCAGAGAAATAATACCTTCAAGTTTCCTCCCTCCTCCCAGACACAAGCTGCTAGGTGGATTGGCTATGCTAAATTGCCCTAGGTGTGAATGTGTGTAAGCATGGCGCCCTGCAATGGACTTGCGATACGAAGGACATCCAGAGTGTATTCTCGCCTCGTGCCCCCCAGTGTTCTCAGGATAGGTTTTGGATCCACGGCGACCCTGATCAGGATAAAGTGCATACTCAAGATGAATGAATGATGAAAAGTAAAGAGATTTATCTACCAACTGCAAACAAACCTGTGATGACGACACCCTCTTCAAAATGGAACAAAAGCTGATACTTGTGTGTTAAAATGCCCGCATGTGTGCATATGTACGGCAGGAAAACAAACAAACAAACAAAAAAAAAAAACCCCACATCAAATAATCTAAAGTGGGGTCCAAAAGTCTGACCAGAAGTGAAAATGCTTCTATTTTCCATTCTTTTCTAATTTAATACCACAATTTACATTCCAAATTATATTGTTGACAACTTGAGTGAAAAATAAAATCTTTGAAATATTTACAAAAATTGTAGAGTTTTAGTATTTGGTATATCCATTTTTTTGTGTTGTCTGAGCACATGCTTCAACAGAAGAGATTAGGCATGTGGAAAATCTGACCTTTTGTACAAAGTGGTTAACATGGTCAAGATCACAAATTTGATTACACTTAAATACGGACCTAGACCAAGATATTACACATTTACTTTCTTTGTTTTAAATATTTCAAAATTCTAAAAATAATTCTGATAATTTCCAATTTGAAATGGAATGTGAAATATGGTCTCAGACTTTTGGACCCCACTGTACATGTAATCCAATTACTATTCTAATTTTTCATTAGGCCTCATACAACACAATGTAATATCTTAGCGAACCTGCAAAATGTATAAAAGCTAAGAGCATGTAACAGATGATGTAATATTTGATGGTGCACTCATCTGAATGCAGTACCTTGTCTGTTTTCCTGTGTGAGTGTCATCATGCTCCCGTCCTCAGCCAGTCCTTCCTCCAGGTTAGCCAGGATCTGTTCACAGAGCAAGCCAGTTTCAGAGCAGGATAATCACAGCAAACACATTGTGATTGGAAAGTTCTGGACTCACTCACATTCTGACAGATGCTTCTCATGCTGTGCAAGCGGTCCAGACACTCCTGGGGCTTGTTTAAGTACTGAGGCAGTTCAGCATGCAGCACACGCATGGAGAACGGTACCATCGAACCTGAACGACCAGAAACAGAGCACGGTCAAGTAAAGCACAGACACACAAAAGACTTCAGTCATTCCTTTTCACCTAGGGATGCATGATAATGCCTCAGATCATACAATCACACTTATTTGTGTTGATTTTATTTTATTTTTTTACTCAAACAAAACACAAGCTTTTATTTTATATTTAGAATATATGTAATAAATCTATATTCATTCAAACGTATAGATCTGTATCAAAATTACATATTAAGTCTAGTTAGGGCTGCATGATATATACATACAATACATTCACCTGTTATTTAAAAAAAATAATAGTCGACTAGTCATCTTTTCCATTCAGCCATACGCAAATTACACTTCCAGCTTCAACGTTTCTTTAAGCTACACTGTTAAATAAATCAGTGCAAGAAATATGGTAAGTAAAATCTGTGCATCATATTAAACTATAGGGTGTCCGAAAAGTCAGGAACCAATAGGAATATATTGACCAAAATCTGCAAAAACATTATACAAGGGTGTAAGGGTGAAAATGTAGGGCATAAAATATAATATAATAATTACAAAATTAAGTATATGTAGTTTTGCCCTCGTTGGCTCCTGACCTTTCAGACACTCTGTATTTTAAAGCAGTTAAAAACAGCTGTGTATAAAGACTGGGATCCTGCGAGACCAAACAAACAAACAAAAAAATTTACAGGAGTTGGTGGATTTTACTGTCAGGATGAGCAGACAGTCAGAAATGAAGATATGAAGGTCACACTGATTAAAATGGGTGCTTATTGGATGTGGTGTGCTGCACGACGTGTTTGAATCCCAACGTACACCGTGTGCAGTACTCATCTGTTCATCCTTTCATTCATCTCTCACTTGTTTATTGAGCTCAGGGTCACAGTATGTGCAGAATAAAGCAGCTACTGAAGTTCACTGGGGGCACAAACAAAACTCAACTGCAGGAAAAAGGAGAAGAAAAAAAAAATCCCACACACACCTCTACTACCCCTGGCAAAAATGATGGAATCACAACACTTAAGAGGATGCTCACCCGGCTTTTTTACTTCGTAGCAAATAAACAAATATCACAGATATGACACAAAACATGTTTTTGTTTAATAGCTGTAACATTACAGCTTTGTGAAACATACCTCAAACAAATTAAATGAATTTTTTTTTTAAATTAATGGCATATTTTATTTCCAAATCAAGTAGAGGAAGAAATTATGGAAATCACTCAATGTTGAGGAAAAAATTATGGAATCACCTTGTAATTTGCATCTCTAAAACAAATACCAGCACAAGTCTAATAATGCAAATTAGTCTGCAGTCAAAAGAGACTGCTTACAGACTTTAACAAGCTGTTCGACTTGGCTAATTGAAAGGAAACATGGCCCCAACAACAGAGTTGTCAATTGAAACAATGGAAAGGATTATACAACTTCTTCAAGAAGGAAATCTGACTGGTTGTTCCCAGTCAGCTGTGTCTAAAATGTGCTGCAAGTATAAATAATATGGGAAGGTTATAAAAGGGAAACGTACGGGTAGACCAAGGAAGATGGCAAAGTGTCAGGACAGAAAACTCGCAACAATATGCCTTGAAAATAGAAAATACACAACAAAACAAATGAAAAACAAATGGACGGAAACAGGAGTCAGTGTTTGTGACAGAACTGTAAGAAATCGGCTGAATGAAATGGGATTTATGTATAGAAAAGCCAAACGAAAACCAGCACTAACACCTAAACAGAAGAAAACAAGGTTACAGTGGGCTAAAGAGAAGCAATCATGGAGTGTGGATGATTGGATGAAAGTGATATTCAGTGATGAATCATGAATCTGCACTGGCCAAGGAGATGATGCTGGAACTTTTCTCTGGTGCCGTTCTAATGAAACATATAACGATGACTGTCTGAAAAAAACAATCAAATTTCCCCACTCATTGATGATATGGGGTTGCATGTCAGGTAAAGGACCAGGGGAGACTTCAACAGTCAGTGCACAGGAGTACACTGAAATTTTGGACACTTTTCTCATTCCATCGATAGAAAATAGGGTTGGTGAGGATGAAGTCATTTTTCAGGATGATAATGCAGCTTTCCACAGAGCAAAGAGTGTTAAAGCTTTTCTTCTGGAAAGGCAGATCAACTCAGTGACACGACCAGCAAACAGTCCGGATCTCAATCCCATTGAAAATTTATGGTGGAAATTTTAAAAAAGTGGTCCATGACGAGGCTCCATCCTGAAAAACTGATCGGTCAACCGCTATTTGAGAAAGCTGGAACCAGCTTGATTGATAATATTGTTTTTCATTAGTGAAGTCCATGCTTCAAAGAAAAAAAAGCCAGAGGAGTACTAACAAAATACTAATTGTGATTTTATTTGTTGATGATTCCATAATTTTTTCCTCAACATGGAGTGATTGCATAATTTTTTCCTCTACTTGATCTGGAAAAAAAAAGTATGCAATTAATTAAAATAATTTAATTTAACTTGTTTGAGGTATGCTTCACGAAGCCAGAATGTTCAGCTGTTAAACGAAAATCGTTTTGTATCATATCTGTGATTTGTTTATTTGCTACGAAGTAAAAAAAGCCAGGTGAACTTCCTCCAAGTGTGGGGATTCCACCATTTATGCCAGGGGTAGTACGTTAAACCATAAAAAAATAAGGAATAAAACATGACAGGGCATGCTGGACTAGCTGGAATTAATCGGTGACAGAGTGCTGTAACGTGACCCTGACATTGATTCTTTTTCTGTAACAGCACATTCCTCTTACACTACAGCAATTTGCCAACAATTAAAAAAAAATATCAGTTTATATTTCCATTTACTGTCATGAAACACCCATGAAACAAGTTAGGTGCCGTTATCACTTATGCAACACTTTTCAGATTTAAGAATATAATGGTGCTGTAGTATACAGTGGGGGAAAAAGTATTTGATCCCCTGCTGATTTTGTACGTTTGCCCACTGACAAAGAAATGATCAGTCTATAATTTTAATGGTAGGTGTATTTTAACAGTGAGAGACAGAATAACTACATAAAAAAAATCCAGAAAAACGCATTTCAAAAAAAGTTATAAATTGATTTGCATTTTAATGAGGGAAATAAGTATTTGACCCCTTCGACTTAGTACTTGGTGGCAAAACCCTTGTCGGCAATCACAGAGGTCAGACGTTTCTTGTAGTTGGCCACCAGGTTTGCACACATCTCAGGAGGGATTTTGTCCCACTCCTCTTTGCAGATCCTCTCCAAGTCATTAAGGTCATTTTCAATGCCCTGGCTGAGGGAAGGAGGTTCTCACCCAAGATTTGACGGTAAATGGCCCCGTCCATCGTCCCTTTGATGCGGTGCAGTTGTCGTATCCCCTTAGCAGAAAAACACCCCCAAAACATAATGTTCCCACCTCCATGTTTGACGGTGGGGATGGTGTTATGACTTGGGGTCATAGGCAGCATTCCTCCTCCTCCAAACACGGCGAGTTGAGTTGATGCCAAAGAGATCTGACCACACCTGACCACAACACTTTCACCCAGTTCTCCTCTGAATCATTCAGGCAAACTTCAGACGGGCCTGTACATGTGCTTTCTTGAGCAGGGGGACCTTGCGGGCGCTGCAGGATTTCAGTCCTCCACGGCGTAGTGTGTTACCAATTGTTTTCTTGGTGACTATGGTCCCAGCTGCCTTGAGATCATTAACAAGATCCTCCCGTGTAGTTCTGAGCCGATTCCTCACCGTTCTCATGATCATTGAAACTCCACGAGGTGAGATCTTGCATGGAGCCCCAGACCGAGGGAGACTGACAGTTTCTTCCATTTGCGAATAATTGCACCAACTGTTGTCACCTTCTCACCAAGCTGCTTGGCGATGGTCTTGTAGCCCATTCCAGCCTTGTGTAGGTCTACAATCTTGTCCCTGACATCCTTGGACAGCTCTTTGGTCTTGGCCATGGTGGAGAGTTTGGAATCTGATTGATTGCTTCTGTGGACAGGTGTCTTTTTACAGGTAACAAACAGAGATTAGGAGCACTCCCTTTAAGAGAGTGCTCCTAATCTCAGCTCATTAGCTGTGTAAAGGACACCTGGGAGCCAGAAATCTTGCTGATTGATAGGGGATCAAATACTTATTTCCCTCATTAAAATGCAAATCAATTTATAATTTTTATGAAATGCGTTTTTCTGGATTTTTTTTGTTGTTATTCTGTGTCTCACTGTTAAAATACACCTACCATTAAAATTATAGACTGAATATTTCTTAGACAGTGGGCAAACGTACAAAATCAGCAGGGGATCAAATACTTTTCCCCCCCCCCACTGTAAGAAAGTGATCATTTTCTATTAACACAAAAGAAAAAAAAAAAAAACTTTTCCCAGCTTATTCTTGCACATTTACCCTACTTTCTTTCTCGTTACTGCTTTTTCATTACCACCTGTCTAATCGACATCCCCTAACAGAGGTTGTATAGACTAGTCAACTAATACATACACTAATACAAACACATGAGCTTTCTGACTGATGGACCCCAGGGCTCATTTGTATGATGCGCACTCCTACCAGATCAGAATTGGAATAATAATAACATAATATCAAACAATATATTGTGCAGTGCGTGTGTGCTTAAAAGACTACTAAATATACACAATTATACTCGAAATGGATAAATTAACACGTCACCGCAGTATGCAATCGAATGAAGTTAAAACATACGAACGGGAAAGAATGATATCTAAGGGTTAATCTAACCTATTCAGACAAGCAAAGCCAAAAAGATACGAATAATTAATCCTTAATTACTTTCACTTCTCGCTTTCCCCCCCATTTTCTTCGTTCTCTATCTCTCCGTCCAGTTGTGTGGCTGGATTTGATCAGGCAGCTCTATGACAAGATTAATGGCTGCGCTGACTGCCTGCCTCTTTAGACGAGTCAGTGACACGGAGTCCAGCGCTACTGTGGATAAGGTTCAGCCCTGCACTCCTCTACACGGTAACTGTTTCTATAAAACTAAAATACACAGTAACATGAGAATGCGTATCATCTTTGATTAGACTCCTTTTATTTGAAAGGAAAGCCACACATAAAGCTGTCGTTTCGCTCTGGATTTCTATTGTGTTAATCAGTGAAGTGTAACCTTGAAAGCAGAAAAATACAAACACTAATGCTCAAAGAGACTAAATGGCCTGTGGCTATGACAAAACCCAATTCAGTTTCTGTATTATGCATGTCTTACATGCATACCTTCAAACACATTATAATTCCATTAATGTCTCTTTCACGCTTTGCCTCCGTCGGTTAAAAAGGCTTTCAAAGCCTCCTCTGCACTTCGGTGTGAGCAAACTGCTCAAGCCATTCTTTCAATAAATGGGCACTCTTTATCTGGGATTTTCCTTTTAACAGTGTCTTAATTCTCGCTTTTCTGTAAATGAATGTGCTTTTATTATTACGTTCAAACGGATGCACTCAGTCAGTAAAGATGCTACCTCGTCTTCCAGGGTACACTGTAGGGTAGTACTCGTAGTACAGGTCCGGCTGGTCCAGATTACCAAACGGCTCAAACTCCAGCTCGGCGTTTTGGAAGAGGCTGAGCTTAACCAACAGAGCCAGACGCACAAACCATAACTGCAAGAAAACAGGATTTGTTTTAAAACCAGTGAAAACCGAAATAATTACTAATGATGATTACTGAAGTTCTAACACCTTTTTGAACTTTCCATTAAAAAAAAAAAAAAAAAATGTAGAGTTCTAGGATCCTTTTAGATCCGAGAGGAGAAACAACAAAAAGAGATGGTGCATCAAAGTTAGACGTACCTAAAGACTTAATTGAACTCATTATGCTAATGTGCTTTCTGTAGCCTATAGGGCTAAAACGTTCATAATGAAAGTCAGTAGTTTTCCCATTATCACAGAGAGAGTCAGCAGAGTGGAATGTATGTGTGCCACTGGAGGTCAGACATCAGAGAGGTGGAATGCTTTGATATAGCTGACACGGCAGGCAATGCGAGATCTGTGTGTGTGTGTGTGTGTGTGTGTGGACAGAGAGCCAGAGTTGAGCTATGGTGCTACTTTAAGAACAATCCACATCTTATACCAGAATTGAAACACAATAAATTCACTAGTGTGTTTTGTGCACCTAATAAATTTGTTTTCTCCAGTTTCTCCCCAATTTAACCAATTCCCACCCACCACTCAGCTCATAGATGCCCAAGAGTTGCTATTGTCGCTGTGATTGACAAGTGAGAGAGAGAATGCCATTCCCCCCACCCAGACAGCTCGGACAATTTTGCTCCCTTGGCTCCAGTCACTGATGGCTGTGGCATCGTTGATTCTTTTCCTGTTCTCACGTGTACAAAAAAAAAAAAAAAAAAAAAAAAAAAAAAAAAAACAGCATTTAAGATCGATCCATCCATCCATTTTCCATACCTCTTATCCTACACAGGGTCACGGGGAACCTGGAGCCTATCCCGGGGGACACCCTGGACGGGATGTCAACCCATGGCACAATCGTACACACACACTCACACATCCATTCACACACTATGGACAATTTATAGATGCCAATCGGCCTACAATGCATGTCTTTGGACTTGGGGAGGAAACCGGAGTACCCAGAGGAAACCCCCGAAGCACAGGGAGAACATGCAAACTTTAACTCAAAGTTATTAATACGTTTATTATAAACAACAAGGCTACACCAAGTACTACATACCGCAACATTACAGGGTGGCATAATGTTATCACCCCAAAGTTGATTATTTTCCAATAATAGCATATATCAGACCACTTTATTCCTCCTATACCACAGCAATTTGCCAACACTAACTGTTTTATTTATTAAGAATGACGAGTAATGCTTTTTTTTTTTTTTTTTTATCTGTTTACATTTGCATATAATGTTGTGGAATGTCTGCGAAACAAGTTAGTTAGGCCACAGATTGTGGTGTCAATGTTGGGATTTGAACTTGCAATTTCCTGACTATTATTAATGCATATGTACTTAATACATAGTAATACGTAATAATATACATATAAACTGAGTACAATTTTGTATTAGTTCTTGGCCTGAATTCTTTAATCTACTGTACACAAAAAAAAGCTGTCATGCAGTTTCCTTTTTCCCTCCAGTTTTAGCAACAAACCCACAACACCGGCAGTGCTTAATGTTGCTAAAACCTTTAGTAAGTGATTATTTCACAGGGTCTCCAATCTGGTTGCAGCATGTGTTGTGCTGTGCCTCCATATCCCAGGGGGCAGTGGTGCTGTGCTCACCTGCAGTGTGTCGGTGGTGTGGGTGCTCGGCTGGCCGCTCTTGCCGTAGCCTTGGTCGTGAGCCGTCAGCAGTCTGCCCGTCAGGTCCACAGCTGCCCTCCAGTTCTTTGTGCCCTGGTTGGGAAGACGTGACAGAGAAATGAAGCCATTAATTCAGCTGCTGTTCACAAAAGACAAGGTGATGATACTTATGTGAGTGCTTGAGCACAATACTGTCCCTAAGATATAAACACTGGCCACAATTCCAAGCACAGGCTTTACTAGATCAGTGCCATCCAGTAGAACAACATTATGGAAATAAAACAATCTATTTCTATTACAGTCTCCCAGACTACTGTGTTCCTCCCTCAAACCTCACACTCTTTCCCTCAGTCTGCATTTACTGCTCCTTTCTCGCTTATTCTTTCTCATCTCATGTATATTCTTCCTGCATCCCTCTGAGCCCTGAGATTTGTGTCCTGCTCAGCCTCTCCCTGTGCCTCCTCCTCTAACGTGTCTCTATAGTTCTCTCTCAGAGAGAGGCTCAGTCCTGGTGCCTTTAAATCTTCATTAGGGTGGGAAATGAAGCTGAAAACGACTGGCAGGGAAATGGGCGAAAGCAGCTGCAGCCGCTGAGACAGAACATAAAAAAGTCAAGGCAAGTGGAAATGGGGGTCCATTATGATGTACTGCAAATTCAGGGGTTGCGAGGTACTCACAAAATAGATCAAATAAAACATTTGTTTTACGCTTTGCGTCAAAAGGACACAAATATGATATCGTTGTACATTGTATTAAAATGCACTGACACACAACTGAGATACATAGAAGAGAATATACAATGGACAAACTGCTGGAGGTACACTCCATTAGAATGCTGAGATCTTTGGGAGTGGTGGTCTATATAGTCACTCACATATTCAGCAGTGGACAAACCCAAATCAGTTGCCTGGATGCCCACTACAAACAGATTTCTTAGGCAGGCTATTAGTTTTTTTATTCATAAAAAAATATTTTAGTCACGCTGGCGGTTTAGTCCGAAACAGAGCACGGTTTGGATGAAAAATTGGTAATGTAAAAGCGGTCATGCGCACTGTGGTACCGAACCCGAGACTACCTGTAAGAGGTGGCCTGAGCTTGGTTGCACTGGAATTCCCGTGAATGTGAACGCAGCTGGTACTCGGGTCCGCACTTGTTCAGGAAGTAAAGTAACCTGTGCATGTGTTTTAGCCGATGACGACATCATTAGTTTCCACAACACGCAAGTACCATGAGTGGCAGGGGAACGTTGCGGGACACAGAAGAGGTCCAATGCTGCGCATAATATCTGCTGCTCATAATAGCACCAAAATAAAATAAATAAATTTAAAAAAAAATGCTGAGTCGCATTGTGTTCTCCATGCACGTCTGTGATGACGTAAGATGAACACAAATGCACCGGCGTTCGATAGAGTCTGAAACCAGACCAACGCTGCGGGGGGACCAGGAACAATCGGATTCGGACCGCAGCAAATGTGCCCAGTGTGAAAACCACCATAGTTGCCCAGTGCAGTTTTAACAACCATAAAAGATAAAATAAAATGCTAAAATGCTTTTGCGAAAAAGTCAACAAAAAGATTTCATTTGGTGTGACTTTTAAACATAATGTGCTTCACTATGGGCCACTGCTATAACTATAGCATGAGCTACTCGTTCTAATTCCCACCGCCTGCTGCACCACACATATCGGCTGAGGCATGATCTGGAGTATAGAACAGTTTTACTAATCAGATTAATTAGCATGCACGCATGACAAACAAATTTTTACATTTTAGTTTAATTAATCAATACTGATGAAACAGATGAAAATAAAGTTCAGCACAAAGCCATTATATAACTCTCAAGCTAGTACAGCGCACGGACACCTTGGGATCAGCAGAAAATTAAGACAATAGCCAGACTTGAATGACAGTTCATAGCTAAAACATTGGCCAATAAGTTACTGACTTTTTGTCTTCTTCTGAAATAATACCAAGCAGATTAGCGATTCAACAAGATGCGCGCCGTGATAAGCAATCTGACCACGTAACCAGAGTCACACTTAAGTTGAGCAGAGTTGAGCAGATCAGCTAGCTTATAAAGAAATGACATCCACTATGAGGGTATAAGCAATAAGCAAGTAGCCTGTTCTGGTCTGAAAGAGCAAAATAAAAGGCTGGTGCAAATCGTCTGGGGCTTCCAGATAGACAGAGTGAGAGAGACAGAATCTAGGAAAAAGAGAGGAATAAAAAAAACAAAAAAAAAAAACAACATGAGGACTACCCTTTCCATCAGGAAGATGGGAGAAGGGAGTGAAGCAAACAAACATAGCAGCCTTGATGTATTTCTCTGTAGGCTTCTGTGCTCACACTCCCTCTCGAGAGAGATGGATTGCAGGTGCTCTGAGTTTAGCCATGCTGTAATTGAAACACTCTTCACATTCTGTATTAGGTACTCTCAACCCTTAGGCACTCACAACCTGCTCTGGATTAGTCTTATTATCATGGGCTCTTCACAGGAAGAGGCTTTGAATTGCCAATGCAGTTCATGTTTGTACTTTGACCACATTAGAAATGGAAATGTTTAAATCCCTATATTATAAAATGCCGTATCATGTCTGGGAAAACCCATTGGATGTCGCTGTGGCTATATTCTGGCCAAAATATACAAAAGATATCTGTTTTCCCAAGCCATTATTCTATATGTATTCCCAAGCCACCACACATTTGCAGTGTGTGTGTGTATATATATATATATATATATATATATATATATATATATATATATAATTTTAGGATGAAATAAGCCCACTTGTCAGATTATTTATACGTCTGGTCACTTACAGAGTATGCCGCAGATGAAATTCACAGTATTGCAGACTAACAGGTTGGAAAACTGTGTGAAATAAATTCCATATTTCTTAAATTAGGATAGTATTGGGCTCCCAAGTGGCACAACAGAAAAGTGTTCGCCCTGTCATCGGGAGACTGAGCATTCAAATTCCAACGATGCCACAGCCATCCGTGACCTAGAGCAACAGGGAACAAGATCACGGTGACACTAGCCAATCACAGCGACACTAGCCAATCACAGCGACACTAGCCAATCACAGCGACACTAGCCAATCACAGATTTCTGTGAGCTCATGTATGCAGAAGAGGGCAGATAGCGCTTTCTTCCAAGTGTGTTATGCAACTACTGTGCAGCATGAACAACAGATGGCTGACTCAGAAAGCAGCACTTTACTTATGCCTATGTAACCATGCAGGGATGGACTTGGTTGTATTAATCATTATAAATGAGCAGTACATCTTTAAGACAATTTACCAGTCCCTCTAGGATTTCGCAATTTTGCGATTGTAGAAACTAACAAAATCAAGCAAACTCTGCAATATTTGGAGGAGCTTGCAAATTACTGCAGATTTTCCATAGATCCGGGTCAAGACGCGTCATGTGACATCACAACGTGCATTCAGCCAAAGCTCTCTTCGATTCACGTGCGTCAAACATGAGTACAGCTAAAAGGTCTCATTTACCAGCAAAAATCACTGTGAAAGACCGTGCAAAACAATTTTGTGCAATGGCAATTTTGCCAATTCAAGTAGTTTTCCACAAAAAAAAGTTGCATTGCAAATTCGGAAAAAAGCCGCAGCAAAATCAAGCATTTTTGGCTGCAACAGTGACAAAAAAAATTTAAGTGATGATTTAAGATAAATTGCACAGTACATTATAATACTAATATCTTTCTGGACAAGCCCTGCGTCTAGAACAGGTAGATCGACCCAAAATTCAAAAATGAAAGTTGTTTCCTGCCTCACAGCCTGGAACTGTTCAATTAAACCTGCTCTGTTCTTTCATAATGAAGTTGGGCCTCATGGGGAAAAGCCTCAATGACTAGACTTTGACAATTCCAACTACAGCGGAACTAATAACGCTCCTAAAAAAAAATCCAATGTACCCTACGGCACCTGCAACACCGACTCACATCCACCTGCTGACTTCTTTGTAGAAAACGTGACTCCCTGATGTCTAAGTGCAATTCACACTGCCCTCATCTGAACCCACTTTAGCTTTAGAGATACAGCATGTCTGCACTCCCAAATACAAAGGGTAGAGGAGATGACTGTGCTGTTTGGGAGAAAAAAGAAAAGAAAAAAAAAAAAAAAACCCACTGAGCCCTTTTTTCCTCAGTGCAGGCTATTAAGAGGGAGTCAGGAACATTACAAAGAGACATCAGGCTACTCTGCAAATGAGGTTGAGCACCGGATCAAAACAGGTGATTTTGTTTAATAGTGCAGCTCCTTCCTTGAACGCGAACATAAAGAAACAGATGAATGTACACTGTTAGCATGCTCCGGAAAGAATAGCAGATTAAGAGCGTTTTCCCCGATGCACTAAAAACAAGAATCTACTGCTGGTAAAAATGACAAAGTAAATAAAACATAATATTAAAAACCCCTGTTAAGTTGATACACCAAATGATGAGAAAATGAATGTATTTATGCTAGTTTTTATTGAGTTTGTGGCATAAAAATCTCTAGAGATATATTTTCTAAAAACCTCAATGTTTATGCAGCTTGAGAAATAGGAAAGCACAGTTTGGCGTTGGATTGCACAAACACCACATCAACCTGTCAACACATTTCAGTTGTCACCAATCCTAAGCTTCTACCAGAAACCTTTAGAGTGTAATCTTTGATACTGAACTGAAGAACTAAAGGAAGGAGGGAAGGGAGGAAGAAAGAAAGGAAGGAAGGATGCTTGGAAGAAAGAAGGACCAATGGAAGGAAGGAAGAAACTAAGAAAGGAAGGATGGATAAAGGAAAGCAGGACAGAAGGACCAATGGGAAGAAGGAAGGAAGGAAGAAACAAAGAAAGGAACCCAGGGACCCAAAAATCCCTGGAATTCGAATGTGGCGTGCACACCTAAACGATTTTACACTGAAGTGCTTAGGCGTCTATGGGGAAAGTTTCAGGAAAAAAAAAAAAAAAACGTCTGGACAAATCTTGCACCATGACAACGCACCTGCACACACTGCGTTGTCAGCCAAGGAGGTTTTAAACAGAAACAGTATGGTTATAGCTTCACATTCACCGTATTCACTAGATCTCGCTCCTTGGGACTTCTTTTTGTTCCCGAAATTCCCGAGGCTCTAGACATGATGACAAAAGTTGACTACAGGAAATGTTTCCAGGAATGGGAGAAACGCTCGGACAAGTGTATTGCATCACAAGGAGAATACTTTGAAGAGGATTAAAGGAGAAATGCTTTAAGTTATAGAACACTAGTTTGTTTGTTTTTTTAACAATTCCGGGAATTTTTGGGTTCCCCCTCATATACTGAATTCCTGTGATTATAGGCGGTGTAGTTCGGGGGGCGACGGCGACTCTAGTTTTCGAAACATGAGCCATTACAGATTCTGTAGCAGATCTTCTGTTGTATCCAATTAAATACAGTTATGTAAATTATTTGTCTGAGGGCAGCTCATCAGACCAGAGACCTAGCTACAGGGCTAAAGACATTAGGTCTCCAGGGCAGAGTTTTCAAAAACTTTAAGTGTTTTTGGACAGGGACATATATACATTTATTCTCCCTGTGTCAAATTCGACACACATAGCTTGTCTGTTGAATCTGTGGCACCAGTCAAAAATGGAAACTACAAAACAAAACAATGACTTTGCCTTTGTGCTATTTATAGCAATAAAATAAACATGAATGATTAAGCATTAAAAGTAGTTGTTGCCATTAAGTCATGCTAGTTGTTTATCTGTACTTTTGTAAGCAGGGAATTTTATGTAACAGGACCTTCACAAATTTTAGTTGAATACCCCTGGTTTACACCATTACAGCATTATTGTAGTGAGAGTAGACTCATTTTAAGAAACCGAAGGCGAGACACGATTTTGGGAATTCCATTTCTCTTTAACAATACTGGTTTACTTTATTCTTAAAATCAGTCCTCTTCACATTCCTTCTTGCTTGCTTCTCTCCAGCACCATGCTGAAACCTAATAGTGACAATTACAGGAGCCCTATCGCAGGCCTAACACACACACACACACACACACACACACACACACACACACACACACACACACACACACACACACACTGCAGCATGAGTCACCCATGGAAGCTCTGCTGCAGTCAGTCTGGTCTGTTGTGCCTCTGGGAAGAGAATCCACGATCTCCACAAGCACCAGAACAAACATGAGCAACCAGACATGTGGAACTGTCATCTGGATTCACACATCATCTCCTAGCAAAGACTGCTTTGCAAGTAAAAAAAAAAAAAATCTATTTATATATACGCCGTGCGCTTATATAAGTGCGTCATTGGTGCTGAGGAGTGTAGGAGGCTTCACAGTTAGAGAGACTGAAAGAGTAAGTAGAGAGAGAGAGAGAGAGAGAGAGAGAGAGAGAGAGAGAGAGAGAGAGAGAGAGAGAGAGAGAGAGAGAGAGAGAGAGAGAGAGAATTAATCTGAACGTTTCCTCATGAAGCATTAAGTTAGCTGTAACCCAGTCACTTTTCTTTAAGGCTGTTCCTGATGATCATAATATAGACGCTGGTAAATTCATTGTTCATATCTTCTTAATCAGATATCAGAGCAGCTTATATCAGTTTCTCTTTCAACAATCAATTATGAACCGACACAAATTCATACTGAGTTACTCTCTATTTAAAAAAACAAAAAAAAAAAAAAAAAAACAACAACCCTATCTCTAACAGACATACACTCACTGGCCACTTTAATAGGAAAACCGGTACACTTGCTCATTCATACAATTATCCAATCTGTAAAATGAATAGTTAAGCCTTTTCATGTCTCTCCGTCATGGTCAGTCTGCTTCACACTGCAGCTTAATAACTTTCTTTCAGGAAAAAACACCACCACCACCAACAACAACAACAAAAAAACAATATATTACACATAGTCATGTGAAAAATAAGTACACCCCATAGAAACTGTTGGCTTTTTTGACATCTTTTGACAAGCAAACATCTGATCCTCTTTGAAAACAGTGCCTATTAATAAAGTTGATATACCTGAACAAAACCACTAGCAATATTCTTTCACTTGCAAGATGTTTGAGGGTTTTCTTGCATGTTTCAAATAACTCTTTGATATGATGCAGAATTCAAAGTTGAATCAATGAATGCAAGCTGTCCAGTCCCTGAGGCAGCGAAGCAACCCCAAACCATAACATTTCCACCACCGTGCTTCACAGTTGGTATGAGGTGCTTCTCCTGAAAAGCTGTCTTTGGTCTGCGCCAAATATGTCTGCTGTTACTGTGGCCAAACAACTATCTTTGATTCGTCTGTCCAGAGCACATTATTCCAAAATTCCTGGTCTTTTCAGGCTTTTTCATGGCACGCCTCCCATGTGGGTCAAATTTGTGCAATCTCTTTCTGATTGTAGAAGCATGCACTTTGACACCAACAGGTGCAAGACTTACTAGCAGATCCTGGGATGAAATTTTGTGGTTCTTGGTGGCTTCTTTTTGCATCAGATGGTCTGCTATGGGACTGAATTTGCTGGGATGGCCAGTCCTGGACAAATTGCTAATTGTTTGAAATCTGTGCCATTTGTAGATTATTTTCCTTACAGTAGAATGATGTATTTTGAATAATTTGGAGATCTTTTGAAATCTCTTGCCAGACTCATAGGCATCCACAACCTTTTTTCTGAAGGCCTTATAGAACTCTTTAGATCTTGGCATGATGACACCACACACCTCAATAGCAAAGGGAACACCAGACACTAGATATGAGAAGGGTATAAATAAGACAGGTTCCACCTGCACTCCATAAGCAGGTTCTAATCCCTGGCACCCAATCTTGAACACCTGATTCAAATTATATGGATCTGAAGGTGTGATAAATGTAGGGGTGTACTTACTTTTTCCCATGTGACTGGTCTGTTTTTTGGTTAATTTAAATTGTGAAAAATACTACAAAATGTCGATTTTATGTGTCATTTGATAGAGTATATCAACTTTATTAATAGGCACTGTTTCAAAGAGGATCAAATGTTTACTTGTCCAAATATGTCAAAAAAGCCAACAATTTCCATGGGGTGTACTTATTTTTTCACATGACTATATATATATACACACACAAACACATTTTTCCTCGTACCGCCAGGGCTGGGGGTTTGATTCCTGCCTACGCCCTGTGTGTGGGGAGTTTGCATGTTCTCCCTAAAAGCAGGTGGGAGCCATTTCAGAGTTTGATTGCAATTAATTTATTATTTGCAATTGTGTTGCAGTATTGTAGAGGTAACCAGAATCTAAACAGCTCTTTAGTATGGCTCTTTTAAAACATAAATCAATCATTTGCGCATGTGACTAGCAGTGTACTGGCTCTGAACCCAGCGCTTGGTAAACAGAGATATTTCTCAATGTTAACAGTTTCAGTATGTTGAAGTAAATGGCTGTGCACTGCAATGTCCTGAGCAAAGCAAATAACAAAATAAGAAGCCTTCCACTTGCGACGTTTTAAGCTGAGCCTATAAAACGGGGGATAGCTGGGATTAACTCAAACTGCCCCACTGGGGATGCTGGAGGGAGCGGCACATCAGCAGAAGCAGCTCTCTACCAACTCTCTAACCCTGAATCCTTCTCACACACACACACACACACACACACACACACACACACACACACACACACACACACACACACACACACACACACACACAAACTGGACTTACGCAGTATTTTATGTATGTTTGTCTGTTGTTCAAGGGCATGGGCACAGTGGGGAAGGCTGAACAGTTCTGACCTGCTCATGTGTGTCTGACAGTTTTGCTTGAAAGCAGCTCAGTGATGCAGTGAGATAAACCCCTTAGGCTACAGATGGGAATACAACGTACAGTACATCTCCCTCTCTCTCTCTCTCTCTCACACACACACACACACACACACAAACGAAGAACAATATTTCTTCAGGCATCATATAGGTGCAAAATTTGTGTTTTGTTCACAGGACTATAGAGCATCTTTCTCTTGTTTTCACCTTGTGGCCCCCTATTGGACTAGGGTGGTACAGCAGGATGGTTTGGCATGGGGGCAATAGTTTTTAACTTAAAAATATTAATTAAAAATATGCTATTAAAAGAAAATCATTATCACAGTTTAGGTTATTATTGTATACACAGTTTTATAAAGTCATAAAGACCTACTGACTGTAAGGTTTTTCTGAAGCTGTATTGTGTAGGCGTGCA
This sequence comes from Cranoglanis bouderius, assembly GCA_023630585.1. Classification (NCBI taxonomy): domain Eukaryota; kingdom Metazoa; phylum Chordata; class Actinopteri; order Siluriformes; family Cranoglanididae; genus Cranoglanis; species Cranoglanis bouderius. The sequence continues at coordinate 10,150,603 of CM042543.1, forward strand.
TACTTTAGATACCAATGTTGATTACGGTGATGCGGCAACCATGTCAGCTTTAAACCGTATTGGGCCGCAGGAGCTTTAGTACTCGGCCAAGTGGGCCATTGGTCTGGCATATTACAGACAGTTCAGATGAAAAGCACAACATTTGTGGTATAGTTTAAAAGAATTTTAACTGTAATTCCAGACACTACAATGCATTACCAAAGTCCTTATAGTAAAGTCCACTCAGTGGCCTCCTTGGCAACGTTCCCCGGCAGCTATTTCCAGTCATGCTAGCTTTAGCTTTTTTAATTTTAATTAATGCAAAATCAAGCAAACGCCGCAATATTCGGAGGAGCTTGCAATTTTTCAAAATTAGCGCAGATTTTCCGCAGATCTGACGCCATCACAACATGCATTCAGTCAAAGCCCACATCGATTCATGTGCGCTGAACATGAGTACAGTACCGGTTTGAACGTAGTGCAATACGGCTTTTACAGTTTATTTCCATTATACTTTACAAATATTTGTCCTGGTTGGGCTGAGCATTTATTACTTCATATGCATATTATCCAGTGTGCTGCCTTTTACTACTGAAAGAAACGTTATGAAAGGTACATTATACTATATGCCAAATGTTTGTGGACACCTGACCATAATAACCTTATGTGCTTGCTGAACATCCCATTCCAGATTTAGTTATAATAACCTTTTATAATGACCCCCACTCTTCTGGGGTGGCTGTGGGGAATTTGCTGATTCAGACACAAGAGCATTACTGAGGTCAGGGACTGATGTGAAGTGAGGAGGCCTGGGGTGCAGTCAGTGCTTCAGTTCATCCCAAACCACCAACATGATTGATAGTCATGATTTTTTTTTTTCCACTTCAGCATGTTTATTGCACTTTTTTACAGCCAAATCGAGAAAATGTGTTATAAACAGAACAGAAATACAGTTCTGTTTGTGGTCAACACAACAACAACAGAGCTTGACGCATTTTTAGGAACTAATGTTCCTAACACCCCTCACCTTCCTCTTGATGCTCTGCCATTTTGTTTGTTCAGTCAAGCTGAATGATTGTAGGCTTTAATATGGTTATCTGCCGCTGCCGTGACACTGTATTTCAAAGCATGCTCTGATTGGTCTTTGGACTTCCAAAGAGACCGATAGGTCAGTCAAAGCGAAAAAAATAACTTGTGATTTGGTTTATCATCCGTAGGCTCAGCCATAAGAAGAATGAACAATTTGCAGTCTTACCGGACTGATGTTTTCTGCTTGCTAACACGTCAATATCGCAGACGATTATGTTTAATTAATCGCGGTTAAAATACGATTAACCATGCAGCCATGCGGGTTGGTAAGATTACTGCCTGTAATTGTAAAAAGCACAAGCCAAATTTCACTTTCACCTTTAACATGATCACGCTGAATATTTACTGCAAGATGTGCCGCTTGCTTAGCCTTTCCAAAACAGCAACTGGAAGTACAGAAAGGGACAGGAAGGATGACTCACGATCAGCTGCTTGAGACCCAAGAAGTTCTGCTCCACTGAGTTAGCGGTGAGAACTTGCCTCTTCGTCGCTGCCTGGTCTCCAAGGAAACGCACCATCAGGTCCTTCACTGCATCACCCTGCAACATACGGAGTGCGAGTTTTACACCCTCTGCTTTCTCTCACACTTCCTCGTTCCTATGCTGATTTAATCAAAGCAAAGTATCCATGTTAATCAACGGTCATGGAGCCAAAAGCATCTATGAACCCTTTCATGACTTAGAGAATGTTAAAAGATTTCATCAAATGGCTGGAAAGAACTGGGATTAAATGAGTTAAACTAAGATTAAATTCATAATCCATTACACAAGGTTATTATTGTGCTTTATAACACAGCAGTGGTGAATTCTCTAATCCGATTGGTCAGAAGGCGTCCGTCAATTTTCTATAACAGCAGCTCTGACAGTAATTCCTGCTGCAAAGCACACATTTATATGGATATAGAATGCGCTCATTCTAATAAGTTATCGTTTCTATAGTAACAGCTCATTCTCACAAGGACTTCTTGTATGGAGGATGCTCCCGGTGATTAAAACTTTAAATAAACATATTAAAAAAACATGGTGTTATTTAACAACGAAAAATGCGTGTAATTGTTGACATGGTGACGCTGTCTGAAAGGAGATGTTTGTTTAACATTTTTGGAAGGAGTCTCCGGTGTCAGAGCTTTTGGAGTTTCGTTCTACAGGGTATATATTTCTCAGACAGCCTCTGACAGAAGCAGAACGTATTGAAATCATTCTCAAGGCTGGATCGGGAAGCTGTCGCAGGGTTGCGATGGACTTTAACAGGAAACAAGGCGAGCACATCACACACGACACTGTTGCCAAACTTATTAAGAAATTGGAAAAAAAAAAATGGAAGTATTGCAGACCAACCGAGAAGTGGACGTCCACGAACATCCACTGATGAAGGCAAAACCGACATGGTGCTGACATGGTCCCCTGTGTATGGAGACTTTTGGGACACCCTGTATTAAGGTTTTCTGCCATGGGAAAATCTTCTGGATAAAGGACATTATGGACTTCTGGACATTGCACATTACGGTTTCTCAGTAACAAGCTGCATTTCCTTTTGTCTTACTAACTTCAAGAGAAAGTGGGAGAATGACTGTTTATAGTTGCTATATCATAAAACGGAATGTTTCGCGGGTATTAAATGTAACTGTAAACGGATAAAACTGATGCTGTTTCATGACTGCTCGCAAATTGCTGTGGTATAAAAGGAATAAAACACTGTGTTATACGTAGTGCATTGGGTTGCTTCCACGCCAACCTGTCTTTGATTATTTTCCTAAAACCGCACATCCCGAAGTGCTTTATTCCTCACTTATAAAATAAAATCTGCATTACAGATGCATTCTTCCCCTCTTGATGTCAATATGAACTAGTTTACTGGCATTATCTAATATTACCGTCCCCCCGCGACCCAATCAACCAAACACAAAAGGCACTAACCTGCAAATTGTCAAACTTCAGTCCGGGCATGGACAGCCTCTCCCTATCCACATGCACTGGGTTGACCTGCTGAGTGGCCACAGAGATCAGCACTCTCCTGGTCTCCTCAGAGGGGAGCCAGGCATCATATCGTCTGTCCACCTCGCTCATACTCAGAGCACTCGCAAACGGATCATCGCTGCCCGAGAATACCGCTTGAAGCTTAGTAATGGTCACTACAGGTTCTGCAGGGCCCGTCACGGGCCTCGGTGTGCTCTCGTGAGGGGCGGGACTGAAGAAAGCACTGGCAGTGCCTCCGTCTTGAAGAAGGCTGCTTGAGCCTGAGGAAAGCTGGCGCTCAGGAGGGGCTGGGGACTTGGGCGACTCTGCGTTTGGGTTGCAAACTGAAATGAAGGACGATGATGTTGTGAAGGAGTCGAAGAAGTCTGAGGCGGGGTTAACAGTGCCGTTATCAGTGAAGAATTTACTGAGGCTGGGACTGGGCTGAGACACCAGAGGCGCTAGTTTATTGGGAGTTTCATTGTGGCTAGTCGTAAAGCTCGGGGATTTGACCAAAGTCGGCTGAAACTCATCAGGCACCAGGGACTGTGCTTTGCTCTGCATGCCTTGGCTGAAAATAGTGCACACTGGAATGAGCTCGTCCTTAATCACATGCTTGGCTACTTCAAGCTCTGTCTCCTCAGCTATGGGGCTGCTTGGAGCAGGCACCGTGCCTGTAACAGCCTCCTTTGTGCTGTCCATATCACCGTCCTCCGTTTTCTCTTCTTCAAAGAAAGCCGGAGACGTTTCGGATTCAACAGTATCATCAGGTGTGGCTCGTTCAGTTCCAGCCTCCTCCTTCTCCTCTTTGGCTTCATTCTCTTTGTCTTCTTCGAGCTGTTTGGAGTCAAGGGACGCCTGGTCATCTGTTTGCTCCATCAGAGAGTCAATAGGGACATCTTCCTCTTCACTGTTGGGGGAATCGGAGATCATGACGCTCTCCATCATCTGATCGTTCAGCTTATCCGTGATGCTCCCGGAAGCGGCGCTGTCATCCCGAGGGGAGATGAACGCTTCCACGTCCAGGTCAATGCTCTCCTCTTGGAAGAGCGCGTCCGTAGTGTTGGATTGGCTGCTCATAGTGGCGGCGTCTGAAGGTGCATGGACCGAGGGTACGTCTTTCTCTAGTCCGCCTAGATCTAGAGTCGAAGGCCTTTGAGCTGCGTCCTCACCACTATCCATGGCTCTCGCCTGTCATTCAAACATCATGAAATACGATCAGTGTTCCAGATATTTGAAATTAGAGCAGTATAATATTACATAACACGGGTCATACAGAAGCATTAGTGGTATTTTCAGTCTGTCTAGTTCCAGTTTGGACAAAACCTTGCACAATTTTTTTAAAACACTGCCATTATTTTATTTGTTATCATTTATCCATTGTTTTCTACTGTCTGAGAGGTTACTACAGCGGCATCTGTAATGATTTCATTGTACAAGGAAAGCTTGTGGATTATGACAATTAAAACTTTTTAATTTTAAACACCATTACCCTGGAAATATATTTTTTACTAACCACGTACTGTTTATTTGGTTAATATATTTCGAGATAATATATATTGCGAGGTAACTGTCACAGCTAGATACTTGTAACTGGCAGTTACCTAGCATGCGTCGGCTGCATAACAAATATCTCTTTATTAAACACACGGTTCACTAAGTAGGCTGCAAACAAACATTATATCATACCTTACATTGTGCACTTTCATAAGTAATTCAGAATGGATCCATTTGTATTTCAGTCCTAGCAACAAGCTAGATAGCCGGCTAACTAGGTAATGGCGAACCTTATCCTTTTAAAGCGAAATTTCTTCCCCCAAGGAGTAAACATTTGGACACAATACTGAAGTCACTTACGCCTTTCCACAGTATACACATTTAAACGTTTACCACGCTTTAAATATAACGTTACTAAAACAAAACCTTACCTTCGCGTCTAGAATGTCACTAACCGAACCAGCTCGCACTGCGCATGCGCTTCACTATCACGCGCACGTCAACAAGGCACACAGAAGACGGGAGTAAACATACGCATGCGCCAAGTCACCAGGATGACAGGATTTACGGCATCCGAGAAGGATCAAAACTCATACCGGAAAGTTCGTCAGTATTCTAGAAAGAATTACGTAGCGTAATGTGAAAACATTAGTTTTAGAGAGCCGGGCGATACGCAAGTTGTTCGTGCGCTATTTACGTACTCGATTTTCATACCGCGGAAATCGGTAGCAAGGCAGGCTTGGCTGGAAAAGCAGCCTTAAATTGAGTCCTATTAAATATTATATGATTTGTAAGCAGTTTGACAAGCAAACTGTAAACAAACTGTAGCGTAGTATTGTTGTAGAATAAGAGTTTTGGGAACATGGAGGATGACGCACCGGTTATTTATGGCCTTGAGTTCCAGGTACAGCATTTAAACGTGTATTTTGACTTATACCTGCTTTATTTAGATCGCATTCATATAATCTGCTTTGTATTGAAATATCACGCTGCATACTTTCATGCACACTACTACATAAGGTCTTTATACACGACCTCTCTCTTATAGTGCCTGTTTAATAATCCAGTGATATGAACGACAATAACAATAGCAAGAAGCATAAAAATGGCATGATGCTGGTTTGCTCTTAATGTCCCTGTCAGTGTCATTCATTTAGAGAAGCAACACCTCATGGGGTTGTCCAGCTAATGAAGTGTTATTTGTCTTATAACGATGTTGTGAAGGAGCATTAGTTTTTAGTGGAAATTGTTATCATTATATCTCAGTCAAGAAAACACCTTTGACAGCATGTGAGTTAAGGCCAAATCATTTTGTAGATCAAATCAAATTCTAACTTTAATGTAAGGTTATAAAAAGTTATATGCTATTTCATATTTTGGAGATTTGAATACTGAGTACATTGGGAATATTAGGCTTATAATTAGAAAATATTATATTATACAGTACCGTGCAAAAGTTTTAGGCACCCTATTTTTTTTTTTAGTACAAACTTTGTTATAGATTTTTTATTTTATTTTATGACTTCTACATTATCAAGTCTGTACAAAAAACATTTTAGATTCCCGAACATTAGTTTTCTAGCACAACATTAAATGTTACAGAAAAATGTTTGTATGTCATTAAAGAAAGCAGCATATTAGAAGGACTGTGGCTGGTTCTGCAAGATGCTCGATACAACTTACCAGCTCATTGCCTTATAAAACTGTGCAAATTGTACCCGCAACTACTATTTTAATTTTAATTTTAATTTTTATTTTTTCGTCACATCAGATATTGACTTTTGTTTCATTTACTACTGTTTACTGCTCTTTATGGGTTTTTTTTGTTGTTGTTTTGTTTTTTAAATGTTGAAACATTTTAATTTCATCAATTTGAAGGTATATTTGCTCTACAGCATTTCGTGTGCCTAAAACCTTTGCACAGTACGGTATAATATTAAATAAAATATTACATAAATAAAATAAAAATTTCAATTAAAAACAATCCGCAAATTTAATATTTTCTTTAACGGATCTTGCATCACTAATACGCATGTTTACATTGGGAAATATAACAAGCCTAAAATGGCTAAATAATTTGACACTATTAAGAATATCACTTTTTTTTTAATTTTTTTTTTTACATAGATTATCTCTCTTATCTGTCATCATTGTTTACTGCTACATGGAACGTGTAAATTGATTTATGTTGCATTAATAAAAACAACCAACTCGGTGCTTTTCTTGCCCTCCATATTTGATATTTTCTGACTTCTCTGTACTCTTTATTTATCTCTTCATATATATCCACTAATTGATGCACTCATTTTCTCTCATTGTGGTTTAGTGCCGTGCTTTGACTGCTCAGACAGCTGAAACCGACGCTATAAGATTTCTAGTGGGCACGCAGTCGTTCAAATTTGATAATCAGGTGAGTAACTGAATTGTATAGTTAAAAAAGGGAAGAAAAAAAACATGCCCTTGAAATTAATTTCACAGTTAATCTGATTGAAGTGAATTTATTCCTCAGTGGCTATTTTTTCCAACCACAATTAAAGCCCTAAGAATTTCCCCAGGAAAATACTGTTTAAAATCCTTTTTTGTTCATTTTCTCGCATTAACAAAGCGCTTTAATTTACACTTATCACGTTGGTTGGAAATTTGACTGAATAATGTAAAAGGTCACAGTTTTCCTATGAAACTCGCAAAGTTGCTGCTTTTATTTAACATCTTTCCATTGAACAAATGGAAACCTACAAAACCGAGTGCAAGCATTAGATTTTAATAATAAAGCTTGTGGATGTCGTATTGTATCTATCTAATGGCTGAGAAACAAAAGAGTGCATATGTGATTCTTTAATAAACATGTGCCGTGTGTCAATGGAGAACTCAGTACCGTAGATAAAAGCCTTTTACATGATTACTAAATTATTATACATTTCACTGTTTTTATTCTAACATTTCTGAAAGAGTGTTTTTCCATGCAGGAACTGAAATGTACGAATTCCTCAATACCCCGGTGTTTGTTGGCTTGATGAATCGGAAGAATTTAAAAGGTCTTATAAATTGTGCCTTTACTTTGTTCTCCCTCTGATCTGATTCCGAAATCCCTCAGCTTGTGTCCAGCCATTCCATCATATCGAGCCTCGGGTTCAGAGAGCAGCACTCTCAATCTCATTTACCTGCTAGTGCCAATTACAGCTCTCCTGTGGGCGCATTCATCTCTAAAGCTTTTGGAAAAGCCAAAAAATGCCGACCTGAGGATGTGTGTGTGTGTGTGTGTGTGTGTGTGTGTGTGTGTGTGTGTGTTTGTGTGTGTGTTTGTGTGTGTGTACATGCTTTCATGCGTGAGTCCATAAGAGCAAAACAGAGGGAAAAGTGATTTTGAATGCATGTGTTGTGCAGACTGACCCCTGCTGTTGCTTGTTTATTGCATTTAAATGAACTGTTCTACAGTGGTGGCTCAATGGTTAGCACGCTTACCTCGCACCTCCAGGGATGGGGGTTCGAATTCAGCCACCACCGTGTGCGCGGAGCTTGAATGTTCTCCTTCTGCCGTGGGGGCTTCCTCCTTGTACTCCTTGCGCTGTAGGCTGATTGGCATCTCGAAATTGTCCGTAGTGTGTGAATGGCCCTGCTATGGTTTGGAACCCCAGCCAGTGGCTCGAATCCACCCTCCGGAGTTTGCATGTTCTCCCCGCCCTTGCGTGTTACAGGGCACAAGGCAGGATTCGAGCCCCCAACCCTGGTGGTGCGTCTCAAACGTGCTAACCACTAAGCCTCCGTGCCCACCCTCGTCCCCCCAAAGTTTTCAAACGTTATAACTTTAGCTACCTTGCTATCAGTATTTTTCTCTAGCTGAACAGTTTCACAACTGGGTAACAATACAAAACAGTTTTTTTGAAAAAAGGATAAACACCACTCCTAAACCCTTTCTTATTGTAGTACAAGGCTGAATTCTCTCGTTCTCACTTCTCTGATTGGTTGCTGGCTCCTGCTCATCACTGTGTACTCCGACTTCTATTTGTGCCTGAAATTGGAGCATAACTTAAGTATTTTTCACACCTGACTTGCTTATTGTCTTGGTCAAGACTTCATACACTTTGTACAGGAAGTTCCTCAGGCAGCTCCTCTGTAATCCAGGTTAATTATAAGCCTTCAGTTTTATCACACAGGCTTCAGTGCTATTAGTGGCCCTAATGCTGCCTCAGCACACTGTTTCCACTCTCCGCCTCCTGTGGTGTCCACTCACGTCTTTCTGAGCTTTATATATTGAAGGCTGTCATTAGTCTATTATAGTTAATCTCCTCTTCCTGCCTGTTTCTTCAGCCTGCTGCTCTGCACGAGGCCGTGTTTCTGCCGTGTGCTTCTCTAAAGAGCCCTTACTGAGAGGAGCCAAAGTGGAGTCTCGTTTTACACCTGAGCCCATTTTGCCTCCTCCTCAGATAATTAATATGGTAGAGAAGGCGGCCCAAGTGGCCAAGAGCAATGACTCACTCTGCATCTCTGGGATAAAACTCTATAAATCATGCGCGGACCTTCTACCTGAGCACTGTTCATCGCCAGCCCCTATTATAAGACCTTCTTTTGCCTCCAATTATCCTGTCCAGTCAATGGAATTTATTTGTATTGCTCACCTCCATAAAATTATAACTTTGCCTAATAATTTTCCCTGATGCCATCCAAACCAAGGTTAATGGTTTCTTTTCCGACTTTCAGCCGTCTGATCAGCAGAAACGCTCTCAAATGCACTGTCTCATGTACACACAGTATACACACAGTACACACACACACACACAGGCAAAGCCAATTAGTATTCTCTCAATGGAATCATATTCTCTACTATAAAGTGGTTTTAGTGTTATTTGATTGTCGCATGTTTGGTGCTCTTCCGTTTCACCAGACTTTACTCTATGTACAGAATAACCACAGAAAAATAGATAAGCAATGGTCATGGTGTTATAACTTTGATTTCTATATATTTATTGGCTGTGAATCGTTTTTACACGCCAGCTAGGGTGAAATGTTAAATCAGTGATTGCACTTACAGAAACTACTTCATGCTCTGAATTCTGAATAATAAACTATGCTATAATGTGTACACATTGCACAATTACTGCATTGGTTCTTGGTAATATGATGACTGTAATAGCAAAAGTCAATACAATGCACTTTTCTGAAATATTGCAGGTATTTATTTATTTATTTATTTTTACAATCACAAACTCTGATTAGAAGCAGTTGATTTAATGTTAAAATGTTGTACCAAAAATACAAACAATAGCTGTAAAATGTACATTTTTAAAATGTGTTGTTAGAATTTATTAGAATTATGTGAATGTATGATTTCATTGGGAATTGAAACGGAATTACATCCCAGTTCACCACAACACTCTATGCCTGTGAGATCTTTAGATCTGCTCCTTTACCCAAGGAAAAAGCTATTCACAAAAAGCTTGACTAAACATATATGTTTTCAGACTGAACTTAAAGACTGAGACTGTGTCTGAGTCTCGAACACTAATTGGAAGGCTGTTCCATAACTGTGGGGCTTTGTAAGAGAAAGCTCTTCCCCCTGCTGTAGCCTTCACTATTCAAGGTACCAACAAATAGCCTGCACCTTTTGATCGAAGTAGGCGTGGCGGATCATAAAATACCAAAAGTTCACTTAGGTACTGTGGTGCGAGACCATTTAGTGCTTTATAGGTCAATAGTAGTATTTTATAATCAACACCTTGGAACCAGGAAACACCTTGTTGATAAGAGAGGACAGAGGAAAATGGCCAGATTGGTCTATATACACACACACAGTATATATATTAACGAACCTATATTGTGTCTGTGGTACAAACTGTGTATCATAGAAATGCCTTCCAGTATTTCTGGAAGGCATTTCACCCTGACATATCACACATCGTAAAAGGTTCAGTTTTATAACAGTGTGACATTTTTCCCTGTGTTTTCACTCATTATTAAAACATAAGCTTAAGCATAATGATTACAGCATGTTGTATTAATAAGTGCATGGCTTTTATTATTATATTTCTAAGTACCCTTTATAAAACACCCTTAATAAAACTGTTCCATTGTTTCATATGTATCACCGATCTAATAGAAGTCGTATGAACGTGTATGTTTCAGATGATCCTATAGAGCAATGATTGCAGATATGACATTGAAGAATGGTTTTGCTAAGCAGGACTTTCAGCGAAAAGATTATTATAAAAAAAAAAAAAAAAAAAAGTTATAAAAAAAAAAGGGAAAAATGCTCTGTGCAAATGTGTGACGGTTTTCATAACATTTCTAAAATCTAGCGAGTTCAAAAGAAGCATTTAACAGCAGCAAAGTTGAAATGAAAAGGATGAAGAGATAAGTATCAGGGTGTGTGAGAGGATGAAAATCCAAAATATCTTCTGTGCTTAAGCTTTGAATTACTGTCATGTTAAAGAAGCTGTCTCAGAGAGTGAACTCTCTGTCTCTCTGTCTCTCTGTCTGTCTGTCTCTCTCTCTCTCTCTCTCTCTCTCTCTCTCTCTCTCTCTCTCTCTCTCTCTCTCTCTCTCTCTCTCTCTCTCTCTCTCTCTCTCTCTCTCTCTGTCTCTCTCTCTCACACACACACACACACACACACACACACATTCTCTCATTATATATTTACATTAGCTTTGTTCTCATTTCTATTTGCCTTTCTTCTGCCTGGCAGATCCACATCATTGACTTTGATGATGAGAACAATACCATTAATAAGAATGTGCTCCTGCATCACGCTGGTGAGATATGGCACATCGGCGCCAGCCCTGCTGACAAAGGAGTGCTGACCACGTGTTATAACAAGAGTGAGTCAATCTCTCTACCCTTCTTTTACTCTTCTTTTTCCGCCTTTCTGTCACTCCGTCTGTCTTGATTGTGAGTTCTCTTTAACGAATATATCTCCAGGCTTCCGTAGCAGTCACGGTTAATAGAAGTGTCTCAAAGGGTGAGCTTGGCCAAAAATAAAATGTGCATGATATCCCCTTTTACCCCACTCATCCGAGAAAAATATTCACACCAAGGGCGAGCAGAGGGCTCGAATAACTCACTCTATGACCAAGATATGACCAAGTTTAAAGTACAAAAAAATAACACACCATGAGTAACACACCAACCATTCACAGTTAGTCCCTAGTTCTTAATAGACAGATAAACAATTTCACAACTGGGTAATGATACAAATTTCATAACAATGGTAAATCGACTGAGATTCACAGATTCAGCAAGAACAAAAGGTTTGTCTCTCATTGTCTTGGCTATGGGTTCTGTTATAACTATTATATCTTCAGCCTTCCATAGTCACTATTACAAGCAGTGTTTTAAACGGTGAACAGATAAACAAGAAATTTGCACATTTTCCCTACCGCAGCATAGTCAGATGTTAGATTTCAGCGTCTTTAATTTTAAATATGAAATATGTCACCCAAAAACAAGACTGATCGTAAGTAAATTTAAACGATATATAGTATATCAGTACTGTACATATGGATGTTATTCATAAAATACTGTTCAACCTAGTATACTGTAACTAAAACAGGTTCAGTTATTATTATTATTATTATTATTCTTTTTAGTTCTCATATTTTTTTGGGGGTGGAGGCATGGTGGCTTAGTGGCTAGCACATTTGCCTCGCACCTCTGGGGTTGGGGGTTCGAATTCTGCCTCTTGTGTTTCCTCCAGGTACTCTGGTTTCCTCTCCCAGTCCATAGACATGCACTGTAGGCTGATTGGCAGTTTTGAATTGTTCGTAGTGTGTGAGAGTGTGTGCAATTGTGCCCTGTGATGGGTTGGCACCCCGTAAAAAGTGTCCCCTGCCTTGTGGCACGAGTTCTCAGGGATGGGCTCCAGGCTCCCCAGCAACCCTGAGTAGGGTAAGCGGTATGAAAAATGGATGGATGGATAGATACTTTATTTGGTAACCTATTTAAGGACAAAAGATTTCCATGTGTTTGCTTATATGGCGTTTGCTTAGGGTTTTTTAAGGAGAAGATTCTAACTGGGATTGTCTGTGACTGGTACAGATGTGGACTCTGACACGCCCTTTAAATGTTTCTGAGTGTGCACGCTTTCATGAATGCACTCAATTGCTGTGTCTGGAATTATGTCTTCTTCACGATACAGTGCACTATTTTTGGGGTCTGTTGTTTTCTAGACAGAATGCAGTGGATTGTTCCTGTTGACCCAGAGCAACAGTAAACCCATATAACATGGGTTGAGTATGAAATCATTTACTTCACATTCTGTTGCTTATGATTGTGTTCTGTGTAGTGCTGGCTAGGGCTGTGCCTGTTGCCATATTGTATCGTCTATGATATACAGGTACAATTCCTCCCCATTATAAGAATTTGTCATCCCACGATATTGAGAATATAGTTGATGACATGTTTACGAGCCGCAACGTGGGCATCTCGCACGCAGAAAGAGAACAAGCATGGCAGAAGGCGGAGTTCCAAACCTAGTATGTAGTTTAAGAATAAAGTCAGAATTGGTGTTTATATTTCAAACTTGTACTTGATTTGAATCATTATTGTGTTTATATACTGTTTTGATGTTTTGCAGCATAGTTTAAGACTTGTTAAGTTTGCACTATTTAAACATTATATACACTTTTACAGAAGAAAAGTATTTTTGCAACATTTCCATTTGTTTTACCTGGGGTTAGATTATGAATCCTAGGCTGCGAGTATTGGCGTTTGCATTTTCACTGGAATTATAATTCGTGAATAAAATTCATATTCTATTTTTCAGCCTATTTAATTGGTATAGTTTAGTATTTGATGATGGTCAGGATTAAGTTTTACTTTTTTGGATCAAGCTTTTATAATGATGTGACTTGTGGCCAAAAAGATAGTGTTTAATGTTACTATTTTCATATTGCCATTTATATCGTTACAGCAAAAAAATACCATGAAATATCGTGATATAGTTGTAAGGCTGTATCGACCAATCCCTAGCGCTGAGTTTTTTTTCCAGTGTAGGAAATAGTGATGTGCTAAATTAGTTCGCCTTTTAATCGTTTGCAACATTTTATTTGGATATTCCAATGTAGACACTCTACAAACAGCCTATCAGCTGATTCTCAAAAATACATGAAATGATGTTTAACTTTCAATAACATGTTATAAATTGTATCAGTAAAGACCACATGAACTTGTTGAGAGTCTGTAGATGATCAAAACATCAAAAGCTGGAAACCTTCTAGAAGAGTCTAATAAACATCAACAACTATAAACTACAGAGAATAGCGTTGATGCCACAGAGCTCCAGGGTCACTGGATTAATCCCAGGCTGGGTTTACTGTCTCTGTGGAGTCTCTTCAGGGTCCTCTGGTTTCCTCCCACCTCCCATAAACATGCTGGTCGGTGTATTGGCTATTCTAAGCTGTCTCTAGGTGTGAATGATTGTGTGAATGTGTGTGTGCATGGTGGCCTGCAATGGACTGGTGTCCCATCCAGGGTTTATTCCCACCTTCACCTGGCATTCCCAGGATAAGCTCTGGATTCACTGACCAGGATAAAGTGCTTGGTGAAGATGAATGAATGAATGAACTTGATTTAGAATTAGTTGATATTGTGATTGATGATGATCAGGCGAGTGTCTACAGTGGACTCTCCAAATAAAATGCTATCCAAATGTTCTCTACTGCAGGCAATGACTAGTGTTTCTACTGTTTTAATTATATTGATTTTTGGTAGTTTGCAGACTGGGACATCATCATAATGTCATCGAGACATATTTCAGTTTGTCTCTAAAATGTTGTTTATCATAGCGCACACAGAGCAGGAGTGTACCAGCACTGTCACTAAAGCTGGACTCCCAGACTCCCGGGCTCATGTTCTAACAGACGCAGTGGTAATGGAACATGTCATATTTTGGCACTCCCAACTCTCCTCTCTCGCCACAAGGCAATTAAAAGAATTAAATGAACACACAACCAATTGGAAAGGGAAAATGTAATTAACTTCAGAGTTTATATGACTGGCGCCTATGGCCTTGACTGGTTTATGACAGTCTGAAGAAAAGAGAGCGACTTCTTTCTGGGGGAAAAAATTGAGGAAAAGAAGGGATTTGATTTATTTATTTATTTATTTTATTCCTTTCTCCTTCTTGATTGAGTCAGATGCATGAGAAGTCATAACCGAGTTCAAAAGAAGAATGTAATTAGCTTGACACACGGTCTAACGGAGCATCCGGAGTCAAAGGCTGTTGAAATCATACTCTCACTGCACCATGCACTGTTACATTACACTAATGATATGTACTGCTATAACTGCAGCGCTATTAACATAATTGCAGCATACGGAATAATGCAATAGCTTGTATTAACACTGTACATTATATATGTAACATTATATACTGTAAATGTAAATTAGTTTGATATCTTAGGATTCACTCTAGGAAGTGTTTTTTTGTGCTGATATGAAAAAAAGCACACTGTAACCATAGCAACGCTGTTTAGTTCTTTAGTTTAGTTCTTCTGTATTGTACTGACTATGCTTACAGTGTGTAAGGTACATGAGCATTGCTATGATTACAGTGTGTAAGGTATGTGAGCATTGCCATGGTTACAGTGTGTAAGGTACATGAGCATTGCCATGGTTACAGTGTGTAAGGTGCGTGAGCATTGCCATGGTTACAGTATGTAAGGTGCGTGAGCATTGCCATGATTACAGTGTGTAAGGTGCGTGAGCATTGCCATGGTTACAGTGTGTAAGGTGCATGAGCACTGCCATGGTTACAGTGTGTAAGGTGCATGAGCACTGCCATGGTTATAGCGTGCAAGGTACGTGAGCATTGCCATGGTTACAGTGTGTAAGGTGCGTGAGCATTGCTATGGTTACAGTGTGTAAGGTGCGTGAGCATTTCTATGGTTACAGCATGTAAGGTGAATGAGAGTTGCTATGGTTACGATGTACAGGTTGCGTGAACTATTTATTTTTGTGCTAATATGAGGCTGTTTACCTTACTGTAGCTTTGTTTTTTGGTTTTTTGTCAATTAGCCATGAGAGAACTCTAAACTTTAATTTAAAAATATATTTTTTAATTAAACCATATTGGCACAATTATTGGCACCCCTGCATTAGTATGTTGTGTAACCTCCTTTTGCCAGCATAGCAGCACTGAGTCTTCTCCTATAATGCTTGATAAGGCTGGAGAATACAGAGCAAGGAATCTCTCCAGATCCTCCAGGGTCCTAGGTCCTCTCTTGGGGATTCCTCTACAGCTCACCCACACGTTTTCAGTTAGGTTTAAATCAGGGGGACATCAAAAGCTTGATTCTGTTCTGCATCATCCTGCTGGACAAAACAACCACAACCCAGTTGTAACATCATGGCAAAAGCAGCCAGATTTTCATTTAAAATCTTCTGGTACTTCAGAGATTTCATAATGCCATGCATCCTACCAAGGTTCCCAGGGCTTTAGGAGGAAAAACAGTCCACACCATTACAGATCCTCTACTATACTTTACAGTGGGAGTTAGCAAGTACCTTGAATATTAGTTGCCAGTAAGCTCTATTTTTGTTTCATGTGACAATTGAACTTGGTAACATATAGCAAATTATAGAAGCTTGTGGTTAGTTGAAAAAAAAAAAAAGGTTTTCTTCTGGTTTGTGTTTTACGGTGGTTGAGTGGTTTTGGCGTTTGCCTCACTCCTCTGGGGTTGTTGTTTTGAATCCCTCCTCTGCCCTGTGTGCGTGGAGTTTACGTGTTCTCCACGTGCATCGGGGGTTTCCTCTGTGTACTCCGGTTTCCTCCCCCAGTCCAAAGAAATGGCTGTAGGCTGGTTGGTATTTCCAAATTGTCCGTAGTGTGTGAATGGGTGTCTGAGTGTGTGTGTGTGTGTGTGATTGTACCCTGCAATGGGTTGGCACCCCATCCAGGGTGTCCCCCACCTTGTGCCCTGAGTTCCCTGGGATAGGCTCCAGGCTCCCCTGTGACCCTGTGTAGGATAAACAGTATAGAAAACGGATGGTTGGATGCATGGATTACAATATCACAATGGCATTTTTAACAACCTTCATACAAGATATTGAAATTTTGTGAAAAAATAAAGTGCTTCTCGAATCAAGTGAAAACACGCTAATGTAATATGCACATTGTAACCATAACTAGCAAATTATTACCAGCACTCATGGTGGTGGTTTTTATTTCCCCAGAGCTACAACCTGATTTAGTTAATCAATTAAAAAAAAAAAAAAAGACATTTTAAGAAAGTCCTTGATTTCTTTCTGAATTTTCGGAAAAGCTGAACTTTGAAATCATTTCGCTCTGACCAAAAATTCAACAACACCCTGTTGTTGCAGCTACTTCCTGTGTGTGTGCCGAGTGTCTTGTGTGAACTCATCCTAACTTCTCCATTGGTCAGTGTTTTGTGTAACAGGAACTGGTTGATGTAATGCCTCTGCAGTATCACATGACTGTATAGTTCATCATAATGTGTTAATTAGCAGACTTGGTTTTTACGGGTTTTTCGTGAGCGCCTTGGAGTTAATTGCACAGATAATTGCGGAGCCAGGCTGTAGGCTTTGATTGATTGTTTTTCATTTAGCTATTCCTTTTTTTTTTTCCTCTCTGAATGAAATTGCGAACAGCAGACTTTTTTTTTTTTATTCTGCTTAGCATGTATGGTTAACATTAGGGGAAGAAATCGTGCTTATTTGTCAAATTCAAGTTCAAATCCGTTTCCTTTTTGATGTGTAGTGCATGAGGCAGAAGAGATAGTGTGTGTGTGCATGTGGCGGGGCATGCCTCTAGAGGCAGCATGAGACAGGACAGAAACTCATCCATCATTATCTTGCACTGAAACGAGACCACACACACACTTCTCGGTGTGAGCAAACATGCATGCATTTTTGTTGTTGGTGTTGTTTTTAACTTACACAATAAGAAGTGTGTATGTGAATAAATGTCTGGGTGATGGGGGATTCTATATGTGGCTGCATTCCTGAGTGAAATTCTGACATGTTTTTGTGTTTTGTGTTTCGTGTGTGTGTGTGTGTGTGTGTGTGTGTGTGTGTGTGTGTGTGTGTGTGTGTGTGTGTGTGCAGTCTCAGACAGCCGCGTTTTAACGTGCGCAGCGGTGTGGAGGATGCCCCCGGAATGGGAATCAGGCAGCCACGATTCCCCCGACGATTCAGCTCACAGCCCACAGGCCCTGCAGCTCCTCTGTCACCTTGACAACACGGCCCACGGCAATGTGGCCTGGTAAAACACGCGCTATCGATTTCAACCCTACAGCAGCCTTGCCGTTTCTCTCCTCACACTCGTTCACACTGCTCACGCTGCTATCGGGAGTAATCCGCTCGAAATATCGCTCTCCTTCACTCTGTCACTCTCGTTTTTATTGTCATTCTCTGCTTCCACTGAAATGCGTTTGTTCTTCACTACTCCCACCTTTCCATTCTTCCCTATCTGTCACCCTTTTTCCGTTTCTTATACACAAAAAATGTTGAATGGGCTTTTGCTGTTATTTGAGCAGCCGGATGCCTGACCTACATATTCCATGGCTTAAGTGTGCGTGCCTTTGTTTTAGCACCCCACACTATATCATGTGCCATAATACACAAAAGAAGAATAAAGGCTTAAGTCATGTTTTTTTTTTTTTTTTTTCTTTCTTTTTTTAAAGCATTGCTGAATGGCAGTCTCCTGCCATCTCCCACTGGAGAGTTCAGTTTGATGGAGCTTGCACAGTAATAGAATTTTCATTATCCCTCATAATAAAAGAGGCCCTGTATTTCAAAGCCTCTGGTTTCAGCTGAAAAACAATGAACTCAAATCTCCTCGGCTCTGTCGTCCTGCCGGCACAAGAGCCTGTGTCAGGTATTTAGTATAGTTTAGTGGTAGGTCTGACTGAATGGTCTCCGGTTGAAAGTTTATAAACGACGCCTTCACTTAGTAGCACTTTGTTATACACTAGATTGCAAGCACACAAAAAGTCGATCCTACTCTTGTACTAATCATCCCTGTGGAAAAGAATCTCTGATTTGTTTAGGATAATAATGACGTCGTTTTATGCAACTGGTCACAATAGCTTGCTTTGACTTTGCAGGAATGATACTGTACTATAGACAGTATAGATCAGGGGTATTCAAATAAAATTTTGACTGAATGGTGACTTTTCAATGCTGAGCCATTAATGATTAAGACGATTTGAAGTGGTTATGTTTTGTTTCATAGCGGCGCTTCACTTCACATGACCGCTTTTGACTATCTCATCCTGAACCGATGAGACCTCTATTTTGAATTTGACGTGGAGAGAAGGTAAGGTAAAGTTCTCTGGCCGATCGTCTTTAAACATTTTGTTTTTATCGTCACGGCTATGACTAACACATGCTTTTCATCTTTTCCAACTGCTGCTCATGCTAAGTCACTAGGCAGCGTAACACCATCGGAGGAAAGCGCTATCAACCCTCTTTCTCATACATGAGATGCCCATGATTGGTTAGTGTCACTGTGATTGACAGATGATAGAGAGTATGTCATCCCACCTACAGTGGGTATAGAAAAGAATCACCCCCCTTTAATATAATCACATTTTGTTGCTTTTCAGCCTGAAATGAAGACGGACACAGTTTTTGTTTTATCCAGCTGTATTTACTCAGTGCAACTTATAACATCCAAGTGAAAGATATAACACTAACATGTCAGAAAATTAAAAAAAAATAAATAAATTAAAACAAGAATCACTGAGTTGGAAAAAGGATCATCCCCTTGCTTTAATTTGCCTTATTTTTTTTAATTACAGCCTTTAGTCTGTTGGGATATGTCTCTAATAACTTTGCACATCTAGACCTTTCAATATTTGCCCACTCTTCGTTGCATAACTGCTCAAGTTCAGTTAAATTTGATGGTGACCGTTTGTGGACTGCAATCTGGATGGATGGATGGATGAATGAATGGATACAGCTGGATAAAACAAAAACTGTGTCTGTCTTCATTTCAGGCTGAAAAGCAACAAAATGTGATTATTTTAAAGGGGGGTGATTCTTTTCAATACCCACTGTATACAGAGAGCACAGCCAATTTTGCTTTGTAGACTGCTGGCCACTGATGGCTGTGGCATCAACCGAGATTGAAACTCGCGATCTCCCTATGACAGGGCAACCTATTTACGCTCTCCTCGTGCTTTGGGGGTTTCCTCCGGGTACTCTGGTTTCCTCCTCCAGTTCAAAGACATGCGTTGTAGGCTGATTGTCTGTAGTGTGTGACTGAATGTGTGAATGTCTGTTAGACTGTGCCCTGCGTTCCCTAGGATAGGCTCCAGGCTCCCCCGCGACCCCGTGTAAGATAAGCGGTACAAAAAATGGATGGATGGATGGATTCTACTGCATTGTTTTTCAAGTACTTGGATAGTTTGATTTATACTTGCAGGTAACTATGTGCCTTGTTGTATGTATGTTATGTATTTGATATATACTGTGTAAAGCGATCTTGAGCTTTGGAAAGGTGCTATATAAATAAAACTTCTTCTTTTTCTTCTTCTTCTCTTTTTCTTCTTCTTCTATGTGCACACAAGATGGCCACTGCACATATCCTGCTGTTGTTTGGTGCGTTGCTTGTGCACATCCTCAGAAATTGCACATGATGTGTCTGTGTGGTGCAAAACCAATGTAAATAGTGGAGGCAGCGTAGCACCATGTGACACTGTGTCCGCAGCTAAATAAACAAACATCGTGCCTGAAATTGCATAGTTATGTACTATTTTAGACCGTTCTTGAGTACTCACACTAAGGGTTTTCCTATTACAGTTAGTGTTTGAGTGTTTGAATAAAAACCTCTTAAACCTAACAGAAGGTCTGCTCTGATTACCAGGCTTATCAGGTCATATTTATTAATATTAGTCCATTTTACTCTGACTAAAATGGCATGGAATATTAGTCAATGGCATTTTAGTTGACAAGAAAATGCAAAAATAAAACCAAATATTCACACATTTTATATATTAACTTAAACATGTATCATGAACGCACGTGAAAACCTGATCTCCTGAAATAATAAAATTACAATGAGTACACTACTGTAATACAATATTGTGAATTCTTTATGCTTTAGTTATTCATTGTCCGTGTTTTAGTGCGTTTAGTTGTTACAGAAAGAGCGTATTCACAACGTGACTTACCATTCTACCTTAAGTTCAAGTTCACTTGTGTGTTCGTGTCATTTTGTGCAGAAGCAAGTTGTAATACTAGGTTTATGTAGTGTATATGTCTGATTAATCTCATATGTGTATAGGATGTGTTTGGGTGAGTTAATTAACCCTCTAGTAAAGTGTTTTATTATTAACTATGACTGGTTTATTTGAAACACTAGAACTATTTCTAGTTTTTTCTTAAAAAAAAAAAAAAAAAAAAAAAAAAAAAAACGTTAGTGCATTGTTAATATCTTGCGTCATTTTTTTCAACAGTATGTTTTAATTCAACTGCTAGTGTTTGCTATACATTTTACATTCACATGCGCATTTTTATCTTAAATTCGAATTTTAATTTGACAGGCCTAGAGCAAACGAGAGGACAGAAGCAGCGCGAATGGCTAAAATGTTGGTGACACAATGGGCGATATTGAGGTCAAGGTCATGTCCATATATTGTACTATATGTTGATAATGTAATTATCGTGACAGGCCTAATCATGACAACAGACTGCAGTCACACCGACAGCAGAAATTTTTTATTTTTATTTTTTTAAGAATCTGAGCTCATCGGTCTGTTTAACGTTGTTATACGTGGCACTGCTAAACATTACAGTTCACCTTGGAAAGAAGATTGACAGAGAAGTTTCGGCTCTGACATGCCATCTAGTGCATGTCGCTTTTAATCCTCCATATACGCATAAGATATGCAAGCCAGTAGGTGAACAATGACGCTTGTGTTGCAGCTGTTTGTGGGGTATGTGTGGGGAAGGTGAAGTATATTTGCACCTTTTGCCCTAATGCCAAGCCTAAACTATTATATGCAGTGTTTATATCTTATTTATCTTTCTACAGTATGTACTATATAGTATGAACTTACTATATATTATGTACTATACACATGGCAGCTGTTTGTTTATTCAGTTCCTCTGAACAGGATAAGAGGGTATCTAGAGCGTACTTGTCTTCTTTCCTGGTTTGAGAGTAAAATCGTATTGAAAAGCTCCTCTTACATGACAGACGTGCTTTTCCCTGATGATCTCTTAAAAAAATCAAAGTGCAATGTAGAGAGAATAACTGACTGTTAGTGAGTGCTGCTATTATCAGTTATTGAAAGTGTGTTCTCCATTCTCCAATAGGTGTCTCTGTGTGTGTGTGTGTGTGTGTGTGTGTGTGTGTGTGTGTGTGTGTGTGTGTGTGTGTGTGTGTGTGTGTGAGGAGGTTGAATGGCCTCCTCTTGGCAGAGTGCAGGGCCACAGTGTTGGAGCCCTGGGGTGGAGATTGATGGTACTAGTGTCTGTCCTTGTAAAAATCTCAAGGGCAGGAGGTGTGTGTGTAGGGGGTGGCGTTCATGTGCAGGAGCTTGTTTATATGTCCGTATTTGATGAGGGGTTCACACTGTGACTGTCTGTTTTGATATTGGATTTTATTTATTTATTTATTTTAAAGATGGCCACCTCTTCACATTCTCTCAGCAGTAACACTGCCGCACAAGAACATCCTCATTGACTGCTGTAAGGCCAGCTGCATTTTGGCCTGTCTCACACACTCTTTGTTCTTCCACAGACACTGGCAAATTCTGGCAAATATATCAAGCATCAAAGGAAAACCAACTAGAACAAGCTGTTTGTTTCAGCCAGAACCAGAAAGCGTTTTCACTAGAGCCTTGTCTCGTTTTGAATCTAGTGCACACCTCGTAATCAATGGCCATTGAGTGCCTCGTGGCCAATCAGGCGCTTGCAGGGGGCCAGGAGGAATTTTCAGGCCCGGATTGTGACTGTGGTGTGAGACGGCGCAATCACGAGTGCGATTTGCACTCCGAGCGGGCTGCTTCTAGATCAATGGGAGCCCAAGAAGGAGCTAATAGTAACTGCGTTATGTAGGTCAGTCAATACTGGCAATAATGATAGAATAATCTCTGTGGGGGACGGCAGCCAGTCGATCCTTACACACATCTTATATTGTGAGTGTTTTCTCTGCATGGCCTGCATTTTCTCTGAACAGCACAGGGACCTTGAATAACCTTCAATTATTTATTTTTTTCATGTAGGCACTTAATGTCACAGTCATTGTTGTGCATATAATGAGGAGTTAATACTGAAATTGCACATCAGTATTCAGGCTTCAACTGTAACAACAGGTTTATGTGCTACTCTGTACATCCTGTTCATGCCAACCAGCTTTAATATATTTGCAATATATTAGACAATATAGTGGCTTCTGGTTTGTATATTGACATATTAGTCCGAACTGTTTTTTTTCCTTTTTTTTGGACTGTCCATTGCTTTTACAGTCCCCTTTGAAACTATTGGAACGACAAGGCCAATTTATTTATTTTTGCTACAGACTGAAGACATTTGGGTTTGAGATCAAAAGATGAATATGAGAAGAGAGTTTAGAATTTCAGCTTTTATTTCATGGTATTTCTATGTAGATGTGTTAAACGACATACAACATAGCACATTTTGTATCAGAGCCCCCAATGTGTAGGTGAGCAAAAATATTGGCACATATGACTGACAGGTGTTTCTTGTTACCCAGGTGTGTCCTGTTAGATTGATTGTTTAAACAGTAAATAGCTCTGAACATCTACTCTTGGTTTTAGCCTTCAGTTTCGCATTTGTTGTTAAAGAGGATAAGCCAACATAAATATCAGAGAGCTGTCTATGGGAGAAAATCAAGCCATTTTGAAGCTGAGAAAAGAGGGAAAATCAATCAGAACCATTGCACAAACATTGGGCATAGCCGATACAACAATTTGGAATGTCCTGAAAAAGAAAGAAACCACTGGTGTACTGAGCAACAGACACCCAATGGGTCGCCAAGGAAAACAACAACAGCTGATGACAGAAACATTGTGAGAGCTGTGAAGAAAAACCCAAAAACAACAGTGACTTCACCAAGAACCTCCACTGGGCAGGGGTGAAGGTATCACAATCCACCGGTCGAAGAAGAATTTGAGAGCAGAAATATAAAGGACATACCACAAGATGCAAAGCACTCATCAGCAGTAATAGTCAGAAAGCCAGATTGGAATTCACAAAGAAATACAGAGATTTATTTTTGAACAAAAGTTCTGGAACCAAGATTAACCTCTATCAAAGTGATGGGAAGGCCAAAGTGTGGAGAAAGAAAGGATCTGCTCATGATCCAAAACATACAAGCTCATCTGTGAAACATGGTGGAGGTAATGTCATGTCTTGGGCTTGCATGGCTGCTTCTGGAGCAGGCTCACTAATCTTTTTCTTGTTGATGTAACTCATGATGGTAGCAGAAGAATTAATTCAGAAGTTTACAGGGACATTTTGTCTGCCAATTTACAGAGAACTGCATCCAAGTTAATTGGAGGAACTTTATCATGCAGCAAGACAATGATCCAAAACACACTGCCAACTCAACAACTGAAAAATTAAGGTTTTACACTGGCCAAGTCAATCACCAGACCTTAACCCAATTGAGCAGCATTTTATTGGCCTTGCCATTCCAATAGTTTCAGAGGGGACTGTTTGTTGTTCTATCACAATTGATGGTAGTGTTTTCTTAGTCTGCTTTATCAGTCTGGATTTTTACTCTACTGATATAAATATATATATATATATATATATATATATATATATATATATATATATATATATATATATATATATATATATATATATATATATATATATATATATACAGGTGCATCTCAATAAATTAGAATGTCATGGAAAAGTTCGTTTATTTCAGTAATTCAACTCAAATTGTGAAACTCGTGTATTAAATAAATTCAATGCCACAGACTGAAGTAGTTTAAGTCTTTGGTTCTTTTAATTGTGATGATTTTGGCTCACATTTAACAAAAACCCACCACACTATTGAAAAAGTCAGGAAAAAATCCAGCAACCTTGGATGTGGGTTATTTTAATAATCTGAATGGGCTGCCCAAAAGTATAATAGTAATATTTAGTAATAGTTAGTAATAGTTGACCTTAATAAACCTGGGGAAGGGTCAAAGATAAAAAATAAAATAAAATAAAAAAAAGGTATAATAATAATCGTTCATTCCTAGGTTTTTTTTTATTTTTGTATTTTTTTTTAAAATATTTTTTTAATGTGTATTCTCCCATATACAGTATTTTTCCTTGAACACATTTATGAGACAGCAGAGACAAAAGAGAGGATTGACATTTAATGTAATGTTTATGCACATTAATAATTTCCTGTAAAACACCCTTCCAAAAACTCATCCTTGACCACAGGACCAAACCGCAGCTAAAGCAAAGCGCAAACCTTTTTTTCCGGCTGCCAAAATGTAAGGACCCGGCTTTTTAATACTGACTGGAAGATAGATCTAGTCATAACTTGCTACGCTTTGTAACTCATCTGCATACAAAGTGGATTAGACAGGAATAGCAAAGTGGGTTAAAACTGAAATTTGAATATATTGAAGGCTTTTAAGGAAGCCATGAGGACTCTATTTACATATTCAAGGAGGCAAAGTCTCTGTTATTCAAGGTCAAATGTATGACGTTTTTTAATGCTACCTCTTTTAAGTTCATTTGCATGGGCGTCTGGTATAATAAGACTGAAAACAGAAAACTCTCCCTTCTTTTAGAATTAAATGTAATTAATAGAAATCCCAAAGTGAAATAAAAAGAACAGGATCCAAAAGTGGGTGAATGTTCCTTATCTGTGTTTGAGCGAGGGACTACAGTGGTGCTCCACATGACAGACCAGTGGCTCTATGTATCTTGTGAGGGTTGTAAAAACAGTCCTTGCATCACTGTCATTTATATCCTCAATAAAAGCGCTTTTTTCAGCCCCCTTGATATCCCAAATCAGAAGACATGCATGCAAATGAAAATTGGATAGAATCCCAAGAAAGAGTTTTTTTTTTTTTCACCCCTTATGGCATCATTCCTGTCCTCGTGTCTGGTGCTGTGGTCCTGATGTGAGTCGGATGATTGTTATTCGGCTATAAACGCTGCTTGATTATGACATTATACTGTCAATACCAGTTGCAGAGACTTTTATGTGTGTGAAAAAAGAAATATTGTGGGAAAAGTTTGATGTGTTGCAGGAGAGTGTGGAAATGGAAGGTCGTGAAGGTGCAGGTGTGTTGACCACAGTTCTGTCGTCTTCTTTTTTGCCAGTGTGTTGTGGGAGCCGATGGGCGATGGCAAGCGCGTGATCTCTCTGGCTGAAAGCCACATCGTGCTCTGGGACCTTCAGGAGAGCTCCACCAAGGCCACGGTGAGATAATAACCCTCTTATTACTTGACAAACACTGCACTCTCAGCCTGAAATCTGAGCCTGTTAGACAAAACGCACTTAAGTCACCATCATTGTACTGAAAAAATTAAAGGAATACTTCACTGTTTTTCAATCTAACTTCTATACACCACATCTGTAGCATAGCTGTGATTACCGTGGATGAGAAATTTGATACATTTCAGTCTACTGAGAAATGAAAAGTAAAACTATTTACTTTAAATTTATAATGGAAGTCTCAGGGCACTTGTTGAGTTTTGTCTATAGTTGTGAAATTAAAACTAAAACTGTTTACCATTGCCATTTAAAAGTCTTAGTCTGAGACAGACATGAGAGAATGTCTGTCTTTATGTAGCTTTATTCAGTACAATAAAAAGCTACCATGGTTAGTTAAGTTTTCCAGAAAGTTCCACGTGCAATCAGACCCACACAACAACTCTAGTAATGCATAATCAGCTATTTTTCCCTCTGAGAAGTACCCCATCTCTGGATAAGATAAGTTAAATATCTTTGTCCAAAGAATTAACGAATGCTTTGCATTGATGTTTATCAATGGAGTCGAACAACTTCCCATACTCTATGCTCACACTGGCGAGTAACAAAGCGGCAGCATAACAAGCAACATTTGAATTATTTTAACTGATTTTCTCAATTCAGTGCGAATGAGGTGTGACACGTAAAGAGACAAATTGGCTTGAATGATTCCTTGGACTAATCCTATAATTTGTGGTCCAGCATTAATTAGATCTCCTGCTTACAGCTTTAGTTCCTCCCTGCAATTAGTTCCCATTTACTGTTTTACTTGAGAAAAAAGCAAGAAAAACACATTTTATCTTGTCATCTTCGTCCATTCATTCATCCATCCATCCATCCAATTTTCACACAGCTTTTCCTACACAGGGTCATGGGGCCTATCCCAGGGAACTCGGGGCACAACCCTGTTGAAAAAGAAACCCAATAGAAACCCTCACAGAATTTATAATGGTTTTAATGGTTATAATGGGACTTGTATTGGTTTTAATGGAAACTGTAATTGGTCCCTAATGTGGGTCTCTACTGGTAATTTGTTGCCTTGTATTGGTGGCATGTTACAGTGCCCTCTACTAATATTGGCACCCTTGGTAAATATGAGCAAAGAAGGCTGTGAAAATTTGTCTTTATTGTTTAACCTTTTGATCTTTTGTTCAAAAAATTCACAAAAATACTCTGCTCTCATGGATATCAAACAATTGCAAACACAGGTTTATCCCAAAAAAAAAAAACTTTGTCAAGTATATTGTGCAAAAGTTTTAGGCACATGCAAAGAAATGCTGTAGAGCAAAGATGCCTTCAAAATAATGAAATTAAATGTTTCTACATTTAAAAAAAACATAGTTTTATTGAGCAAATGTAATAACTCCCCGCCCACCTCCCCACCAATCATTAAATCTGTATATAGACATTATGCAGAAAACGATAAAGCTTGGCAAGAAGTAGCGATTAGAGAAGTAGAGATTGTTGATACCTCTGTTTGTCGCTAGTTCAGTTAGCTTGCTTTGCTAATCTGCTGTAGCATGTAACGTGTCTATCAATTAACCAGTTTTACACGATGCCATGTCAGAGTTTGTGTCTGTGATGATTACACATACTAGGATAGTTTGGCCAAAAAAGAAAGTTCGGTCATCAATTACTCACCCTCATGTCTTTCCAAACCCATACGATTTTCGTTCATCTTTGGAACACAAATGAAGACATTTTTAATGAAACCTTGGAGATTTCTGTTGCTACATTTACAGTCCAATAACCAAAACTTTCAAGCTCCAAAAAGTTCATAAAGGCATCGTAAAAGCGATCCATGTGACTCCAGAGGTTTAATCCCAAGTTTATGAAACGATACAAATGCTCTATTGCTAGAACGTCCACTATCGCGAGAACATCTGGACCCGGATGCCCTGCACTGTTTACAGCAGAGGAAGAGGAACGCTGTACACAAACTGAGTCACATAGAACAATCTTTGTAACAAAGAAGTCTGCAGATTTCGACATAGTGGAGGAGTTGCAGTTTTTGGTCCGTTCTCGCGTTGTGGTTCTCTCGTGAACGCACATCGGAGATCTATGTGGAAGTGAAGATAGACTAAATGAATAAAGACTTTTTGCGCACACAAAGCATTTGTATCGCTTTATAAAATTGGGATTAAACCCCTGGAGTCACATGGATTACTTTTACAATGCCTTTATGAACCTTTTGGAGCTTGAAAGTTTTGGTTACTGGACTGTAAATGGATGGACAGAAATCTCCCAGGTTTCATTAAAAATATCTTCATTTTTGTTCCGAAGATGGGTTTGGAACGACATGAGGGTGACTAACCGATGACAGAATTTTCTTTCTTGGGTGAACTATCCCTTTAAGATGCAGTGGATAGACACTGATTAGAAAAATGCTGCAGTATTCTTTTAACTTTGTTGCCATGTTGATGATCTGATGATCATGGTCAACGATTTGACTAACACTGCTAAGAATGATTCCTCATTGCAAAACTTTCTGTTTAATAAACAATCTTTTAATCCTGACATGAACCTGCTGAACTAAAGATGATTCATGAAGGCCATTTGCTTGCGCTTGAGGAGTTATGGTATAGTCCCTTTAGGTTGATCTTTTCTCCTCCCACAACCCACTGCCTGTGCAATTAAGATGTCCGCGGTACTGCAAGTCCAGATGAAATGTGAGTTTAGGTTGGTTAACTTAATGTCCCATTAGCGAGGAGCCACCGTGTTGAAGGTATTCATTAATAATGCGCTGCAGTCATTACTAATTAATGCATCGCTGACTGAAATTCACAGGCCGGATGTGTCGCGGGCCTTTTAGGACGTAACCCTGACTCGACATTTGAGAGCCTGTGTGCGCAAGTAGAGAACTGCGAAGACGTCAGCTCCTTTCAGACCACGAGCACACGCGCGCGCACACAAACACACTCGACCTCGGCAGAGGTTACTCAAGAGGTCCATGGTCACTGCCACAGAGAGCCACTCTAAGCAGTCACGCTAATGTCAACTTTGTATGCAGAGCGAAAGGGGGGTTATCGAGTGACGAGGCCTGTTGAGAGAGCAGCGTCGATTAAAAGAGACGTGAGAAGAGGAAAGAGAGTGAGAGAGAGAGAGAGAGAGAGAGAGAGAGGGGCAGGGCGCTCAGTCAGGTTCTGGCAGCGCTGATGAGAATGCTAATCTCCCTCATGCAAACCTCCCTTATACACACGAAAACATGCCAGCTCTCTTCATCTCGTCTATCCCCACATCCCTTTTTTCCTTCTGAGCCAGAACGCCTCACGTTGATGTGTTCATCATGGCTGCGTCCTTGCTGTTGCTCAGGCTGTAAAGCTTTTTTTTTTTTCTTTTTTTTTTCCTCCCCAAATCTCTGTGAATTCTGCTGGAGAATTCGACAGGCTCACGACTTCACGGCTTACCAAACACCCAAGCTAAAGCCAAGCCAGCTTAGCAAAACAGCAAAGTGTGAGAAATAGCAGCGAGCTTTCAGTGAATCTCATGAGCGGGAAAGGAGTGTATGCCATCCTACCGCCGAGTTCACGCTAATGTTTAATGGCATTGAGGCTAATGGAGGTTGGCGAGGGTGGTACTCGGTGATGGGCACTGCAGCACAAGATGTGTTTTCTTCTTTCACTTGGTAATAATGAAATAATAGTCCATATTTATTTAGCACCGTTCATTTCCAGAAAAATCTCAAGGTGCTTCATATGAATGAAGAAGAAAAAATATTTCCCTAAAAGAATGCTGGATGATAGAGTAACGAGTCCCTACCCGGTGTGAGCGTGAGCCCAGGATCGATCCACTCTAGCACGCCTTTGTGCTCTGGCTTTCTTCCAAGAAGCCTTCAAAATAAATAAATAAATAAAACCACTATAGGAGGAAAGGCAGGGTAAGATCTGGCTTGTCTATCTGCTCAAACAGCGCCGTGCGATGAACAAAGCAACACAGGACAACTCCCAGAGATGCTCAGTACACTGGCCTTTGTTTATTATTATTCGATATGGCTACATTGTTTCGCTGTACTTCATTCTATCACAAGACTGTCTCTTCCAAGAGTGATGATATGCCCTTCTGTTCTTTTTCTTTTCTAAACCATCCTGCCACGTTGTCGTTAAATTGTTTTATTGTTTCATGATTGTCTTTTAGCCTACATTTTTTCAAATCGCTTATGCAGCAGATTTACCGTTTCTCATTAGATGTCTACTGTAGTTCAAAATGACACCATATACTAATGTAGGCAGGAAGAAAAAAAAACAAAAAACAATAATAAGCTTGCAGGTACCTCAGCAATATGTCATCACACCTTAAACTGAATGCAGACAGCAACATTTGGAGAAGATAAAGCCGATTTTAAGCCAGGCTGCTTCACTGAGTCTGCTTTTCTTTATGTTGACTGCAGGCAGATGGAATATCTCTTCCTCTTATTGGCCTTTAAAAAAAAACCCACAACGATCTGCCATAAGCGTGGAGAAAATGGCCAGATGTTTGTGGACACCTGACCATAACACTCGCATGTGCTTTTTCAACATCCCGTTCCAGATTTAGTCAACCCCCAAACACCCCCTTTGCAATTATATTAAACTCTACTCTTCTGGGAAGGCTTTCCACTAGATTTTGGAGTGTGGTTGTGGGGATTTGTGCTCATTCAGCCACAAGAGCATTATCGAGGTCAGGAACTGATGTCGGACGAAGAGGCCTGAAGTCAAATTGGTGTTCCAGTTAAGCTCAAAGGTGTTCAGTGGGGTTGAGGTCAAGGTTCTGTGCAGGACACTCGAGTTCTTCCACTCCAACCTTGGCAAACCATGTCTTCATGGAGCTTGCTTTGTGCACAGGGGTATGGTCATGCTGGAACTTGTTTGGGCCTCTTAGTTCAATTGAAGGGAAATTGTAATGCTACAGCATAGAAAGACATTCTATACAATTGTGTGCTTCTAATTTTGTGGGGAAGAACCACATATAGGTGTGATTGTCAGGTGTCCATAAACTTTTGGCCATATAGTGTGTACATGGAAACACTTTCCCTTAATTAACATAATGTACTGCATCAGTTAGAATGAACAAGCCATGAACCTTATATTAATATCCCATAAGTAATGTTAATAAAGTAACAAAGCAAGTTAACCTGCGCTCTAATTGATGTTTGTCTAAATGTCAGCTATATGCATTTGGATTAGTCTTCAACATTAACGTAAATTTAATTCTAGTTGGTAAATGTTAATAGTCAGTTGAACTCGGGTCTCTAAGTCTTAAATACTGGCACCCACAATTTAGCTTTATTTATAATTTTTTTTTCAATTAACTAAATTTAATTATTATTTAATTAAAATACTAATTCATGCTCGTCATTGCAGACTTGCCATTTCTAATGGATGGTATAAATATTGACTAATCTTCAGCCTGTATCCCTTACAGAAACATGGTATTTAATTACTCAAATGGTGTTTCAAGCTATACACTCTGTATTTTGTCCGTTGTAACTCACCTATAGAACATTCTAGAAAAGCAATCAAGGACACTCGGAGACTCACAGCAGCTCCTGACATTGAGTTTCCAATGAAAAGGTGAAAAGTATGGTTTCTATCTCGCAGAGGTAGCCCTGTCTCTTTGACTCGCATCAATATGAGCAGTTTCAGCCTTCAGGGCGTGTTCACCGGTGCACGATTTCCGCTCTCAGGCCCTTCTGGACAGGACACAAGCCTGCTAAGGCTCCTCTGTGAATATGCAGCCATTGATTGAGATGTGTGTGTATGTGGATCGATTTGCCTCTCCAGATCTCCAGCAGTGCCACCTTGGAAGGCAAAGGGCAGCTGAAATTCACCTCGGGTAAATGGAGCCCCCACCACAACAGCACCCAGCTGGCCACCGCCAACGACACAGCCATCCGAGGATGGGACCTTCGCAGTATGAGGTGAGCTCAGGGGTCAGAGGTCACAGGCTTGAGCAGAAAGCTGATGAGATATTTCCATATAGCTCTGAAAAGTTTTAGCGCTCCACCACCACCTGCTGTTTGATATTCCGTCCTCATATTGTTTATGTGAGAAGGGACAAAATAGTACCTTTATAGGAAATAGAAAATAAATGCATGTCAACGTATAGCATAATCACTGGATGTTCAGCTTTATATTTGATTTGCATGTTTTTATAATTATTATGAACAATGCTGTATTTCGAATGACCTCAGTGGGCAGTATTTGAACCAAAAATTATTAATCTTGGCAGGCATTTCATTCAGTGTCATCACATGTCATAACATTTGTTTATTCCCAATCATTTGCCAACTTCTCAGCTTAGATAAAAGCTGTGATTTTTAAATAAAGATAGATTTGTTATGGAAGAGCACTCACCTTAGTGCTCACCGTAATTATCCAGTTAATAGTGTCAGCTTCAGACATTCGGCCCATAGGCCATAGAGTGTTTGGTATCTTTTTGTACACTTTTCTGGCCACAAGATTCAGAACCTTAAACTAATCTGATTGGCACACCGCACTTTCATGCGACTGTTTGAATACTGCAACATAATGAGCTTTTTGAAGCATGAAATAATACATTCACAGAATCCCATCTTTATTAAAGATGTATTAAAGAGTTTTATTTGAATGCAAAGAAATGCTGTAGAGCAAAAGATGCCATCAAAATAATGAAATTAAATGTTTCTACATTTAAAAAAAAATACCGTAAAGAGCAGTAAACAGTAGTAAATGAAACAAAGTCATTTGGTGTGACAAAAAAATAAAAATAAAAATAAAAATAGTAGTCTCTGGTACAATTTGTGCAGTTTTATAAGGAAATGAGCTGGTAAGTTTTATTGAACATCTTGCAGAACCAGCCACAGTTCTTCTGGAGACTTTGACTTTCGCACTTGCTTCTTATTTTTGCAGCAAATCCCAGCAGCCTTCATTGTGTTTTTTGTCTGAAAAGTGTCTCTTACATAATATGCTGTTTTCTTTAATTACATACAAACATTGTTCTATAACATTTAATATTGTGCTGGAAAAAACTAATGTTTCGGAATCTAAAATGTTTTTTGTACTGACTTGATAATGTAGAAGTCATAAAATAGAAAACAAAGTTTGTACTAAAAAACATAGGGTAAGGGTACCTAAAACTTTTGTACAGTACTGTACCTTTGTTGTGTTTATTGACAAAGCATTCTGGAATCTGGAATTTTTCTACACTTTTATGGCCACAAGCTTTAGAATCTTAACGATTGCAATTTGATTGGCTCGCCACACTTCCATGTGACGGTTTGAATACTGCAACACAATGAGCTTTTTGGAGCGTGAAATACTCACTGGACTGAAAAATGTTCTTAGAACCCCATCTTTAAAAGTTCTTAAACCCCGTCTTTAAAAGTTCTTTTTTTTGAAGAAGAAGACGTTGTGATGAGTAAATGAGATAATCTGATGGGCTACAGGAAGAGGTTTATGGCTGGGTATCCACCATGTCAATCAGATACCTTTTCTGTAAAATTAGATCCTAATGTACCAGACTTTTGCATGAATGCTAGAAGTCTGGCTTTTTACATAACCTGTCTGTCAGATAGTGTTATGTTCAGTCACAAAATGTAATAATCAGAATGACTATTCTGGTCATTTCTAAACGTAAATGACTGTCGGTCAACTTATTTGGGAACATATTCCTCAGTTTGAGTGATCAGAGACGATGTGTCTGCCACGTTTTAATGCAAAGACTTTCATGGAAAATACCGAAATAATAGTAACGTGTTTGCAGCGAAGACTACAAGCAGTACGGCAGCTAATTTGTGACGGCCTTTATCTTCAGAGTTCAGAATGCACCGTCAGTGTCGAATAATGTGACGCATTGTATAACCGAGTATCAACGCATCTCTAATTTCCATATACAGCCACGGTTTCACCTCGTGTGTGACAGCGTGGTGTGTGCCACTTAGTGAGGCAGGGCTGGCGCAGTGAATCATATGAAGCAGATGGGCGATGGAATGAAATGAGGCTTTGTGTGGGCTGTACATCCAGAATAATAATCACAGCACTATTGATCCCTGGGATAACACCGAGCCAGACCTTGAGAGGCTGAGTGAGGGAAAGATGGAGAAAGAGTGCAGAGCAGGGAAGGAGAAAGAGAGCGAGAGAGGAGGAGACAACAGCAGGAACGGAGCTGAGATTAGAAGAGATAGCGAGGGATGGCCAGTTGAGGTACGAGACGAAGCAGAAATGGAGTGAGAGTTGGAGGAAAATTGCACCGAGATGCATGTCAGAGGAAATACAGATTAAAGGGATAAACAGTGAGGATAGAAGACAATTGAGTATCAAGGGATTCATGAAATGCTATTGTAAATTATATTTTTAAAACCATCTTATTTTTGTTTTTCTTTTACATATTGCCTAAAATGACTAAGTAAACAAAAAACCCTACAGGCCAATGGAGAGTAAGTTGGATAGACTTATTATATTTATTATATTTAAATGTTAATATACAGGGTTTGGTCAAAATAACGGAAACCGCACATGAAAAAATTCTGTGTTGATTAATACATATGGAAGCCCTAAGAGGCCATGCATTATTTATTTCTTTTTTTCCTTCTTGTTTTCTCGTGATCTGGACATAACAAAAAACTGTTTTCTCACGACGTAATTTTATCACAAGAAAATCTCGCGCCTTGTGAATGGGACTGGTGTTGCATGCACGGTTTAAAGTCTGGAAAGTCTGGAACAGTTGTTAGACATTACAGGAAGATGCTCAGTGCCGTTATTCTCTTCTGGAAAGGTTACAGTAGAGATTGTGGGGTGCCAATTATCTGGCAGAAAATTCATCCACTATTTTTATATTTGGGGAAAAAATGTGTTGAAATAAAACCATACAGCATACGTGTGTGTTCAAAATATCATTGCGTGCGATTCATTTTTTTTTTTTTTAAATAATTTTTGCTCATTTTCATGAGGGGTGCCAATAATTCTGGAGCTGACTGTATGTGCAAGAGAAGGATTTCCAGATTTCCAGAAGGGCTATAGGGATGGAAAGAGAGTGAAACCACACACGTGCGCACACACACACACACACACACACACACACACACACACACACACACACAGAGTTCTCTCCATGCATCCAAGTCTTTCAGCAGCTGTGTGCTAGCAGTAAGAGTGCAGTTCTCTTCTGCTCCACTGCCCATCAGACATCCTCCAGAGTGTCTGTGCTGGCTTGTCAAGAGGAGTGTGAGTCAGTACAGCACTGCCCTGGTCAAAAACATCAGCTCTCTATATACGTCACACCACCGCGAAGGATAGCAGAGCGCAAAATAAGCAGAAAAGACCGATCTTGACTTATTAAAAGTCGTTTCGGCAGATCAATTACAGCTGTTGTTTGTTGGTAGAGAAAGTAGAGCCAGCGTTGTGCTGTTAAGGACTGACGTAGTCTGTAATTACATAAATGCGTCACTGACTCCGCTGTTGGTCTCCTGTGGAAATAGCAACGGCTACTTTTCATCTCCTTCTGAGTTCAGTGATCCGTCCCGGATTTTATAGCGTAATCATGCTAGGAAATGATTTCGCTCCATGTGAAAGGACGACAATAATCACACTTAAAATCCTGAACACGTGTTTTCTGAAGGCTATTTAAACATCAACCTCACTTGTTCCGTGTACACATGCATCACATTATTTATCTGATTTTATAGGAAAACAGGAAATGAGGTGTACATCAGGCCAGCGCTTCATGTTGATGTTCTGTCTGTTCATCAGTCTGCAGCCCTGCTTGCACCTCTGAGGCACACGTGCACACACGTGCACACGCGCGCACGCACACACGTTCACCACCTCCCTGCAACTGTGTGAACACTCTGCATTAGCTGTCAGCTCTGATGCCACAATACACACAGCATCTCATGCAAACAGAAACAGAGGTGTGTGCTGCAGTGAAGCTTTTTGAGAGACAGACAAGGACAGAAGAGATACAGAGTGTGTGAAGAGATACAGAGAGAGCATTTAACTGCTAGTGAAATTGCAGTTGCAGAGATGGCTGATAAGTGAGAAGTGATTAAAGCGTGATCGCTACGTGATTATTCGCATTTGTGTGTAGGACAAATAATAGAATTCAGCTAATTAAAGAGCCGTGTGCCAGACGTGTGCAAGGCCCCTGTTGGGTTTTTTTTTGTAGTCGTTCTGTGGCTACAGTGGTTCTTCTTCTCAAGGTGCATACAAATGCTTCATAAAAATACACACAATGATTCATACAAAATACATTAAAAAAAAAAGATCCATACAAGTTTCATACAGATTCCTGAAATGCTTGTTTTCTAACGTTATGTTTTCAGCATTTGAAACATGCTTGATTTTAGAAAAACGGCTGAAAAATACTTTTTAATAGGTTTTATCACAAGCAGACTTCATTTCAATTCAGCAGACTCAAAAAATTTCATAGGTCTATAGATTCGCATAGTGAGCAGTTTGCAAGATCCTTCATTTATTCATCTTTAGCATGGTCAGGGTCGCGATGAATCCAGAGCCTATCCCAGTAATACTGGGCGCAAGGTGGGGGAATCCATCCGGGATCGGACACATCATTCACACACATCTAGGGGCAATTTAGCATAGCCAGTCTGCCTACCTGCCTGGGAGGAAACCAGAGAACCCAGAGGAAACCCCACACGAACTCATGGAAAACACGCAAAACTCCACACAGACCACACATCGAACCAGGGACCCTGGAGCTGCGAGGTGGCAATGCTACCTGCTATACCACTGTGCCACTCACATTTACAATTTTTGGCAAATAGCTTCATGCTAGTACAAAATAAACCAACACAACCTGCAGTCTTCTTCAGGTATATTTATGTTACATAAAGCCCACCAGGAAGTAATACAAATAAGGAATAAAACACTGTGCGATAAGAGCCCTCCGCTTTCTGTCATAACAACATGTCTCAAAGTGTTTTATTCTTCTTATAACACAGCGATTTGGCAGCGATTACATTTTTATAGTAATTACAACCCCAATTCTGAAAAAGTTGGGATGGTATGGAAAATGCTAATAAACACAAAGTCTGATTTGGTCACTCAAGTCACTCAAAGGAGTGATTTGTAAATGTACTTTGACTTGTATTTAAACAAAAAACGTATAAAGACAAGCTATTTGATGTTTTACCTAATCAACTGCATAGTTTTTTGAAGATAAATGTTTATTTTGAAATTGATGCATGCAACACGTTCCAAAAAAGTTGGGACAGGGGCAATTTAGGACTAATAGCGATGTGACAAGTTGAAATAAGAAGGTGATGTGAAACAGGTGAGGCAATCATCTAATCATAGTATTTAAGGAGCCTCCAAAAAAGGCCTAGTCCTTCAAGAGCAAAGATGGGTCGAGGCGCTCCAATCTGCCAATAGATGGTCAGCGAATAATCCAACACTTTTAGAACAACATTCACCAAAGACAAATCGGTAGGATTTCACCTTCTACAGTGCACAATATAATTAAAAGATTGAAGGAATCCAGTTCAGTGTCGGGCAATAAAGGACAAGGCCAAAAACCACTTCTGAATGCGCGTGATCTCCGATCCCTCGGGCGTCACTGTCTTAAAAACCGTCATGAGTCTGTAATGGATATCCTGACATTTGCTCGGGAACACATTGGTAAACCTTTGTCAGTCAACACCATTCGCCGCTGCATCCACAGATGCAAGTTAAGGCTTTACTATGCAAAGCAGAAGCCATACATCAACACTGTCCAGAAGCGCCACCGACTTCTCTGGGCTCGGTCTGATCTGAGATGGACAGTAGCACAGTGGAATCGTGTTTTGTGGTCCAACGAGTCAACATTTCAAATAGTTTTTGGACAAAACCATCGTGTTCTCCGGGCCAAAGAGGATAAGGACCATCCAGGCTGTTATCAGCGTCAGGTCCAAAAGCCAGCGTCTGTCATGGTATGGGTGTGTGTCATCTGTGAGGGCACCATTAATGCAGAAAGATATGTACACATTTTGGAGCAGCATATGCTGCCACCCAGAGCAGGACAACACCAAACCACATTCTGCCCGGATTACAAGCGCATGGTTGCGTAAGCAGAGAGTGCGGGTGCTAGCATGGCCTGCCTGCAGTCCTGACCTGTCTCCGATTGAGAATGTGTGGTGCATTATGAAGCACAAAATAAGGCAACGAAGGTCCCGTACAGTTGTGCAGCTGAAGAAATGCATAATGGATGAATGGGGGAAAATTCCACTTGCCAAATTGTCCTTATTGTGTGAATGGGTGTGCAGTTGTGTCTTGCGATGGGTTGGCACCCCGTCCAGGGTGTCTCCCGCCTCGTGCACAAGATCCCTGGGATAGGCGCGAGTCTCCCCCATGATCCTGTGTGGGATAAGCGGTATGGAAAATGGATGGATGGATGGAAATAGCATTGTACCTGTGAGTGAGCTGTTACTATAGAAATGATAATGTATTAGAACCAGTGCATTAATCTAAACCTGTGATTTGCTTTACAGCAAGAACTATTGACAATACTGCTATTATAGAAAAAAAATCAACACCAGTCAGATTCGATAATTCAACAGCACTCTGGTATAATTACATTTAATTTTGCCAAAATAGCACTGTATTGTTGATCCAGTTCTTATCAACTTTCCATATGAACTGTCCAGTCATTTCTCCACAAACATTTACCGAAAGTATTAATAAACTTATGATCCTTACTTTGCTTTAAGATTACGATGTTTATGTCCTATTTTTCAGTCAGGTATTTTTTTGGTATATTGAGGTCACCTCTGGACCTCTGACTTTGGCTCACTCTGATCTTCCATTACCTTTGTAAACCTTGCTAATGTAGAAAGCATTTTGGCGTGCTCTGAAAATGCACGTGCTACCCACACCAAGCTTTTACCCCTTCTGCTACAGCAGGCAGAGACCCTTTACCTCCTCACCTCATCCTAATGGATGTGTGAGATGCTTTTTGTGTGCATGTGTGCGCGCGTGTGTGCTAATATGCTGGGTCGTTGTCATGGCAACGGGTGGGGGTGGGGGTGGTCTCCGCTTAACTTATGTATACAAAAACCAGAGAGGGAGCTCTGCTGACTGGACCATGTCATGTCCCGAGGCCTGATCCCTGTCGCGTTTTTGCAGTGTGTGTCCCCGAATCATAGCTCAACCCAGGATTTGCCTGGTCAGGTCCCAATTTGAGATTTGCAAGCGTGGAAGACTTTGGAGAGGCAAGGCTAACCCAATTTCCTGCTCCATTTCTCTGGCCAGCTTTAGTAGCCACTGCTCCTCGACCTTTGGGGGTGGGGGAGTTTGTAACCAAAGGCATGGCGGTAGTGATCTAGAGTATGTAAATGCACTTATATGGCACCTTTCTAACCTTTGTAGTTCTACAAAGCACTTTACACTGCGTTTCATTCACCCATTCACACACACACACACCAATGGCAGCAGAGCTACCATGCAAGGTGCTTGCCTGCCATCTGGAGCAAATTGGGGTTCAGTGTGAAGTACATTTTGGCACATGGAGTCATGTGGGCCAGGAATCGAACCACCAACCCTACGATTAGTGGACAGCCCACTCTACCACCTGAACCACAGCCGCCCCCAGATAGAATATGTCCGCTATGGTTCGTGATCGAAAGCTCTCCCTTTTAGGAAGATGAGATGATGAGTGATGAAATTTTTTTTCCCTCTGTCTACTCTGTTGATGTCTTAATATTCATACATCATCTCATAATGGGACTGGACGTTTTAACCTTTGCCTGTGATTGGCAACCACAGGCTCCCGCAGAACGATTTGAATTGAGACTTTAATCTTGACCTAATTGAAGCCCCCACGTTTCCCTCTGGTCAAATTTCCTCACCCCTAGTTTTAATAAGCTTTTTAATTAGCATGTTAATTGCATAATGAGATCAGTGGACGGTGAGATAGCCGGCTAACAGAGACAGAAAGAGCAAAGGGGTGCAGTGGGCTAGAGATGTTGAAGGACCCCAGGCACCCCTGTCAGTCGCCCATACTAATGAAGCCAAGGTCCTTCAGACTGAGTTCATACACATGCAGTGGCTTTTACAAGTTCTTGCAAACCGAACACACGCTCTGCTTTGGGAAGTCATCACTTTGCATGAGGACTAGAGCAGCCTGTGACAATCTTTATGGCTTGTCACATTTTTATATGACATGAGATGGAGGTTTGGCCTTCATCGCTACAGTGCTGCTTTTGATTCATGAGAAATCTATGTAAGCCCCCCCCCCCCTCTCTCTCTGTCTGCTTTTATTTGTTTTCTCCTCGTATATTCCCTTTCTCGTTCATTATCACTATACAGAAACTTCTTTTTTCTCTCACCCACACAGTCAGATCTACTGCATTGAGAATGCCCACGGGCAGTTGGTGCGAGACTTGGACTTCAACCCCAACAAGCAGTACTACCTGGCCAGCTGCGGGGACGACTGTAAGGTCAAATTCTGGGATGTGAGGCACATCAACGAGCCTGTCAAAACCCTGGAGGAGCACTCCCACTGGTTAGCGGCACACAAACACACACAGAGTACACAGATAAACACACAAGCATCGCCTTTGTGTACAAAAGCAGATGATTTTCAGCTCATGCATGACCATCCATACAAACAAAGGATTGGCTCACGGATTTTAAGCTCAAATCACACTGACAGCTTGTTTTTTTTTTGTTTTTTTTTTAATATACATTTGATGTGCATTTTGTGTCTTGTGTGTGTTGACATTTTAATTAGCTTCATATCAGCAACAGTATTTTGTGTCTCATTTAGAGGTCATGTATATGAGGCAGTTTGTAATTTACCATTCCAGTTCAAATTCCCAGCCAGCCACACACACACACACACACACACACACACCAATCACTGCAGAAAGTGTCAGACATTGGATGCTATCTCTCGAAAACACAGCACCACTGTATCAATAACAACCCAGTTTTGATCCTATTTAGATAAGAAATTATAGACCTGCAGCGCGCCTACGCACCGCTCGTTTTTTTGTCATTTGTTCAGTTGGCAGCGAGGCCTTGGCTGAGCCTTGGGAGGGAGGAATTAGGGAATATTTTGGGACGGAAGCAGATTAGTTAGGCTGTAGGAGCAGGGCTGACTGAGCCAGATTTAGCTGTCGACAGCCAAGTTATCCTCCAACAATCCCCTTCTATGAGGGGCTGGGATCGTCTCCTGAGCCGTGCCTGAGGCTTAGACAGAGAGAGAGAGAGAGAGCGAGAGAGAGAGAGAGAGAGAGAAAGAAAATGTTAGCGAGGTGGAAAAACAAGGAGAAAATTGGAGTAGGAGAGGGAAATTAGGAGGTAGTCAGTTTTTCGACAGAGCAGAATTAAGCGAGAAGCCAAGTTTCTAAAATAACAATGAAAACAGGGTTCTATAGGCCAACCATTCACTATACAAAACATTCAGGTCTTAATTTACTAAAAGTTTGAGTGTGTAAAATGTGAGATAAAGCCCAGAAAAGAATATACAGTACAAGCTGATTTATTAACAGGGTGTACAGTTTTTTGTGTCTCACAAGAGCAAAATAGCATGTTTTGCAGGTTCACCTTAATGAATTTGGCATGTTTCTGCCTAAAAGTGCAAATTGACACAGAAAGATTAGTTCAGTGCCAGCAATGTGATTTACTAAACCCGTGTATAAACCTTTTTTCCACCATTTGGAGACAGAATAAAACTGTTATTTAACTCACAGACTATAATTGTTGTTGTGCTTGACTTTACAGCCGTGGCCAAAAGTTTTGAGAATGACACAAATATTAATTTTCACAAAGTCTACTGCTTCAGTGTTTTTAGATCTTTTTGTCAGATGTTACTAACTGTTACTGAAGTATAATCACAAGCATTTCATAAGTGTCAATGGCTTTTATTGACAATTACATGAAGTTTATGCAAAGAGTCAATATTTGCAGTGTTGACCCTTCTTTCTCAAGACCTCTGCAATTTGCCCTGGCATGCTGTCAATCAACTTCTGGGCCACATCCTGACTGATGGCAGCCCATTCTTGCATAATCAATGCTTGGAGTTTGTGGGTTTTTGTTTGTCCACCCACCTCTTGAGGATTGACCACAAATTCTCAATGGGATTAAGGTCTGGGGAGTTTCCTGGCCATGGACCCAAAATGTCGATGTTTTGTTCCCCGAGCCACTTCGTTATCACTTTTGCCTTGTGGCAAGGTGCCCCATCATGCTGGAAAAGGCATTGTTTGTCACCAAACTGTTCTTGGATGGTTGGGAGAAGTTGCTCTCTGAGGATGTTTTTGTACCATTCTTTATTCATGGCTGTGTTCTTAGGCAAAATTGTGAGTGAGCCCACTTCCTTGGCTGAGAAGCAACCCCACACATGAGTGGTCTCAGGATGCTTTACTGTTGGCATGACACAGGACTGATGGTAGCGCTCACCTTTTCTTCTCTGGACAAGCTTTTTTCCAGATGCCCCAAACAATCAGAAAGGGGATTCATCAGAGAAAATGACATTACCCCAGTCCTCAGCAATCCAATCCCTGTACTTTTTGCAGAATAGCAGTCTGTCCCTGATGTTTTTCCTGGAGAGAAGTGGCTTCTTTGCTGCCCTTCTTGACACCAGGCCATCCTCCAAAAGTCTTCGCCTTACTGTGCGTGCAGACGCACTCACACCTGCCTGCTGCCATTCCTGAGCAAGCTCTGCACTGGTGGTGCCCCGATCCCGCAGCTGAATCAACTTTAGGAGACGGTCCTGGTGCTTGCTGGACTTTCTTGGGCACCCTGAAGCCTTCTTCACAACAGTTGAACCTCTCTCCTTGAAGGTCTTGATGATCCGATAAATGGTTGATTTAGGTGCAATCTTACTAGCAGCAATATCCTTGCCTGTGAATCCCTTTTTGTGCAAAGCAATGATGGCTGCACGTGTTTCCTTGCAGGTAACCATAGTTAACAGAGGAAGAACAATAATTTCAAGCACCACCCTCCTTTTAAAGCTTCCAGTTCATCTGATCACTCTTCATAACATTCTGGAGTATATGCAAATTGCCATCATAAAAACTGAGGCAGCAGACTTTGTAAAAATTAGTATTTGTGTCATTCTCAAAACTTTTGGCCACGGCTGTACACATACACCAATCAGCCATAACATTAAAACCACCTGCCTAAAATTGTGTAGGTCCCCCTTGTGCTGCCAAAACAGCTCTGACCCATCAAGGCATGAACTCCACAAGACCTCTGAAGGTGTGCTGTGGTATCTGGCACCAAGGCGTTATCGGCAGATCCTTTAAATCCTGTAAGTTGCGAGGTGGGGCCTCCATGGATCAGACTTGTTCAGCACATCCCACAGATGTTCAATCAGATTGAGATCTGGAGAATTTGGAGGCCAAGTCAACACCTTGAACTTTTTGTCATGTTCCTCAAACCATTCATACCATTCCTAAACGAGCAAGCTGAAATGCACTGTGTTCTGACACCATGCTGTCATAGCCAGCATTAACTTTTTCAGCAATTTGTGCTACAGTAGCTCTTCTGTGAGCCTTTGGGTGCCCATGACCCTGTCACTGCTTCACTGGTTGTCCTTCCCTGGACCACTTTTGCTAGGTACTAACCACTGCATACATGGAACACCCCCACAAGACCTGCTGTTTTGGAGATGCTCAGACCCAGTCCTCTAGCCATCACAATTTGGCCCTTGTCAAAGTCACTCAGATCCTTACGCTTGCCCATTTTTCCTGCTTCCAACACATCAACTTTGAGAAGTGATTGTTCATTTGCTGCCTGATATGTCCCACCCCTTGACAGGTGCCAATGTAACGAGATAATCAATGTTATTCGCGTCACCTGTCAGTGGTTTTAATGTTATGGCTTATCGGTGTATTTGTCTTTGAGATACGAGCTCAAAATGCCTATTGAATGTAATTAGCACATACAGAACCATCATTTACATTGTTTGCTTCGCCTACTTTGCACATGATGTCATTTTAAGCCTAATTTAATGATATCCTTGGGTCCTCTCAAGGTTTCTACCTCATGTCGTCTCAGGGAGTTTTTCCTTGCCACCATTTCCTCTGGCTTGCTCATTAGGGATATATTTATGCATTTAAAATTTAGATTCAGAATTGATATATTTTTGTAAAGCTGCTTTGCGACCATGTCCAGTGTTAAACGGGGCAGTGGTAGCTCAGTGGTTAAGACGTTGGA
Organism: Cranoglanis bouderius; assembly: GCA_023630585.1. Taxonomy (NCBI): domain Eukaryota; kingdom Metazoa; phylum Chordata; class Actinopteri; order Siluriformes; family Cranoglanididae; genus Cranoglanis; species Cranoglanis bouderius. The sequence continues at coordinate 10,194,655 of CM042543.1, forward strand.
CTACTGATCAGAAGGTCGTGAGTTCAAATCCCAGCACCGCCAAGCTGCCACTGTTGGGCCCTTGAGCAAGGCCCTTAACCCTTTCAGGTGTATAAATGAAATAAATGTAAGTTGCTCTGGAAAAGGGTGTCTGCCAAATGCCATAAATGTAAAAGCACTATAAGTGCCAAAAATTAGTATTCGTTATTTGGGATTTTTGTAAATCAGCACCCCTGTATGCAGTATTTGATGTTTTTTTTCCTATTATTATTATTATTATTATTATTGTTGTTGTTGTTGTTGTTTTAGGGTGTGGAGCGTGAGGTATAACCACTCCCATGACCAGCTGCTGCTTACAGCCAGCAGTGACAGCAGAGTGATCCTGTCCAACATGGTTTCCATTTCCTCTGAGCCCTTTGGCCACTTTGTAGATGACGACGACCTCAGTGACAGTGAGGAGAATCATCATGAGGAAAAGTGTGTTTCCCTCTCTGTGTTTCACTTCTATTCCCTCCTTTTTCTCTATATGGAACATTTCTGTTTTGTCATCTTATTGTGAATGGCACAGTGGTGCAGCCTCACAGCTCCAGGGTTCAGTACTGAGTTTGGGTTAATGTCTGTGGGGAGTTTTACATGTTCTCCCCGTGTCTGCATGGGGTTTCTTCCGGGGTCTCCGGTTTCCAACAACCTTCCAAAAAAAAGAAAATACAGGTAGATAGATTGTGTGTGCATGGTATTCTGTGATGAATGAATGAATGAACGCTTCTTCAGACTCTCTGATGTCATTGAAAGCTGAGATACAACAGTTATTGCAATATGGTAAAAATATCATGTGGGGGCGGTTATGTAGGTATGATGCGTAGTGCTAATACTCATAATTAAATACAAATGAGAATTTAATTACAGTACAGTAAAACGGTAGAAACCTGTCTTAAGCAGCAGTTACCCTGGATTTTTGCCTTGTGAACTTATTCACCAGGGTGTAGCAAAATCAGCCGATTGACTGATGAGAAATTATGTTGACTGGGGAACAGAAAAAGCTTCTTGCCAAAGTAAAAATGGTAATAATAATCAGGGTTTTTTTTTCGTCTTCCAGAAAGCCGTGACCCGAGCCCCATGCTTTTGTTATCTATTGGTCCACACTTCCAAGAGATAATTGTGGAAAACTCACAACCTTCTATTATCAAAGTTATTCTATTTATTACTAAGTTCTTATCGTTGTTATATTAGCCTATTTAACTGGTGGGTCACTTGAAGGTGTTTACTCCAAACCTCAATATCTCAAAAACAAGTAGTCCTGTAATTAATGTTAACATGAATCTAATTGCTATTTAAAATAGAAATGTGTGGAAAGTTCAGGAATGAAAAGCTCTATGACTCCAATAAATAGCAAAAATATTATTGTACACATTTAATTAATTAGCCTTACACCCTGCATTACTTTCTTTATTACTTTAATGCATTCCTGCTTTAATTGGTCCTGCTTTGTCTTGTATTGCCCTGTTTCCCAGAAAGCATTATTTGTGCACCTTATGCATAGAAGGGGTTACGATAATAATTGACTACATATGCAGCCAGGTGCAACTGAACTTGTGTTTTGTTTGTGCAGGAGCAAAGAGCCACTCCAGGACAGCATCATTGCTACATATGAGGAGCACGAGGATAGCGTGTATGCAGCAGAGTGGTCTTCAGCCGATCCCTGGCTCTTTGCTTCACTCAGTTACGATGGGAGGCTGGTGATTAACAGAGTACCCAGGGCTCTGAAATACCGCATCTTACTGTAGCATGACTAAAGCGGTGAGTGAGAATGAAAACTGTTTTTCAGACCGCTGAATGCAAGGGACACGTTAGTGAAAACGAATGTTAAACACTGAGCAAAGTAATGAAAGAAAGAAGACAGAAAGTTCTACATCTGCATTAAAAATACACGGCCGCTATTAACACTACCAATTAGAGGCAGCCCTGGAGAGTAGAGTGATGGCTGCAAGGCTGTTTGAAGGAGAGAAGGCTGGAGGGCATGGAGTGGCGTATGGCTTTGAAAAAGCCCCTTGAGTTGATAGCCAGCATCTATTCTGTTAGTTCTGTTAGAAGCTTGCTTTATCTCGTCCAGCCTCGGGCACCACCACTGAGTAGAAAGTGCAGCCAGGGAGAACAGCGTGCCAGGGGCAGCATGGCACAGCGGGGCCACTCTCCTCTAGCCTTCACTTCTCTTCTCCATTACTTACCACAAGCACACAGCTCCACACTAACAGCTCCAGCTGTAGGGAGAGAGATGAGAAATGAATCTGCATCCAAACTTTTAAAGTGTTAATGTGAAGTTTTTGGTGTGTTTTACCAGCTCTGTAATAGGTAACATTTTGTTATTTAACAGATCAATAAATCGTGACCTTAATATTGTAAGGTTCTATCTGGGTTAAGATTGAATGGGAGATGGGACTTTATAATATTAAAGTCAGGAAATGCTGTCAGTCTGAAACCCGCACTGCAAAAAATTATAGCAAGTTGGGGGGGGGGGGGGGGGGCGTTTACTAATATTTCTAGTATCAAATATAAGGTTATTCAGACTGTTTTTAGAAGCTTTTATTCATTTCAAGCTATAAATTGTCTTGTTCTGGTTGGCAGATATTTTTGCCTCATTGTAGAAATAAATGCTTAAAACTAATCTGCCAATTTCAAACATGAAATTAGTAAAAATGTCTAAAAATAGGTTTAATAATCATATATTTGGTTTATTGTAATCTTATAATAGTAAATACGAGATAAGTCTGACTATATTCATGATTTTTTCACTAGCTAATATGTTATTTTTTTGCAGTGTGGCTTTGTAATGTCCTGCAATGAACAGTTTAAATTCTTGTGAGTGTATTTATTTTGCAAATGTATCAAATGTTCTACATGGTTTGATTGATTATTCTGATTGACCCTACATTCCAAATAAAATGGATTTGAAAGGCATTTTCAATGCATTTCTTCATAGATGGAAGTTAAAATCCCCAATGAAATGGCTTTTGGGCTGCATTCAGCTAAAGCTTGTAACTTGTCATTTCCAACCTCCGACAAGGAAAAAACAAAGAAAACACCCCTAAACTTGGAATTCCTACTCGGAAAGTCGGGAAGTTCTCCTCCAACCTGAGTTCAGCACATGGCGTCATATCAATATTATATAAAATATAAAATATCACTTCACTACATTTCAAGTATTTACCTTAGTTCATTTCACATAGACATCTTACATACAGTTTTGAAACAGAAAATGCATAAAAGTCACTAATATTAGTTAGCTAGATAACTTGTTGCTAACAAACACATGCTTTCATAGAGGCATCCATTTTTTTCCCCACTTTGTACTGTCCCCTCTGAAAGTATTGGAACAGCAAGGACGATTCTATTTTGTTCATTATACATTGAAGATACTTGGATCTGAGATCAGAAGATGAATATATGACGATAGATCAGAATTTCAGCTTTCATTTCCTCATGTTTACATCTAGATGTGTTAAACAACTTAGAACATGGCACCTTTTGTTGAACCCACCCTTTTTTTTCTTTCAAGTGAACAAAAATATTGGAACACACGACTGTTTCTTGCTGCCCAGGTGTGCCCTGTTAGATTGATTGTTTAAAGAATTAATAGCACTGAATGTTTACTCTTGGGTTGAGCCTTAGGTTTCGCCTGTGAAGACTGCATTTGTTGTTAAAAAGGATAAATCAACATGAAGACCAGAGAGCTGCCTATGGGAAAAAAGCAAGCCATTTTGAAGCTGAGAAAAGAGGGAAAATCAATCAGAGCCATTGCACAAGCATTGGGCATAGAAATGCATCCAATTTAACTGGGAGGAACTTCAACATGCAGCAAGACAATGACTCACAACACACTCCCAACTCAACAAAGGACTACACCAGGGGGAAAAAGTGGAAGGTTTTAGACTGGCCAAGTCAATCACCAGACCTTAACCCAGTTGAGCAGCATTTCACCTCCTGAAGAGGAGAATGAAGGAAACCCCCTGAAACAAACAACATCTGAAAGAAGCTGAATAGAATAGGTCTTGCTGTTCCAATACTTTCAGAGGGGACTGTTGCTTGAACATTGCCTTCCCTCAAATTGATTCTGTATGTTGGCGCATTCACTTTTGAAACAGGAAGTCACATGATGGTGTGTTGAAGTGCTTGACTGGTTTACGCTAACATTTGAGATTCATCACACCTCCACCTGATCTAGACAAACCTAACAGTGGGTTAGTGAACTAGCTCAGCGAACAGTTTATAACGAGAGCATTTTTTCCCGCTGCCATCTTCACCCGCGCCTGTCGACTTTAACAAAATGATACTGACAAGACACTATGTGTTTTTGGAGTTATGCCATACTGTACATGCTTGTGCCGAGGTCGATTGTCAGTGGTGCCGATGATGATGAAGAGCCGCAGGGGTCATCATCGAGAGGCATCTGACATATCTGAATGGTAGGCTTATAATTAATTTATAATATAAAGCTACTTGATAAAAATGATGGAGAAGCCCTGATGGTGAACAAAGACGGAATTGTGTTCTCAATTAGGCAGAGGTAGCAAGACATTGAACAGCCCACAAGTTGGTAAAACACTCCTCTGAAAAGTAGCTCACATAACTTGTGAACTTGCACAAATTCCTTATACCTTATTAAAAAAAAAAAAAAAAAAAAATCGGACAAAAAACCTCCAAACATTAATTCTCAACCAAGGGATGGTTGGAAAATGAAATGGTGTGCGGGAAGATGCACAGCCAAAAATGCCCAACAAACCATGTTTGCTGTTAATGAGCTGCTGCTGTACAGCAAGACCTGCCCCTGGGGGTGCAGCACAAACATTCTAGAAAGCATTTAATTGGACGATCACAAGACTAGCACAGGAATGAATCATCCACAAATGTTAATAATTTTCCCAGAAGTGACAAAATTATTCCATCTTAAGTGGTCCAATAATTGTAAAGTGGGTTGCTTGACCGTTTAAAATTTTTCTAAAATTAAAATTACTTCTATGTATTGGCATTTCAAAACCACCAGGTTTTTTAAAATGATTATTTTACTTGGTTTAACCGCAACGGCCATCTTTGTGTCATGGCACACAACAAATTTTGGTTATACAGCTGTTTACGGAAACCTCAATATCTCGGCTCAGGATGGTCCTAGCTAGATCTCTAGAGCACATTACAAGGTACATGAGTGTAGGTAAATATTTTGCACATCCTTGTTCCTTAGACTTGTAACTTAAGTCAAAATGTAATGCTCAAGAATGCTCACAGTTCCACTTTTAGGGTCAATTTATAATGGAAAGGGTTTGAGTCTAGGTCTTAATTTTTCAGGGGTACCTAAGTAAGTATAGTGTGCATGCAGAACATTTCAGATTTTGAGGCTCTGCTTTGCTTTTTTATTTACTTATTTATTTATTTTTTAATGGGGGCGTGAAAATGCAATTTTTTAAATGGTCTGTTGGGGGACCAGATACGAATCTGAAGTTTTAATAGAAATAAGTCCTCTATAAGCACTCTGCTGTAAAAAGAATTTTGAGTTTGAGATTCCACTGGTTACAGAGCTACCAAAGCAACCTGCATTGGACCACTTGAAATGGAATGACCCAGATTAGAATATCTACTATACACGTTTATATTTATATCTTTTTTTTTTTTCTAGATATACTATCATATTAGTGTCCTTAGTGACACTCAGGGACAGGTACAAAAATCTCTTGAGACCTATAATAGTAAGAGCATTCCCCTGAATTCCTAATTCCTTTATTAAGTCTGCAGCACTTCGCCAATACTCCACTGTACTACTTTGTCTTCCTACTGGCTTAGTGAGGTTAAAATGGGTTGAGACTTTAGGGACACTCTTCCTCCCCCTCTCACTCCTCCTTAACTCTGAATTATATTGCCTGTCACTACGGTACAGTCTGCATGGCCCCGGCTTCCCCTCCTCTCCCTGTCCTGCTCTTGACATGTGTGCTGGTGTGTGGCGATGCAGCGGGGTTCCTGTGATCAGCCTGACAGCTATAGAGGCATGGTGCAGTAGGTGTCATGCGCTCTGCTCTACCTCCAGCACCCTGTGTGTCTCCACAGCGTCTGAGAGGTCCTTTCGGCAGGCACACACACTACACATTGGTGGGCTGAGAGATGAGTGCCAAAGGGGATTCAGAAAGGAAAAAATGGAAACACAAATGTTACATACTTTAATAAACGGCTACATGTGGCATAAGAAGTATAGTAGAGGTCGTGTTTCTTCAGCATAGTGAATAAAATGAAGCAGGGCTTTTAAACAAGTCTAAGTAGAAAATTCTTTTGAAATACACACTATTGTCGTACTGTATTACATGCAGTGTTTTACTGTGTTATATTTTTGCTATATTGGTCTGGACAGCCTTTTGTTTTTACTGGACATTTATATTGGGTGAACCATATAGTAATCGTTGTCGTTTTAATATACAATTAATCAATTTCACTTTTATTTGTATAGCACTTTTAACAATAAACATTTTCACAAAGCAGCTTTACAGAAATCTGGCCGTAGATTTAAAAACTCCCTGAGATGACATGAGGAAAAAACGCGGAGTGTAACCAGACTCAAAAGGGAACCCTACATCTTTTGGGTGACACGTGATAATATTGTAAATGAATATGGTATACAGGTATACAGAGTAAAGACAAGCATTACTAAGTGTGTTGAGTACATTGTGAGAGTCCTGGAATGACCACAGGACAGTCTTAATGATTACAACAACAGGTCTTAGGTACAAATCTACAGTATAGTGTGAGACTTGAACATAAACTGTTTTTGAGAAGTGGCTATCCATGTGGGACCATCCACAATAGTAGAAAGTGAGCCAGGGTGCCAAAAGAGTGGCATAATTGGACAGTTTGAACAACTGCTATATTGTATTTGGCTCACTTTGTGTCACTGCTGCGTACACAGACATCATTGGATGGTGCTGGATTACTTTCATAATTTATATTGGTCCTCCTTATCGGACATAGCAAGACGCACTAATAATAAACAGAAATAATTTCATCTCAACGCCGTCCAGTGATGTTTGTGTCCGCAGCTGCATATGGCAAATTATATAAACAATTTGAAATCATGCACATTTTATTCATATTCTTTCTTCAAACATGTACTAACACGTACTTATAAGGTGGTCCTTATTCATCCATGAATTCATAAGACTCGCATCGTAGTGAAGGTTAGCGCTTCGTTAGTTCATGATTAGTACATGCATTATCTCATCATTATCGTTAATTAAGGTGTTAGTGCATGATTATTCATGTGCTGTTATTGTAAAGCGTTACGCTGATTTCTGTAGATTCACACAGTCTATCATGCCTGCTGATTCCACAGAGTGAACTGCCCACTAGGTTTCATGTGCTCTGGAAGTTGACTTCGCTGACACATCCATAACACGTCATCAGCAGTGACTGAGAAGGCGCACGTGAAATCGGATGGATTATTTTCTCACTTATTGACAGAAGTCAACAGACTAAGCACACATCTACCAAGCCAGACACAAATTACACAAAGGGAACCAATGGCTGTTTTGTACGGTTTGAACAAAAGAGCTGGCTAACAGCAAACACAGCTTTTCTGTTAATCGTGCTCGCTATTTGGAAGAGACACTGCTTGATTACGTGCTTGAGACACTTGACTTTAACAAAAATAGCAAGGAAAGGCACTGCCTCTGTCTGTCTTTCAGATTGCGTAACACAGAGTAACTGATTTTTAGTATCATTTAGTAGATACTACATTAGTAGATAGTAGTTTTTTTTCTCCCACAGCAATATGCTTTGTAAAATGTGTTAGTAGTGCTAGAGAGTAACAATAATTCAATAAATCTGACTAGTGTGTATAGTAGCACAGTCGTATCTACGGTTTCCTTCAATTTTTTTTTTTTCATTTTTTTAATGCAGCAAATTTTCTCCCACTGTATCCGCAGTCCTCTTATTGAATTATTTCATATTCATTCCGCTGTGGCTGAAGGCTCTATAGCATGTCTCTATTGTTGCACTTGTGTGTCTGTTATATTTAAATAATATTATTAAAACCTCGGGGTCATTGATGTGCAGTCTGTGGAGGGCAAAAGCAGAATTGGATTCAGCTGCTCCACAAATGAAATTAGATTTCATTTAATAATTTATTCATGTCTGCTATGTAGGAGAGCAACCTTCAGGGAGCCCAGGTGATGATTACCAACGCGCCACTCTCATTAACATTCAGAAATATGCATAATCCCTCTAAAAGAAAATGATGCACAAACAGCAGCAGGGATCTGCAGGAAGTAATGATGAGAGAGAGAGAGAGAGAGAGAGAGAGAGAGAGAGAGAGAGTGGAGCAGAACGAATTATCAGAGGCCAATGTGTTAGCCTTGGGAGGATGAAGTGTGGAGGCTACATGGTAAACCCGTGTTGTTTTGCAAAGAAGGGACATGTGTCCAGATGGAGGGGTGTCGTATACTGTAGCACCCTCTCATGTGGAGTGTTTTTTTTTTCACTCTTAATGTTTCTCAAGCGTGTATGCAGTCTTCTTCATCTCCACTTGAATATGAATAGATATGAATCTTGGCTAGGTCTTGGAGAAATCTTCTGCTATTTTTTTATTTTTCCAGAATTAAGACATCCTTAAATAAAACCAGCATGGCTTATGTCTCATCTGTTTCCATTATGCAGTATACTAACAGCGTTTTATTTTTCAAGGGACCAGCCAAAGAAGTAACCAAATAATTATTATTCCTACAAATGGAGATGAGGCTCTGTAGCGTCATAATACCATTATGCACCAGTAGGATACTGTTATTGACACTGGGTTGTGCTTTTCAGTTGTCACTAGCCTTAAGGCTTTTTGCTGTGTGGAAGAGAATATTATTCCAAACACTTGCGTACAAATATTATTGTCAGTCTTTGATGTTTCTTTGCCCGGCACACATAACAGCTTAGTGAGAAACAGCCCAGAGATGAGGGAAGGCCTGCAATATAAGCGGCTTATTCTGCATCATTCCTCCCAAGATAAAGTGCATTTGCTCCTGCAAAATAGCTGGAATATATCGGTGCGTATTTATTTACTTTTTGGTTGAACATACTTTTTTTTTTTTTTTTTTTTTTTTTACACTAAATATATATACATATATATTATATAACTATATGTTTGTTTGTTTATCTGCTTGTTTGTTTCTTTGTTCCTATGAAGCTTATTTGTTACACTACACAATATTTTTGTTTTGTTTTGTTTGTTTGCTAATTTAGTTTGCTTGTTTGGTTATTTTTTTGTGCATATGTTTATTTTGTCTATATTTGCTTAGGTGTTTTTAATGGTTTTATTGTGATTTTACACAAATAAAATGTCATGTATAACTTCATCAGCTACTAAGAATGTAATAATATACACTTGCAATTATTTATAGTCTTTTTTTTTTTTTTCTCTCACAAGCTAAACAAGTAATTAGATCCGGAGGCCTATAATTGCTTTCATTTCTTGCATCCTGCTGTATATAGATATGCCCCATGAGAAACATGGAAGAGATATTGAGCAAGCTAAAATTAGATGGAGAACAGTAATCGAGCATAACACACAAAATTAAACATGTTGATTAGATGAATATTTACTGACTGGAGGAAAAAAACTGTATGTGGTTTTCCTTAAGTCACTCCTTAAAAGATAGAACAAACTAGTGCTCGGGTAGGTAATGGTCATAAGACTTGGGAATTGTAAATGCTGACATGAGTAAACAAGAGACTCTGATCTTTACTTTCATTTGAGTATACCATAGACAGCAGATCACATGACCACTGATTTCTGCTAATCCAGCTCGGCTGTGCTTTGGGTGTGTTAAAATGTTTTGATCGGGTGGTGTTTAGTAAAAGGTATTAAAGGATTGATTGGCAGGTGCAGAAATGATTCAACAACCGTACAACCAAAATGATTCTGTACAAACCATTTACTCTCAACCTTCAATAGGAGAAGGCACATATTTGTATGTGAACAAGAAGCAACTTTTGTGTACTCCAGGTTGTTCAGAATGAATCCAAATGAGAAAAAAATCTGGCTTTCTACTTTTGCAAGCCTGTCCATTCTTTTAAAGAACAGGCTGAAGGGTGTGCAGGATCCCTGAGCCACGTTTTCTGACAAGCTTGACCACACATCACTCAGGCCCATGGAGCTGAGTGTGAAATGCAGCATTAAGCATGGACAGAAACATGGGAAAGCCTGTGGTCAGTGTCTGCTACTCAGGCTGCTCACCTCTGTGGTAGACCTACTGCAAATAATATAATTCTGATATAAAAATGGTATTTTGTTCTGACTATCCAAAATGAAGCATTTATACTAATAAGTAGTTACATGAATAGTTTACTCTTTTCCGAATTCTGCTTATCTCTCTGTTTCTTATTGGCTCAGGTAGTGTCAGGTGTTGATACTGTATGCAATCTCAATATGTGTGTATTCTCTGTTTGGAACATTGGAACCAAACATATTTTTTAGTAAAGTACTATATAAACTCATTAGTTATATATATTTAAAACCGATTGTCTGTATGCAGTGTAGTGAATTTGTTTAGGAAATAATCTTTACTTTCATTGGTAAAGTAGTTGTACTGTACATATCTCTGCCCAGACTTTAAGGAACTGAATTATTGACAGTGTGGCTTGTGGCCAGTTTACTAAACAAGTATTGTGACGAAATATAAAACAGTGCAACTTCTTTTGTGACTTCAAGAAATGAGGAGTAAAAGCAAAGTTATTTAGGTTTCAGTCTTCACATCATCACCTGCTAGAGCAATGTCAATAATCTTTGACATTTCTCTTCCATGAGAGTAGAAAACTAAAAACTAATGAATAGAAAACTATATAATCTACATACAAAAAGCCACATTGTCATTTCAGACCTGTATAAATTCCATTCCTCTTTAATTACATTATATTACAGTTGTGCTCAAAGATTTACATACCCCGTGCAGAATATGCAAAGTGTTAATAATTAAAAAGAGAGGAATCATTAAAATTGCATTTTGGTTTTTATTTAGTTCTGCCCTGAATAAGCTATTTCACATAGCAGTTGTTTGCATATAGTCCACAAGACACAATAATAACTGAATTTACACAAATGAACCAGTTCAAAAGTTTACATACACTTGATTCTTAATACTGTGTGTTGTTACCTGGATGATCAACGACTGTTTTTATGTTTTGTGAAAGTCGTTCATGAGTCCCTTGTTTGTCCTGAGCAGTTAAACTGCCCACTGTTCTTCAGAAAGATCCTTCAGGTCCTGCACATTCTGTGCTTTTCCAGCATCTTCTGCATATTTGTCCCCTTTCCAACAGTAACTATATGATGTTGAGATACATCTTTTCACACTGAGGACAACTGAGGGACTCGTACACAACAATTACAAAAGGTGCAAACATTCACTGATGGTCAAGAAGGCAACACAATGCATTAAGAGCCAGGGGGGTGTAAACTTTTTAGCAGGATGATCGGTGTAAATTGTTATTGTCTTCCTTCAGAAGCTACTGTACATAAGATATTTACATGTTTCCCAGAAGACAAAATAATAATAATAATAATTTACACCAATCATCCTGTTCTGTTATGTGCAATAGCTTATTCAGGGCAGTACTAAATAAAAAACAAAATGCAATTTTAATGATTCCTCTTATTTATTTATTTATTTTTAATTATTAACATTTTGCAGATTCTGCAAAGTCTAAGTAAATTTATGAGCACAATTATATATTATTATTAGATTATTATACAGGGTATCCCAAAGTAACACTTTTTAGCAAAAAAATTTTCATACTTTCATAGTTTAAATATATACAGTGTAGATATGTACATACAGGTGCATCTCAATAAATTAGAATGTCGTGGAAAAGTTCATTTATTTCAGTAATTCAACTCGAATTGTGAAACTCATGTATTAAATAAATTCAATGCACACAGACTGAAGTAGTTTAAGTCTTTGGTTCTTTTAATTGTGATGATTTTGGCTCACATTTAACAAAAACCCACCAATTCACTATCTCAACAAATTAGAATATGGTGACATGCCAATCAGCTAATCAACTCAAAACACCTGCAAAGGTTTCCTGAGCCTTCAAAATGGTCTCTCAGTTTGGTTCACTAGGTAAGCCACAAACATTCATTGCCAAAGAAGCTGGCTGTTCACAGAGTGCTGTATCCAAGCATGTTAACAGAAAGTTGAGTGGAAGGAAAAATTGCGGAAGAAAAAGATGCACAACCAACCGAGAGAACCACAGCCTTATGAGGATTGTCAAGCAAAATCGATTCAAGAATTTGAGTGAACTTCACAAGGAATGGACTGAGGCTGGGGTCAAGGCATCAAGAGCCACCACACACAGACGTGTCAAGGAATTTGGCTACAGTTGTCGTATTCCTCTTGTTAAGCCACTCCTGAACCACAGACAACGTCAGAGGCGTCTTACCTGGGCTAAGGAGAAGAAGAACTGACTGTTACCCAGTGGTCCAAATTCCTCTTTTCAGATGAGAGCAAGTTTTGTATTTCATTTGGAAACCAAGGTCCTAGAGTCTGGAGGATGGGTGGAGAAGCTCATCGCCCAAGTTGCTTGAAGTCCAGTGTTAAGTTTCCACAGTCTGTGATGACATTCATCTGATGGTGTTACACCATTGTGTTTTTTGAAAACCAAAGTCACTGCACCCGTTTACCAAGAAATTTTGGGGCACTTCATGCTTCCTTCTGCTGACCAGCATTTTGAAGATGCTGATTTCATTTTCCAGCAGGATTTGGCACCTGCCCACACTGCCAAAAGCACCAAAAGTTGGTTAAATGGCCATGGTGTTGGTGTGCTTGACTGGCCAGCAAACTCACCAGACCTGAACCCCATAGAGAATCTATGGGGTATTGTCAAGAGGAAAATGAGAAACAAGAGACCAAAAAATGCAGATGAGCTGAAGGCCACTGTCAAAGAAACCTGGGCTTCCATACCACCTCAGCAGTGCCACAAACTGATCACCTCCATGCCGTGCCGAATTGAGGCAGTAATTAAAGCAAAAGGAGCCCCTACCAAGTATTGAGTACATGTACAGTAAATGAACATACTTTCCAGAAGGCCAACAATTCACTAAAAATGTTTTTTTTATTGGTCTTATGAAGTATTCTAATTTGTTGAGATAGTGAATTGGTGGGTTTTTGTTAAATGTGACCCAAAATCATCACAATTAAAAGAACCAAAGACTTAAACTACTTCAGTCTGTGTGCACTGAATTTATTTAATACACAAGTTTCACAGTTTGAGTTGAATTACTGAAATAAATGAACTTTTCCATGACATTCTAATTTATTGAGATGCACCTGTATGTGTGTATGCCTTTGACAAAAGAAGAACGTATTGGGATCATTCTCTTGGCTGGATCAGGAAGCTGTTGCAACATGGCGAGCACATCACACACGACACTGTTGCCAAACTTATTAACAAATTCAAAAAGACTGGAAGTGTTGCGGACCAACCGAGAAGTGGACGTCCATAAACATCCAAACAAAGGAACACAAAGGAAGTGGTGCTGGCAAACATAATCCCCTATGTATGGAGACTTTTGGGACACGCTGTATATGTTAAGGCCAAACAGAAGATGACTTTAGTTCAGTTGTGATATACTAGTGTGGCATATTATGTACTATGGAAGTACCCAAATATAAATACATTATTTGGATTGAACAGATGCTAATACAGATGTGGGCAGGAGGTGCACCTCTTTTGAAAGAACGCTTGCCAGAAAGGTTCACAGGGCATCTAGACTAGATGGTTGAGACTAGAGGTGTGCATCAGGACTGGGATGCTGCGGGACGCGAACAAAGAAATGTATGAGTGGTCAGATATGAAACCTGCGGCCCAATGAAAGATCACATTCATTGATATGAATGCATTTACAGCTTGGCTTTTTCTAGTATTTTCCAGTGTTCTGGAAGAGTTGGGAGGGAGGGTGAGGGGATAGGGTGGGCTGTGCAGGGAATGGAAGAGAAAGAAAGGGAAAAAAAAACTTTCCAGTTTAGACCATGTCCATTTGGATGGCATTGTGTTACACCCCTATTATACACTATGGAACATAATGTTCAGTGTGGTTATATTTCTCATACACACTTACAGTAGATTCTCTTCACTGGGCATCAAACTCCAAATCTGGCAAACTCCAAAATGGCAAATAATCTATTAACAAGAGTAAGTGACCAAGAATACATGTTGTTTACCAGTCAAGCCAGTTCACAGACCGAGGATGATTTATTTGCTGTGGTTTTTGTCTATATGTGTGCATGTAATCATAGACCTCCTGAACTACAATCTTCTGATTTGCCCATGCTCCAATGTTGAAAAAGGAGCATGGTGAGTCCATTGTCTCACAGTGCATCAGGAGGAGGAGAGATGAATAATCTAGGGTCTCTTTTGTACAACCACATTTTCTTCAATAAAATGATTGGAGTTAATAAGACTAAATGACAGTAAAGTACTCAGGGAATCAAAGGGTATGATAGGCAGGAAATGATCCTTTGGGGTTCTGGTATGGTTTCCAGAAGTATTTACTGAGACTTTGAACAGTGGATTAAAGGCAGATTTAACATCAAAGCTCTTTTTTTGCAGCAAAAATTATGTGTTATATGAAGCAAGGTTTCTTGCTTTACATTTGAGACTGGGGTCAGTCATGTGATAGATACAGCATTTCTTGAGAAAAATGGCGAAAACCTTCCAGCCTTCCAAACTTCCACACAGAGAGCTGTATGTCAGGGAAGGATTGTTCTTTTATTTGAAAAAAAATATTGTTTGCACCATATTTAGGAAGCCTAAACTGGCTGAGCACAGTGAAAGTTAAACAGTCAACAGATGTAGTGCTGGAATTCTGGCACATATGACAGCGGAGAGGCATCTGGTCCATCATAGGTGAGCCTTCTCTGTAAGCTCTCATGGGTTTTACTCAAGGCTCTACCAGTGGCTTTTTTCCACACACTCGTCAGATTGAGACCAACAACACTGAAAAAAAGAGTTGTTCTCATTTTGATCCAAAGTAGGTGGCAGAGCAGTTGAATCTATCAAATTGTGAAATGATAAACTAAGCAGGGACATGCAACGAAGCTTTTTTTTTTTTTTTATTAGGTTGCTACATAGGATTATATATGGGATGCCAGGGCACCATGCAAACAGACATTCATACCTAGGGAGAATTTAGAGTAGCCAATCCATCTACTGACATGCTTTCAGGAGCTGGGAGGAAACCGGAGACTGACACAGACACTGGGAAAACACGAGAAACTCGACACGGACTGTAACCTTAACTCAGGATCAAACTGAAGACCCTGGAGCTAGGAGGTGAAACGGTGGCACAGTGGGTAGCATTATTCCTGATGAAGGTTTACTCACTCTTGACATCTTTTCAACCAGCTTCATCCAGCTTCACGAGGGAGCCACCCAAGAGTCTTCCCAAAGAGGCAGCACACATGGACTATTTCTCCTAAGTTCAAAATAAAAACTAATTGTTTGGGGAAACAATTTAATATATTAGAATTATGTATATTATAATCAAATGATGTTGTATAACTTTGTACTAATTTGCAGTGACCCTTCCCACTAAAAGGACCATGTCAGAAAATTCCTTACACATCATAACAGAGACACCGTATTTTTTCCTGTAATTTATCACCCATCTGTATATACATATATATGTACATGTACAATATGTGCTCATTACATCACTCACTATTTCTTAAATTAAATGTAATTTCCTCCAGAAAGAGAATTCTCTTTCCAGGCTTAGTCTCAGTTTCTATTCAAATAAATTTGATATTAAACAAAACTGTGATCATACTATACCCTGTGCCTATACTCTAGAGCAGGGGTGTCAAATATATGACCGTGGGCCAGGATAAATATTCTCACGAAATGAATTTAGAATCTATCTTCTAAATTAAAATCATCTTGTATAGAAGGATTTGAATAAAAAGAGCTAGTCTCTGTGTGGTGAGGAGGAGGGAGTGGCCAGGCTCTGAGGACGCACACCTGGCCACTCCCTCCTCCTCGTCACACTCTTTTTTTTTTTTTTTTTTTTTTAAAACTTAAACAGAGTTTAATAATAAACAAAACTGAAACCGAACAGAAAATACACAAACTGAACACAAAATGCATGTGCGTCTCTCTCTCCCTCTCTCTGGCGCTTCCAGCCGCTCCTTTATCTCTCTCTCCCACTGATTTGTCTAATCAGTGCCAGGTGTGCGTCCTCACAGCCTGGCCACTCCCTCCTCCTCGCCACACTCTGTTATTTCAATAGACGGCAAAATAGAGCAATAAACTCAGGGCCATAAACCAAGCTACTGACAAAATATGCTAATATAATTCTAGCAAGTAAAAAAGAATATATATATATATATATATCTTTTATATATCTTTTATAGTTTTTTTATAGTGTCATATATATATATATATATATATATATATATATATATATATATATATATATATATATATATATATATATGACACTATAAAAGAACCAGTGTAGGGGTTTCACAGCAATGGGGGTCAATACTGCAAGTTTTACTTTTTTTTTTGTAAATAATCTTGAAAATTATATTTATTCTTTTCCCTGCTTCAACATTATGGGCTATTTTGTTTAAATACGTGACACAAAATCCTGATTACATCCATTTCAGTTCCAGGTTGTAACATTACAAAATGTGGAAAAGGTCAAGGGGGTGAATACTTATGCAAGACACTATATGTACATGGTGAAACCAAATTTTTGGTTGAAATGCGGTCTGTTTATCTGTTTTGAAATATGTTCAATCCCTTTGTGCATTCAAAATGTAACTGTCAGATAAATGCTGATTAATGAACATATTTAAGAAGAGTTGTTGATGGTCAACTTGACATTGGACTAACTGTAATGAGGCTGGTTACATAAAATGATTTTGACCCCCATGAGTTGGACAAATTCCTAAATCAGTCTAAAATGCAACCACACGAGCAATTCACCACTTTCTGTACTCCAGCTGGCACTAAACAATATCTCCTGTTTCGTCTCTTTTCCTGGCTCTACACATGGTCCAATTTGCCATACACACATGTTCAGCATTTAGCAGGATTTATTAAACTAGTTTTTATAAAGGTTTCTGCCAACAAAATGAGCCTACACTTAAGCTAATTCAATAGGGTTGTTGTGGATTTTAATGGGCAATGCAAAATGAATGCGTAGTAATATGAAATTCCATATATACTGCATGTGACCTGTCATACAGTTTAGACCAAAGTTATGCTTTTGTTGAGGAGGATAATTGTGCTATACTTTAGCTAGTAAATCTTTTTTTTTTTTTTTTAATCTAACCAGTGGCTGTTTTGAGACAGCTTAATGGAATGACTATTCATGTATTTGACATTTAGGCCACTGCTTTGTGTTAAATCACTGTTCTCATACAATATGTGTTTATGTTAATTGAGAGCCTCTGTTGGTTGAAATACGTTAATACGTAATCTGGGGAATAAAATGCTGTGGCTGCTTTAATTGAGTTGAAATTTGTTTTAACAAATGTAGAGAACAAATTTGAACATGTAGAAAAGTGGCAGTGTACAAAACACATAAAGGTGCTCATTGATACTTATTGACCAGATCAACAATATGTTAAAAACAGTGTTTCTACTCTACTGTATGTGTAGGATACCTGTGAATTAGTTTAAAAGAGATATACAGCAGCTTTAATACAAGAGCAGTGAATGTGAAATAGAGCCTTTATTTGCATTTTTTTTGCACCTTTTCTGATAGCTTACCACATCACCAACGGACAATTATTTTTTTTTTTCTAAATATTCTCTTTCTTTAAAAAAATAAAAAAAATAAAATAAATAAAATAAAAAAGAGCCTGGAGGGAATTGTCATCATCATGATCATTAATCCTAAGAGCTTTTCACGTATTCTACTTTATCTGCTCAGTGTATAGAATCAGTATCCATTCTGAATACACTCCTACCTCATAGATTTCCCAGGCTACATTTGCACCCGTGCTCTGTGCATGCATGGCTGTCTTAATAGCTAATGGGCCATGGCTCTAATGGGCAGATCAGTGCATCCTCTCTGCAGGAGAGAGAGACATAATGGACTGTTGATGCTGGCAATTGTGTGGCTCTAATTGGGCTAGGGTGGGATGTTCCTGGCCCTAATGGGGCACCTCAGTATCGACCTCCTTCCATCACACATTGTGAGATCCCACACTAATGCAGCATCTGTACCTCTGTATCAAAGCCAGCTTCTGGATACTGGAAACATATACAGTGTGAGGTTAGGAAAGAGCAACCTGACTGTCCTAGGATGAACTTTTCTCATAATACTAATGTGTACTTCACTATAGCTATGAAAAATGTGAATTACTAAAGCATTAAATGAAAACTCCAGCATGAAAAACATTAAATATGTTTATATTGAAAAGATTTGTGGTGTTAATTTTGTTGGTTGATGTCGAAATATTATTATTATTGGTTGACATGTGGACATCACAAGCACAGTTACGATGATGTTTAACAGAAGAAAAAAAATTCAGGTTTGGCTGTTTACACCTAAAAAGAAAATAGCAAGAGCTTCATTTCTCACTCACCATTTTCCATCTATCTTCCTTTCTGTATTAGTGAGGAATCCATCATAGAAACACAAAGCAGTAGATACAGCAAACCCTGGACTCAAAGTTCCAGGATGCAATACAGTTATACGTCGCATTTGTTCTGAGTTTCGATAGAGACTCATCTCATCTAGTTAGAGAATTACGAGATAACAAGATAACAATGGCATTGACAGTGGTATTAGCATGAAAGTTGAAGCTTTGGAAGCTGTTTTGTTCAAGCAGAGTATACAGATGAGGAGGTGAAAGAGCTGATCAAACTAAAGCACTAAAGCTCTGCTGCATCACTCTGTTTAGGTAGAGGTGAATGCATGGCTTCCACTGGTGCCACTATCAGCACTCGGTTCAATGGCAATGTAGGAAAACGGAGAGAAAATAGATCAATGTGTCAATGAAAGGTGTTTAAACTTAAAAAACATTGGGGAAAAAAGTCAACTCAGAATTTCATCACAAAATAAACCACAGACAGTGTTTCTTGCTTCCCTCTAATGATTTCAGAGGCTGTTCACGCTCTCTGTTCATCCTGAGGCCACTGGAACCTTTGATGCAATTGATACCCGTGGCAGAGCTGGTATTGCAGTTAATCTCCAATATAGGTGTAATAGAGGTCAATGGTTCAATCCTTCTCAGCATCCTCAAGGTTCTGGATGATAGCGTTTGACTCATGTTGTGGGTTATAGAGATTATAAGGGGGGAGGGTGGGAGGTGCATTGAAAATGTGCTCACCACCATTCTAACCATTTCCTGCTCTCTTTCTCAGTTTATTGCTTTGACGTGGTGAGTAGCAGCATGTGCACTGTAGTCTTCAAAAAACTGATTTAATTGTTTAATCTGAATTACAGTAGTGAGAAATGGACTCAGCTTCGCGCCTGGAGCGCAGACGACATGGTAGAAAGTAAATTAGAGCAGGAGGAATGTCCCTGAGGTACACATATGGGCGAGAGATAACAGTGTGAGGAGAGCTGCTGAGCATTCAACATTAGCTCTCAACTCTCCATGCTAGTTAGGTCAGATTTTTTACTTCTACTATAGCAGTAAGAAAGAGATTAAAAGCCTGCATGAAGGCATAGCAGCTACACTTTGAAAGATGTAAGACAGAATGTGTAGTATGTTTATATGTGTGAATCATTTCATCATGCGAACCCCAGTGTGCTCAGGAATATGCAAATCAGCTCTGAGAGACGGTTCCCATGTGCTGACTGATGCCGTATGCTAGTAACGACCTAATGATGGTATTAGCATGATCGTAATCAGTGTTACACAACACTTCCCCATTGCCAATGCAGGCTCATCCCCCTTGGCAGTGGATATATCAATTACAGCCCCATTAAAGAGGTCGGGAGCAAGTGGTGGTGCTGGGGTGAAGGGAATGATGGTCATTGCACTGGCCTTCTCGTAGACATGTAGCAAATAAACTTCGGGAACAATTTAAGGATCAATGAAATCACTTAACCAATTAAGATATTGGGAGACAGATTGCTATTACCACAAGGGCAGATCAATAGCAAGGAGCCAGTGTAAACACAAGGCTCATGCTGGTGAACAGTGATTCAGCATGACATTAGAGTTCTAAAAAGGAAGTCCTAAATAAACCCTAGGGTGTGATGTTGCATAAAGATATCAAAGCTAAGGGATTTGTCTTGTCATTTATTGAAAGAAATGAGCACCCATGTGTTTCGCTTACTAATAAGCATGGAATGAATGGCGGTCAAAGTGGATTTGTCCCAGCATCATGATTAAAATCGCTGACATTTCAGATCATCAGTTTTTGATGCAGTGATATAAACAGAAACAATTTTTAGATAGTCTTTTAAAGGAAAAAACCACAACTAGTTCATGACTCATTTCATATTAATCATTACAATTAAAATGTGATCATTAATGTTACGACACGTGGTGTGTAGTAGGACGAGGGAGTCAGGATGCATGTGCAGGGGAAACGTCACTTTATTAGGAACAGGAAGTTCCAAAAATAAAGGAACACACAAAACACCATCGAACATAATCCATGAACAAAAAAGGGTAACAATAATCCAAAATGATAGTGTACTTAGCCGCAGAGGCAGTAATCCAAAAAGGCAGTCATCCAAAAAACACAGGGATCCAAAAGGCAGTAATCCAAACAGCACAGGGAAAAACATGCAAAGCTAGGAGGTGGTCTGGGAACCACGAATAACGAGCTACGGGATAAACATGCGAGGCTAGGAGGTGGTCTGGGAACCACAAATGACGAGCTACGGGATAAAGCTCAGGCAAGGAGGTGGTTTGGAAACCACGAGCAAAAGGCTACGGAACATATCTAAGTTCCTTCTAAACTAAGGTAAGGTTAAACTAATACTCCGCCCCGAAGCGGAAACGGAGTGGTGTATTTAAGTATACCGAATCACATGCACAATCAATGACACCTGAAACCAATGATTACACATTACAAGGCGAACCAATGAGGAAACGGGGCAGAGACATGACACAACACAAAAACAAGAGCACATGGGGAAACACAGGAGGCGGAGACATGACGTGAACGTGACAACATTGGAGCACATGGCAGAAGTAAACAAACTGAGTCTTTGTGAATGGAAAGTCCATCGGAGTTTCTGAATGGCTGCGGAGATCAGAATGCGGAAGTATGCTGCTCGCTAGCTTCGTAGCAAGAGCGAGGGAGAGGGAACCTAACAGAGCCCCCCCCAAGGCGCGGCTCCCGAAGCGCCACAAGTTCCATCCGTTCTGGCGGACCTGGGCCCCTGGGCAGGATCCTAACCTCTACCCTCCAGGACCTGAGGCTGGTGATGTCCAGTATCCCGAAACCTGAGCAGAGCGTGTCGGGTTTTCCTTGAGAACTTGGACGAGAACTTGGACGAGAACTTGGAGTGGTGCTTGATCTGGTGCTTGATCTGGTGCTTGATCTGGTGCTTGATCTGGTGCTAGGCTTGGAGCTTGCCTTGAAGCTTGGTCTGGAACCAGGTTCAGAGTCAGCTTTGGCACCTGGATCAGAGTCAGCTTTGGCACCTGGATCAGAGTCAGCTTTGGCACCTGGATCAGAGACAGACTTCGAGACAGACTTCGAGACAGACTTCGAGACAGACCTGGAAACAGAACAGAGAACTAGGTTAGACCCAGAACCATAAACAAAATCAAAAACTTGGTTGGGAATAGAGCTGGAAATTAAATTAGAGACAGGGCTGGAGACAGATTCTGAAACTGGACTGGCTGCTGAGCTAGGAAAGTAATTAGAGACAGAGGAGGAGACAGAGGAGGAGACAGAGGAGTGAGCTGGGTTGGAAGCGGAGCTGGAAACGGAGCTGGGAGTTAAATCAGCCTCCAAACTTAGAATGAGAGCAAAAATATATCCAGAAATTAAACCAATATAGCTAGCAACTAAATCAGGAACTGGACTAGGAACTGGACTAGGAACAGGGTCAGATCCTGGACTTGGACATGGATGAGGACTAGGGCAGGAACCTGAACATGGACTCAATTTTGCGCTAAAACATGGGCTAGGACTTGGAATGGAGGTCATCCAGTGGACCTCAGATATGGACTGGGCTTGAGAAGAGGCCATCCCGTGGGCCTCTGACTTGAACTTGACTTCGGAGGAGGTCATCCCGTGGACCTCTGACATGAACTTGGCTTCAGAGGAGGTCATCCCGTGGACCTCTGACATGAACTTGGCTTCGGAGGAGGTCATCCCATGGACCTCTGACCTGGACTTGACTTCGGAGGAGGTCATCCCGTGGACCTCTGACATGAACTTGGCTTCAGAGGAGGTCATCCCGTGGACCTCTGACATGAACTTGGCTTCGGAGGAGGTCATCCCATGGACCTCTGACCTGGACTTGACTTCGGAGGAGGTCATCCCGTGGACCTCTGACATGAACTTTGCTTCGGAGGAGGTTGTCCCGTGGACCTCTGACATGGACAGGGCAGGAGTGGAGGTTTCTTCTCGAACCACTGACGAGAACATGGCTTGGGCGGAGGTCTCCTCGTGGACCTCTGGTATAAGCAGGACAGGAGAGGAGGTTTCTTCTAGAACCTCTGGCAGGAACGTGGCTTGGGTGGAGGTTTCCTCGTGGACCTCCGATATGAGCAGGCCAGGAGAGGAGGTTTCCTCTTGAATCTCTGGCATGAACAGGACTGGAGTGGAGGTTTTCTCTTGAACCTCCAAGAACAGCTCAGCTGAAGGGACCTCCTGCTGGGTCTCCGGCTTCAGCTCGGGGCTGGAGGTTGCCATGTTTACCTCCAGGTGGCGCTCCTGGGTTAGGGGATGAGAGGTGTAGGCCGCCACATTAGCCCGCTTACTCTCATAAAACTCCAGAAACGTTTGACTAGGTCGGTCGCCCAGACGGTCCTTCCCCAAAAAGGTCCTGAGGTCGGGTTGGAAGTCTGGGCTTCCGAACACCCGGACCAGTAGATCCACAAAGCCCGAAACTGTTTGGTGCTGCGTGGATCTACTGGCAAGGTGATGCTCCGCCCATTGGCGAGCACTCTTGGCCACTCTTCTTCGTTGGGGTTGGGGTCCTCCAAACTCAAAAAATAAAATTGTGCTTGCAAAACGAAGCATTGTGGCCAAGTGGAAAAGCCGTCATACTCGTCCGGGGGATGGACGAAAGTCCACTGAGGAAAAAACAGAATTATAAGCAGGCATATTAAATGTGGCGTGGCATGGCGTGCCCTCGCTTTCCCCGCTGCATCCATTTTTTGGTGGAGTATTCTGTTATGACGTGGTGTGTAGTAGGACGAGGGAGTCAGAATGCATGCGCAGGGGAAACATCACTTTATTAGGAACAGGAAGTTCAAAAATAAAGGAACACACAAAACACCATCAAACATAATCCATGAACAAAAAAGGGTAAAAATAATCCAAAATGATAGTGTACTTAGCCGCAGAGGCAGTAATCCAAAAAGGCGGTCATCCAAAAAACACAGGGATCCAAAAGGCAGTAATCCAAACAGCACAGGGAAAAACACGCGAAGCTAGGAGGTGGTCTGGGAACCACGAATAACGAGCTAAGGGATAAACACGCGAGGCTAGGAGGTGGTCTGGGAACCACGAACACGCGAGGTTAGGAGGTGGTCTGGGAACCACAAATGACGAGCTACGGGATAAACACGCGAGGCTAGGAGGTGGTCTGGGAACCACAAATGACGAGCTACGGGATAAACACGCGAGGTTAGGAGGTGGTCTGGGAACCACAAATGACGAGCTACGGGATAAACACGCGAGGCTAGGAGGTGGTCTGGGAACCACGAATAACGAGCTACAGTATAAAGCTCAGGCAAGGAGGTGGTTTGGAAGCCACGAGCGAAAGGCTACGGAACATATCTAAGTTCCGTCTAAACTAAGATAAGGTTAAACTAATACTCCGCCCCGAAGCGGAAACGGAGCGCCGTATTTAAATATACCGAATCACATGCACAATCAATGACACCTGAAACCAATGATTACACATTACAAGGCGAACCAATGAGGAAACGGGGCAGAGACATGACACAACACAAAAACAAGAGCACATGGGGAAACACGGGAGGCGGAGAAATGACGTAAACGTGACAACATTGGAGCACATGGCAGAAGTAAACAAACTGAGTCTTTGTGAATGGAAAGTCCATCAGAGTTTCTGAATGGCTGCGGAGATCGGAATGCGGAAGTATGCTGCTCGCTAGCTTCGTAGCGAGAGCGAGGGAGAGGGAACCTAACAATTAAATTTTACTTGGTAAAGAAATTCTGAGTGGACATTTTTAAAAACTTCTTTCACTGACATGTTGGTCTATTTTCACTTTGGTTAATGGATTCCTATATTACCCACAAGGCTGTTCGGTGGTGCCAGTGAGATTTATCAGTGAGGTTTCTTCTCTACTTAGAACAATACCATGAATACCATCATGCTCATCATCTTGTAGACTAGCTGATCTGAGTCTATGGTGCAATTCATATAAACTGCGTTGTATGGCTGCATTGCATTCTGGAACTTTCCATCCAATGTTTGCTGTCTTCACTACTTGTGTGATTGATTTCTCATTAATATGACATTGAAATGACTGGAAAATGGTCAGTGCGAAAAGAAATTATTGCTCTTTTATCACTTATGTTTCTCCTGATTTCTCCTATTAAACTCCACTGTAGCTGGACTAGTGCAGAACATAAACACCAACATCTCACATTTAACATCCCAATAAAGGTACATAAGATGTACCCAGTGGCAAGGAAACGTAGTTTAGTGCTATTTATCTGAGACGAAATGTTCCTCGCAAGTCTTTTCACTATTCTTTAAATGACCATATGAACATGAACAAGGCATCACCACTGTATGGTGCAAATATCTTAAAAGTTTTTAATGGTTCCATGTACAACTGTTTCTGGACAGGATTTTACCTGACATCAAAAAGTCCCTATCGGTGGGAAGCTGAAGATGACGGTGTTTTTTTTTTTTTTTTTTTTTTTAATTAAAGAGTATATATTTTTCTTTTAAACAGGAACATGGGTGCTTCATCTCTGCACAACTCTGCTCCAGCACTGACTAATTAGCAAAAACAAACAAACAAAAAAAGTTTATGTGGGTGACGCCAATGAATATGCTAGCAAATAAAAATTTTCCACCCATTTGAGAGAAGAGCAAAAATGGGTTCTCAATGAAGAAAAGCTGCTGTTGTATCCAGTTATACATTTCTGCTATTCGGCTATACAAGCCAGCATAGCAATAATAATCTCAGAAGCTTTGGCCTTTGTTATGAGTCTTTTCTTCAGCTTGCATGTGCACTATTTCTAATATTTTCACTAACTGGAGTTCAGAAAACGTTTTTTTTTTAAATTTTTTTTTTTAAAGGCCATAGAGTCAGTTGAAACTATATAAAGGGTAGCTCAGATGATTCAGGTTGGCTTTTTATTCCGATAGTGTTGAGCACATACTAGAAGTGTAGACAAAGACAAGATCCAGTGTAGTGTCAGAGTGAAAAGCAGCGAGGATCAGGATGAACCCTCACGAGTTATTATGTGTGTCTAAAGGCCCATTTTGTCTTCATCAGTTCTTAAACTCATAAGACTCCCTACCTTTCTCCCTCTCAAAATTGTACCATCTATCAGGCTGCTTGCACTCATTTTTCCCCCCTCTTTCTCTCAGCTTTCCTCCTCGTCCTCTCCCCTTTCAGCAGAGGGTGACGGAATGGCGTTGTATTGCCAAATTATCAAGGGACTCAGGAAGCGCCGGTCCTTTTTTTTCAGGTGGTAATAACCCAACCTCACTCTCTCTCTCTGTCTCATTCTCTCTATCCTCCTCCATCTTCCTCTCTCTCATTTCTCCTCCTGTCTCTGCTTTCATCATGCTGGTGGCTCCTCATTTAAGTGGACTGGTGCCGTGCTCTCATCACGGCTGGTGCTAATTACGTGAGAGACAAAAGAACCTGATTCACACTCCCACTCAGGGCTGTCAGGCCGGTGCAGGAGAGAGTTAATTTCACACTTACTGCATGCTTTAATTAAAGCAAAAAAGGAAAGTGTACACCCCTCTCATTGCGGCATGTGTTTGTGTCCCTGGGTGGATGTGGTTATGTGTGTGTGTGTGTGTCTGAGGGTCTCAGTCTCCCTGGAGAGACAGTACAGACACAGCCTGATATGTTTCCTGCATCCAACATAAGCACAGCTTATGCTCTGTGCAAAAAAAAGTGTGATCTACACTCAAGACCGTGCTTTATTATAAACCATGCCAGATCGATTGCAAAGTAATGGCTCATTTGTTGGGTAGTGTGGTGATCTGTCTTTTCCACTGACAACCATGGTAGAGAAAACAGCAGTGCATGTCGATGTGTGTACAACATAGATGGATTGCCAGTTTCCATGTTAAAATAGCCCAAAACCTGTTATGAATCTGCTTCCTTTCATAAAGCTCGAATGGAATAGCTCTTTCTATTTTATAAATCTAACGCAGGCCATTATTAATAATAAACCACCCACTAAAGTGGTTTATAAAACACTGCACTATTTCATGCATTATCAGAATGACTAACTCATTTAACTAGCTGTAGATTTGCATTAAATTCCACCAATTTTTTGCACTTGTACTGTATTACAGTAAGACAAGACGCTGGAGCTATAAACTGATTGGGTAACATATGAAAGCCTGTGAATATAAGTGTGAACTCTTTTAGCACTTTGTCAATAAACAGCACAGCTCATTAACAAACCCAAACCCAGGATTATCAATATCCTGTTTGACTTTGAGTGTCGGTTACAAATCACATAACACTACCTGTAAAATTAGGATTAGTTTCTCAGGAGGTTGGTGACTCAGATGGTGATTGGAGACGGGCATAAGTAATGCAAAACCTTACAAAAAAAAGCAAATTTGCTTTAATGGCAGCGTACAACCCAGACACAAGTGTTTTAATCTTATTGAATATTGCACTTTTGGGGCTGGGGGTTTGAATCTCACCTCCACCCTGTGTGCACGGAGTTTGCACTTCCACCCTGTGTTCACGGAATGTGTGTGCGATTGTGCCCTGCAATGGGCTGGCCCCCACGTCCAGGGTGTCCCCTGCCTCGTGCCCATAGTTCCCTGGGATAGGCTCCAGGCTCCCCCATGACCCTGTGTAGGATAAGCGGTACAGAAAATGGATAGATGGAAACTTTCTGATAGTAGTAGCATGTGCACCCAAACACAGTCAAGTGCGCCAATACTTAGCACCAACCTAGTACCCATGCTTTAATGTACAGTAGTGAAAACTTCATTAAACAATAATAAAATACAATATATGGCATTTAAATATGGCATTTACCACAATGCTATTGAAGATTGCTGTTATGGTAGAAAAGAATCTCCAACACGAGGCATTATTCAGGATGATTCTATGAGGATTAACAGTCTAACTCCACCCATTTGCACCAACTTGGATTACATGGTACCTGGGCAAGCAGGGGAACAATACTCAGTATGGGTATTTGGTTAACCAACCAGTACAGGGTCCGATTCTGAGCTTGGTTTGCTGTTTGTGTGGAGTAGTGTGTGTTTTTTGCATGTTCTTCACATGTCTTCATGTCTGCTGTTGATTCTCTGGTTGTTTCTTACCTCCAAAAAACATGCCAGTAGGTGGATTAGCTGCACTGAATTGCCCCTAGGTGCGAATGACTGTGTATGATGCCCTGCAATGGACTGGCATTGTATCCAGGGTGTATTCCTGGCTCGTTCTCAGTGTTCCCAGGATAAAAAATGAATGAATGAATATTTAGGTACAGCATGACCCACTTAGAAACAGCAATAAAATACGAGATCGTGGTTAATTTTAATGAGTTGAGCCATGCCACACCATCTGTTGGAAATTTTAATGTAGGTAAGCTTGGCATTAAACACAGACGCAGTCATCACAGACAAATCCATAATCATAATGTAAACAGGGTTGAAGTCAGAGAACAAGAACCTTGGCTTCAAATTGTTGTGTTGAAACATGCAATGTTGCTAGCAAGATGTAACAGAACTATGAGACAAAAAAAAAGCCAAAAATACCGCAAACTAAACCAGATCAGATTTAAGGTACTGTATTGTTTACTTAATTTCTCACAAATATCCATAACCTAAAACTTCTGGTGCCATGTTTTTTGAAACAGCCCTCCTTCATCTCCCTCACCAAACCAACTGTGCTGATCAGAACCGATGCCTTCAGCGCTCTCATCACCTTTTTTTCTGTTGCAATCAAAATCATCAAGTTGCCATTGTTCCCTAATGCAATTCATGATTATATTCCATGATTAGAGAAGAAAGTAAATAGTGAGAAATCAATTACAGAGTAGTGAGGCACACATTCTGTGGCTGAAATATATTTTTTTTCTTTCAGGCAAAACACAGTTGTCTAGTTTGAAATAATTAAGTGCTCTCCTAATCACACTCTACTTACATTGTCTATTTGTTCTTATTTCTTCAAGCACTGCAACACATACATCAGACATGTGAAATTCTGCAGAGAGGTTTATTACGTTTCCAAATGAACCCAAATGCATTGGCCCTAATCCTGAGATATGTCTCTCAGAGCATAAGTTTTATTTTTTTAAGAACAAGTAAGGGATCATCTACTTTGTTAAAAGAGTTGAGTCACGTGATTAAGGTTTGTCCAGGAATCACTGAAAGTCCATAGAATGAGGAAGAAGAAACTCATCTGGCCCTTTCTCTGCATGCAGGACCACACTGACCAATAGGCTCCCCAATAGAGGTGCTCCCGTGTTACCTAGCTACAGGTCTTTGGCTCCAGTAAACCTGTCCATAGCAAAAATAAATGCTTGGTGGGCTTCTTCTTCTTCTTCTTCTTCTTTTTATTCTTCTTCTTCTTCTTCTATACATATGCTAACACCACTCACACTGAAACTCAGTAGCTAAATGGCTGAATGTGGGCTCCCGTTGGTCAAAATATTGAGACAATAACACAACTATTTTGTATGGACATGACAAACATTGAGTTCTTCAACATCTACCATACCAATAGCATAGCACAACATGATCAGACTTTGAGAAATCAGTAGAAAATAAAAAAAAAACCCTCTATTCGCTTTTGACTTTTGCAAAAACAAATTGTTGTTGTTTTTTGTTTGGTATGTACATTTAAACAAAATGCACTTCACAGTAGTGTGACACACCTTGATGTTGAATGACTATAGTGTGCATTTTTTTGTGCAAGATGTTGCACAACTTATATATATTAGTTCTTGCAGATTAATTAGCATGCATGGGGGTCATTCCTATGTTCTCAGGGTCCTATGTTCCCCAGTTCAATATTCTGTTAACACACATTAAGTAAACGTTTCCAAAGGTTTTATGTAGTCAGGTCTCATTTTCCCAGGGCCCTATTAACTTTATTGCCTTTTAACTTTAAACACCAAAGACACCTTTAAATGAATAACAACATGCATTAGTTTAAAATCCATCCTTCATCCACAATTTAAATTTATGAAAGTTATGAACTTGGAAAATTAACTAGGTTCCACATGCTGAATTTGTGGTGCTCTAAAAATAGCTGTTAGTCTACATTCATGCATTTATACAGTTTAACTCCATGCATGAAAAATAGTGAAATGTATATACTAAACTGAAGAAATCCCATACTGTAGCCTATAAAACACAGTATACTGTGTTGACAAACTACGATGACAAACGGCCTTTTTAGAATTAGGAACACACAGGTATGTGGAAACACTGACAAAACCAAGCAAAATAAAGTTCAGCATAAAGTTATAAGTAGGCTTACTATACACAGTCATTTTTTATTTATTTATTATTATTTTTTTTTAGAAAAGGATGACTGTATCCAATTTGTCCCCAACGTAGGAATTAATATGCTTGTTTGTGTCTGTGTGTCGGTATAAATGCACTTAACTATCTAACTAGCTCGCCATATTTTATTACATTACACTAGCTACCAACACCCCCCCCCCCCCCCGCCCTTAGTTAAGTAACTAAAGGCTTATTGCTCCAGAATGATTTAATACAATTGGGAATTAAGTCCAAATTTATTTCTTGACTCCAACTTAGAGGTAACTTTGATGGCAACAATGTCAAAGTATTTGGAATTTTATGGCCACTATCCCCAGTTTATATCTGATTTGCTGTTTTAAATGTATCTATTTGCATTAGATCACCCTTTTGGTGGGTGTCCAATATTTTCTAATACATTTGCCACTTGAGTAGATGGGACTCACGGCAGTGAGTAATCAACTAAAAGCGAGCCCATCCAAACACATTGGGTTTGGGTGGATGCATACTAGCTATAAATATGCATACAGTTGCATTATCTGCCTTGGCCTGGCCCACTCTTCTCTGATAGCATCATTAATTTGTTGAACCAGTGAGGCTCTCCAGCTCTGGTTTTATATATTACTGCCAGGACTTTCCAAGCGGCACTGAACATTTCCCAAAGGACAAACTATATCACTTTTTTTTTAAAAGGAACGCTTCATTTCGAGGAGAACGATGATAATTTGTTTACTCACCTTCATGCCTGTTGAGCATCAGGTGAGATTTTTTTTTAGTCCTTATCTCCTTCATACAGGATGCACTGTAGGTAGAAGTTCAGTTGTCCTAAAAACAATGCAAGTAATCAGGAAGGTCAGGGATGCAGAAAGGAATCAAAACATCAAATGAAATTTTATCAAATGTCTCATGATGTATGGTCCATGTCATAAGATTAACAGTAACTCAAAATCCAAAATGCTTTAGGTTAGATTTGACAAGTAAATGTAACAGTTATATACATAAATGTTAACCAGCATGCTAATGAGGACCTTGTTAAAAATGCCTTTCTGCTGTGGAAGCAACTTGTAAATGAGCATTTTCACAAATGATCTACTCTTCGGTATTACAGTAAAGGTCTTGTCCCTAGCGTGGGCAACCGAGGTTCAGTCTCTTGCTGACAGGTGCTGCTAGTGACTGAGCATATAATTATACTAATCATCTTATCATCTAGTCTGCATCTTTCCATGAATTAACTGGACTATTGTGTGTTTTCAACTGCGTCTCCATCACCATGGACATTGTATATCGCCAAATAATTACACACCTGCAAAAGACCTGATGAATTTTACACATTTTGTGTAGGAGCTCAACATTTTAACATCTAACAACTTAAGTTAGATAGTGCTCAAAAATATTCCAAAAGACCAGTCTTGTCCCCCCCAAAACGGCAGATGATCCAATCAAAGTATGATTCTGGGATGATCTGAGTAGGTGTTCTGAACTCTTAAACATTAAAGCTACATTCATACATACAGTGATTTCATCGCTGCAAGTCACCAGTCGCAGTACTATGAAGTCACCAGGAGGCGTTCCTATGACTGGTTGCCATAGTAACATTTATCAGCGGGTGGCCCAACTAGCATCGCACTTTTAACAACAAACCAGTTTTCTTGCCGATAAAATTGAACGTTCTGGAGGGAGATCGTTTGTATATAAAATTCACCAGTGTATACAGTATATGCATCATATCCTATGAGATGAAGGAGAAGCAGTGTGTGCTCTTTGTGTGTGCTCTCAGTGCGGCCATTGCGGCCATCTATCTGCGGTGAAAACATAACCACCGGACTATCTAGGGTCCACTAAACAATATGGACTTGGAGGCAACATGGCGGATCACGGATCACGTGCTCTCAACTGTCTTCACTTCCACTGGTAGTCACTGCACCAAGACAATCCAACTTTGCATAAACTTATCTCAATTTTGTCGTGTCGTTGGACACGCCCACATCTAGTCACCAATGGTCGCTCATGGCAGCAGAAATCGCCAGCTGTCATTGAAAATGAATGGTCTCTGGTCGCTTTGGCGCTGTGAGTCACTGCATGTGTGTACGCACTTACTTAACTCTTCCACCCTTCCCCCATCTCACATTAGTAATCTTTTAACCAGTGCTCTTGTCTCAACTCAAATTTTCCTGCTTGAAAGTGCAGCACCATCTCTTTCTGTCAAGGTAAATGAAGAATGTTTTGAGGTTGTTAATGCGAATAAAATCCATCAACATGCTTGACTTTGGTAACATAAGACAAGTATATGGTTAACATCAATTAACTATATTTATTTGGGATGCCGCCAAAGGTTTTTGGCCAAAAGAAAAAAAAGCAGAAATTTAGATCCTATAACAAAGTGTCAAATCGAATATTTTGCAAATCTTTCTAATTTCCAATAATGTTAATGGTAATGATTTGGACAGTTAAAAACACTTTGCTTTGCTCTCCTGTGCCTGTCAGTGCAGACACATTCAAACAGTTCAAGCAGCAGCAGATCAACAGTGAAAATATCAGCCACGTGGAAACATTTCAGAATTTCTACAAGCAACATTAGATTGTTAAATGTGATTTGTAAAATGATTATATTGAGCAGGTCTGCTGCTCATTTGTCCTGGAAATAAACATGTTTTACTTCAGCGTTGTGTTTTTCGTCGGCTCTAACGGAGAAAACATAAAATGGTTAAATAGCACATGCTACATATATAACTTTGTTCGAAGGACGCAGGTGTTAACAGCTGGAGAGAAGGATTGTCACATGTGGAGGATAAAAATGCAGGCTGGTGTGAGCTGATGGCTAAAGCAGAGGATGCTGGGGGCTTCAGCTGTGTGTGCTGATGCAAGCGTGGGAGGAGGAAGAGGAGCTGCAACCCTGCCAGATATGGAAAAGGCTAAGGGGTCACCGTTGAGTGAATTAATTTTTAAAAGTAAGAGATGGTGGAGACTGGGGTAGAGCTGTGCTGTCGCAGAGGCTGTGTGTGTGTGGGGGGGGGGGATTGGTGTCCATGTGTGTCCATGTCCATGTGTGTCCACGGATAGATCTCTGTTATTCTTTTCACCCTGACTGTATGAAGAATTTGCTGGAAGTATAATGAACAAAGGTGATCTACAGTAATGGGGTTCAATTTAGAACAAGGTTGTTAAGATTTGACCACAAGAGTCAACTCCAAGCTCTGAACATATCCGCTCATAACATTTGATATGAGTTTGTATTCATAAATTAACTACAAAATCAATAGGAACATGTGTTTTCCATTTTTTCCCCTGTGCTCCTCCATTACCTCTTTTTTCAATCCACATATGCGTGCAACACATAACGTGCTCAAGGCCACTGGAGGGCACAGTCATTTACCAGAATGGAATCATGATTAACTTCATCAACCTACAACCCCGAGTGCTGCAGTCATGTGGAGCCAACACCATTTTGTGTGGAATTAAATTTCTCTCGCCTTTCCATGAATGTCGAGAGGTGCGTATTGATTTCAGAATCTCACCTCTCTGAATCAATAATAAGCATGGATAGAGAGACAGAGAGAAGGAGAACAAGAGAAATGAGAATCTAGTGCTGTCTTTGTGGTTGAAACTGACTTTCTGGGCTTAGATGAAGATTACTAGACCCTGAAGGATGGACGGAGGAAAGGGCAACATAGAGATGTCCATGAGTGGCTTTTCATTGTAGGTGACTGGCAGAGAAATGAACAAGTGGAGGATGGTGGTGAACTGCACAACAATTTTATCTGCATGGCCGTCTCCATGACCCTGGAGTTGAAATGCAGATTCTGCCAGTGTTAACGACAATATCCATGCAGGAAAGAGGTGAAAGAGGAATTAAAAAGACAGACAGAAAGAAGGAAAGATCAGAGAGGCTATATTTTAGACCCTTTCACACCCTCACAAGCCTCTAAATGCAGCAAGTCTAATTAGTGCAAGAGACCATCTCTCCTGGAGGCAGCTTATGTGCCACCACTAAGCATCTTGCCTGCACGCACTAGCTGATGGTGTGTGTGAGGGGATTAAAAGACTGCCAGACCTTCTGCTGCTGCTGCAAGGGAGAATATATGTGCTAAAGCTCCTAGTGAGAAAAAAAAATCTCACGCCATGGTTCTGAATTAGCAATTAGCACTCCCCCCTCCCTCCCTGCCTCCCTCTGACTCTCCCTGCTAAGGCATCCACAATCAAAAAATCTCTTCAGCAGTGCATTGTAGCAATTAATATTCTCTTTCTTTCTCGTCCTATATATATATATATATATATATATATATATATATATATATATATATATATATATATATATATATATATACATACACTCACACACACACAATATATGTGTGTGTGTGTGTGTGTGTGTGTGTGTCTATCTATATATATATATATATATATATATATATATATATATATATATATATATATATATACACACACACACACACACACACACATATACTGTATACTGTATATGTATTATACATAGAACATATACTGTAATACGGT
Organism: Cranoglanis bouderius; assembly: GCA_023630585.1. Taxonomy (NCBI): domain Eukaryota; kingdom Metazoa; phylum Chordata; class Actinopteri; order Siluriformes; family Cranoglanididae; genus Cranoglanis; species Cranoglanis bouderius. The sequence continues at coordinate 10,229,009 of CM042543.1, forward strand.
CATGACACCTATAGTATCTATAATATTGTCATGACATCTACTGATAATACAATATGGTCATGTATGCCAATAGTCAGTATAACAGCACCATTGTGAGTGCGATATTGCTTTTATACAACAGTTTTATAAATAATATTGAGATAATTATAAAGTAATGACTAAAGTAACCGACATTTTGGACACAATGTGGCCAAATTAATTGTGTACTTTTGCTCCACGAATGGAAATAAATCCCGAAGAAGCCACACTCACTGATAGCCCATTGTTTGTAGCTAGTTAGTACATTCCCATTAAAGGTGCATTTGGTGAACTTGGCTTCCCTTCTTCCTTTTAATCTTCATCGGACAAGCTTTCATATTTTAATTAAGAAGTTATATTTACGAAGAACGTATCGTTTGCCATGTCCGCTGATGATGTTGCTAACTCTACTGTAGTAATGGTTTCAGTGGGACTGATGCTAGAATTGAAATTTTACGTGGCAAACACAGACAAGCGGAGTGATACATAGTGAAATGTCCCAGTGTGACAATACTAACTATAAGCACTCTTGGAACGCTACTCGTCCAATCAAATTAGACAGTTATGAGCGGCTTATGGGGGTGTAGCCTTATAAACATGCAATAAGTCAATTAATTTTCATTTTAATGTTATTTTTAATATGAATTCTACTGAATGATATTTGTCAACATGTCACTAATAACAAGATGGAAAATCCTTGTGTTTTATATATATATATATATATATATATATATATAACTGGCAAAATATTCCTCCTTATACTATTAGCTACACTTAGATTATTTTGTCATCCAAACAAATGTCTGTTGTGGCTTTGCTGACTCATGAGTTTTACTACTTATTACAAATAACAGCAGCAGGACTGAAATTACCACCAACATTCTTTCCTTTTTTCTTTTTTTTCCCCTTTTTTTTTTTTTAAATCGCCACTGCTAGCGATAACTCTGTGATGTGCAAAGGAGCCTCGAGGAGGATAAGAAGCATTTGTGGCTCTGGAATTCCCCGGTGGCTGGGCTTAAGTGTGAAATGGAGCTTGAGAAATCCTCATCTCTGAAGCCACCTTTGACCAGTGGGTCCCTTGTTGGTTATGATTATATACACCAAGGATGGAAGGTAGAATGTTACGGTGTTCAAAGAATACTGCCACAAGTCAGAAAGAAATAATGGTAGATTTACCCTGATGCATGGCAATCATGGCATCTATAAGACCGACCTGGTTGTTGAATTTATTCGATGTATATATGATTCTCAGACTGCTGAACAGACCTGGCTGAGATTGCAGGGAATGTGAGCAGGGATGAGATTCACAGTTCATGCATCTATGATTACTCAGGAGTTCACAGATATTACAAATAGCATCAACACAGGGGTGTAATTGAGTTATAATACAGGAATGAGATTACCCAGTGCACACTGAGTTATGTAAGAACTGTGTACAATCATATAACCAGGAAAATAGAGGAGGAACATATGGAATGACTTTTGAATTTCTACTGGGACATCTAACAAAGACAACATCTTATTATGTATGTTTAGATTACATCTTGTTAATACAGTATATCTGTCATGTGTGTATCCTTTCTAGGAAAGTTCTGGCCCTGTAATCGGCAAAGCTGAAAAATCTTGTCTACATGTTGATACAAGCCATAAAACATGCATGTCTTATGCATCAGCTCTGAAGTCTGACTAATCCAAGGTTCTTCACTATGTATGGGTTCCATGAAAAATGTGATAGTTGTATTATAGGTGAGGAAGAAAACACGGCAAGGTGTACTATCGTGGGAAAATAATGAACAATGTGGTCCAAGGTTATCGCCCTGAATTTTCCAGTAATTGCACATCAAGTAGTGTTTTATTCCTCTAATACCAGAGCAATATGTGAATGATTACAATAAATTTAAATTATTAACAACTACACATTACACTTTTTATCCACATACCTGTTAATGTTGTTGAATGGCTTTGAAATAATGGAATTCCTTTTATCACTTACATTACAGAGAGTCATTCCCACACTAGCCTCTCTTTTCTTCTCTCTCTTGTAGTCAGTAAGAAAAAAATCAGCTTGCCAAGTTACCAAGAGACCAGAAAGTTGGAATGTCGGAAAACTTAAAGTTACAGATTTACCCCGGACTGTCCCAGTTTGCAATCAGGATCACAACTTATATTTTAATTATATATAGAGTTAGATTATTATAGTGCTAGCCAATGTAGGATAAATATTTAAATGTATTTAATTACAGATGGAATAACATGCAATTATGAGTAACATTAAATTAACTATAGGTCAAATTATTTTGTATAACAAATGGGTAGCGATATACTGCGTTTGCAAGTACAGGAATTGCCCAGTATTTAATAGATAAATGCGTAATAATTACAAATAATGTCCAGTACTTACCTTGCCCTCATAGGTAAAACTACTAGGTACTTATCAGTATATAGTGGTGTTTAATAAATAATACTACAAAAAAGGTGATATAATAATGTTACACGCATTTCCTGCATTTAAATCTATTTATGTTATTACAGCCCACTATGTTACTTAGCCGTTGTTTTCCGATTACTCATCATGTACTTGCATATTCAACTTTCATTGTAATTATCTGCATGCCCTACATTATTATCTATTCATTTCTGAGCCATTTTTGTAGCTTCTATACAAACCTGGGCTATTTTCACATAAGTTTTTATGTACTTTAAAATTCCATATGCAAAGTATATACAGGTAATTGTTTGCAATTATTAAATAATTACCTATACAAGATACAAGACTTTGTGGAAGTTTCCTTAAGCAACATAAAATGCCGTCAGTTATGCTTTTATATCTTATTTTGAATTGAAAAAGAAAAAAAAAAAATCCTGTGCCCTTGAATCCTTGTGTAAGTTAGGCTATGTGAGCCACTAATACAACAAATCCATTTAAAACCTGTGCTTCTTACACCTACATCACTCCACATCAAGCCTGATCTCATCTCATCTAGAAAGTTAAGCATGGTCAGGCCAGGTTACGACTTGGCCAGCAATACCATGTGCTATAAAATGATTTTCTGTCATTTCTAAAATAATACGTTGAGCGAGAGGTGTGTAGTATCATCAGGCACCTCACACACCTTGAAAAAGATTTCATCGTATTGCTACCATCTGGCCAGTGGTGCTACATCATCTGGTTCAGTATCAGCCACATGAAGAACAATTCTAACCAGTGTTCTAACCAGCCATCTTAGAGACTAGATTTTCTGACTTTTTAGACCCCTTTAGTGACTTAAACAAAAAAGAGTGACAATCTAGTGAATTTTTCAGCAGTGGCTGTTCTGCACTCGATATAGCTCTCCAGCTCACATCACAGCTTCTGGTTATACGAGTTGAGAGAACAAATGTGCTTAACACACAATCAGTGTGTAAAGCCTGAGTGAGTAGTGCTTACATGATCCTATATACCCAACAACCAATCAGTGACCACCATTGTTTCCCAATGACCAATCACAGATCACCATTTTTCCCAATAAACCACAATCATTGTTCTATGTTTTAAACTCTCACCTTGACTAAAATTGCAAGCAATAAAAGTTATTATTAATATATAAGTTATTCCATCCAATACCATTTCCTAATATCTACCGGCTACTCACTACCACTGCTTCATCTTGTCTGTGTTCTTGATAGGAATGATAGAATTTTGTAAATAGTTTATTTGTGGTGCCGTGACAAAAGACAATTTCTTCTATAAGTTATAATTTTTTTCTGATAAAGCTCTATGCTCTTTTCTTCCAATCTATTCTAGACTGTTAAAACTCTACGCTATTCTTTTCTATTCTATTTTTCTCTTCTCTTCTGTTAAAACCATATTCTGTTCAAATCTGTTAACTATTATATTCTGTTAAAACTCTATTCTATTCTATTCTATTCAGATAAAAGCTCCATTCTATTATATTGTGTTATTCTATTTACTTCTATTCTATTCCACTCTACTCTACTCTACTCTACTCTATACTGTTCCGTTCTATTAAAACACTATTGTTTTCTATTTTATAAATAAATGGTATTTTTCTGGTAAAGCTGTTATGTACTTTTCTATTCTATTCAGATAAAAACTCAATTCTATTGTATTGTTAAAACTCAATTCTATTATATTCTATTGAAATCATACTGTTTTCAATTTTATAAATACATTATATTTTCTGATAAAGCTATTATAGACTTTTGTATTCTATTCAGATAAAAACTTCACTC